>CM076584.1:516203861-516803861 GCA_034641835.2 Pinus albicaulis | reverse complement strand
ATACGACCCAGTGTATCCCCTTGGGGAACACCAGTGTTGTTTGTTAAAAAGAATGATGGAACCATGTGCATGTGCATGGATTACCGACAGTTGAATAAGCTGACCGTTAAGAACAGGTATCCCTTACCCCGTATTGATGACTTATTTGACCAAGTAAGGGGAGCTACGGTGTTCTCAAAGATTGATTTGTGGTCTGGCTATCACCAGATCAGAATTAAGGACGAAGATATATACAAAACTGCCTTTCGCACAAGGTATGGCCACTATGAATTCGTGGTATTACCTTTTGGGTTAACTAATGCACCAGCCACTTTCATGAGGCTGATGCATGGTATCTTTCATCCTTATTTGGACAATTTTGTGTTGATCTTCATTGATGACATACTAATTTACTCTAAGAATGTGGAAGAACACAAGTAACATTTGAGAATGGTACTGGAGATGCTAAGGAACCACCAACTGTACGCAAATTTTAGTAAATGTGACTTTTTCAAAAGAGAAATACAGTACCTTGGACATGTAATATCTGAAAAAGGTATAGCAGTGGACCCAGAGAAAATTAAAACTATTATGGAATGGAAGGTGCCACAGAATGTGGCAGATATACGGTCTTTTATGGGTCTCGCTGGCTATTACCGGGGATTTATAAAAGGATTTTCAAACATAGCCTTCCCCATTACCTCTTTGCAACGAAAAGGACAAATTTTTAAATGGACCAAGGAATGTCAAGAAAGTTTCGAGAGATTGAAACAGTTATTGACAACAGCACCTGTGTTAAGCGTAGCAGACCCGAATAAGGAATTTGAGGTTTGTAAGGATGCATGTAAGGAAGGTGTTGGGGCTGTGTTATCACAAAAAGGAAAGGTAATTGCGTACGAATCCCGTAAGCTGAAAGATCATGAACAACGATATTCAGCTTATGATTTAGAGTTGACTGCAGTTGTGCACGCGCTCTGGGTATGGAGACATTATCTACTTGGAAAGAGATTTGTATTAAAAACTGATCATAGCAGTCTAACCAGCTACTTTAAGCAGGCTGATTTAAACTCCCGGCAGGCTAGATGGAATGCTTTCTTCAGCGAGTTTGATATTGATCTACAGCACGTAAAAGGGAAGGAGAATAAGGTTGCGGATGCATTAAGTAGAAAACTGCATAACATTTATGAGTTATATGTTAACCAGATTGAAACCGGGTTCTTGGAGCAAATCATAAAAGAAGCAGACAAGGATCCTGAGTATAAATATTTGTGGCAGCAAACACAAGAATCTAGAGAACAAGGTGAACCAAGGGAATATGGGATTAACCAGGACGGGTTGCTGATTTTCAAAAAGAGGATAGTTATTCCAAACAGGATGGAATTAAAAACCATGATACTGGATAAGTATCATAGAAGCAATTATGCAGGACATCTGGGATATCAAAAGATGCTGACAGCAATAAGGAAGGACTACTGTTGGCCGGGCATGAGGAAGGATATCGCGAGTTATCTAAGCAGATGTTTAGAGTGCCAGCAGGTGAAGGTAGAGCATCGGCATCTGGCTGGATTAATGCAGCCTATACCCATTCCCGAATGGAAATGGGAGGTGATATCGTTGGATTTTATCACCAGATTACCGAAATCAAAACGAGGTAATGATTCCATAATGGTAGTTGTGGATCGAATAAGTAAGTTGGCACATTTTATACCTGTCCAATCCACTTATAAGACAGTACAGATAGCAGATTTATTCATGCATGAAATCTTCAGACTGCACGACATTCCTAAGACTGTTATCTCGGATAGAGATGTAAAATTTACATCAGCTTTCTGGAAGACTCTGTTTTCAGGATTGGGAACGCAAGTACATTTTAGTACTACTTACCACCCGTAAACAGACGGTCAAACTGAGTGAGTAAATCAGGTACTGGAGGACATGCTGCAAATGTATGTCATGCAGCAACCAGTTAAATGGGAGGAGTATCTTCATTTGATAGAGTTTGCCTATAACAATGGATACCAAGAATCATTAAAGATGAGCCCGTTCGAGGCACTATATGGGCGGCAATGAGGAACTCCCATTAATTGGAGCAGTCCCGAGAATAGACTCATGCTGGGACCAGACATGTTAGCAGAAATGGAAGCAGAGGTGAGGAAGATTCGACAGAACTTGAAAGTGGCACAAGACAGGCATAAAGTGTATGCAGATAAAAGGAGATCGTACCGTGAATATGAGATTGAGGATCATGTATATGTCTGGATTAAACCAAAGAAAAGCACATTCAGATGGGCGTCTTGTGTGAAATTAGCACCCCGGTTCTGCGGCCCTTTCCAGATACTGGAGAGAGTAGAACCGGTAGCATATTTTTTGGCTCTTCCTAGTCACATTCGGGTGCATAATGTCTTTCATGTATCGTTATTGAAACGATATGTTCATGATCCAAGACACATAATACATTGGCAGAACATACAGGTAGAACCAGATGGGGAGTTTCTGGTCGAACCACACAGTATAATCGACTGGAGGGAAATCATGCTCCGAAGACGAGCCATCGCCCAAGTTAAAGTGCAATGGAAGCACTTTGGACCTGAGGAAGCTACCTGGGAAGACGAAAATTTTGTCCGTGAAGCTTATCCAGAGCTTTTTATGGAACTAGAATAATAACACCGAGGACGGTGTTCTCTTCAAGAGGGGGAAAACTGTAACCACCCTCTTAGCCACTAACAAGTGGTTAAGTCTTTTTATTAATTATATATTAATTAAGACTGCTGTTATTTTTTTAATTGGAATATTAGAACAAAACAAATTTTGATATTTAATAAAAGGGTTTTTCTTTTGGAATTTATTCCTGAGTAAAACTGATGGTAAAAGTAAATAAAGATTCTGGAGGCAGTTGAACAGAAAAAGCAGTTCCACAGTTACCCAAGAAAACTCTGGGATAAGTAAAGGATCCCAAGGAGGGTTAGGGGTTCTGTGGAAAAGGGAGATTACAGTCATTATAGAAAATATTTTCTTTTCTTTTCAGAACAGACTGTCACTGGAATCGGAGAACTGGACCGGATTGTCCTGAGTTCTCCTCCAGAATTTACTGCTGCCAGAGTTGGAGAAAGTGGACCGGAATGTCCAAGTTTCCTCCTTCAGAACTCTATGTTCAACAGGAAGCCCAGACTTGAAGCTAGGGGGGAACTATGGGACGTAATAGCCCCAGTTTGTGGAAGGGAGGAAAAAGCATACCATCAGAACGTTTGGATTACAGATGAGTAAAAATTGCAGTAGCATTTCATTCCTGTTTAAATTAGGATATTAATGTGCATACTGCTTATTAAGATTCTGATGTGAAGAAGTAGTTTACTGTATAACTAAGGTATATTCGAACTAGATAGTAAGTTCAATTCAGTACAATAGCATCTTAAGGTTAATTTATTCTGAAGAAAAACTTTTCAATAGCAGAAACTGGAAAATTTACTCTGCAGGAAATAAAGAGAAAGTAATTGTAGTAATGTTGAAATACCAGACTATAGTACCAGTAGAATAAGCATTTAACTGTGATTTACAAAAGACCTGAACAAGTTACTAGTAGCTAGATACCATAGGAAACAGGAAAATTATTGTCAGGATGGCCGATACCCATAACGCCCGTAAAGTCGAGCCCTTGGGAAGCCTCCACCTATGATAAGCACGGAAAAACGGTGGTCCGGACACCAGAAGTGGTTTCTGGTTAATTTAACAGAACTTTACACAAAATACAGTTCGGTGTGAACCTCCTTACTAATATAATTTGACGAACCATGAAACCCTCATGAGCATAGCAGAACCCAACCAGAACATGTAGAGAAAATGTAAACCGAGACAAATAGTCATCTGGAGGACGCTCGCAAGTCGAGCAATTAAGAGAATTCATAGTATGCATTAACCATTATAAAACAACTGAAAACAAATACGCATTACACTATCAACAACTGAAGCAAATTTTGTGTAAAGATTGCCGAGTAGAGCTCCAAGTAAGTTACAACTTGTTACATAAACAAACAAAATATATATATAAGCGGACAGGAACCAGTTCTCGCTCTAAGCGATGAGAAATTGTACACTGTTCAACAAAGAAATAGGACAGAACACGGGTAGCAACCCGGCATCTCCCTGAGACAAAATTTATACATGTCAAATAACTTATACAATCTTAAACTTGACAAAATGGAACTCTCCTAACGGCGGAGCCATTAGGCATCATCCGAACTCAAGCATGACTTAGGGTCGAATAGTGTAACCTATTTGATTTTATGCCGACGGTGGAGCGCAAGGCCGCAGGTTTGAAACCTAGGAAAAAACCCCATAACAGGTATCATAAACCTACACGAGAAATCTAAGAGAAGAGCTTAGGGTTCATGCACGCTAGGTGGTAAATACCTGTGTATAGGTGCAGAAGATAGGATTTGTTCGAGCCATCGAGACCCAGTGGCCAGTCGGAGTTCCTCTGAGGAAAGAAGAGCAGTGGAAGATGATACCTGTCAGCAGATTTAAACATTGTAGAAATTAGCCCAAAACCCTGAATATATGAAATAGAAACTCGACTTGTATTCAAAAGAAAAATTACCCACGGAAAAACAGGGCAGATATTTACCAGTGGCAAGAAAAGAGGTTACAGTCCTCGATACAACCAAGACCTCATTGCCAGATTCAGGAGGGCGCCGCTACGGGGTATGGAAAACAAAAAAAAATAAGGGTTAATAAGTAAAAACAAACAGCAAATAACAAATTGAAGAGTGAAAGTCTGCAAACCTACTTTTACAAATGCTGGAAGAGCCGGAGTGAATACCTGTAGGTGGAGCCACATGGGAAATGCCATTCTTCTGGATGCAATGGCGAACAGACGAAAACTGTGACATAAACCTGGGAAAAAATCTAACAGAAACCCTCTCCAGAACCTACGCCGAAGCGCAACAATGAGCGGAGGTTACGGTTACAAGCCAAAGTCATTAACAAACCCTAGAATGGGACCACCATAGGATCAAACGTTGAATCGACGGTGTGATGAGTCACAAGTGTCAAGCATTCACTGTGGTTCAGTGGCCGGATCATTAACCATAATGAAATTCGCAAATTAAATCAAACATATAAGTTAAGATCTCTTGTACGCGGGCAACCCCAATCACATAAAGTATGCGTAGCGGCCAATCAAATTAAGACACAAGTACACTATGAAAACCGAATAAAATAATGGTTAATAAATCAAACTCGGATCATTGTGCCAGTTTTTTTTAAAAGTCCCACCGTAATCTATTTAATCCAAAAAAGTTATTACCGTACCAAGGATGTGAAACATATGAAAACCTTATCAAGTGCCAGCTCATCTAAATGCTGTCGTATCATATACAATTTCGATAGGGTAAAACAAATTTTTTTTATATGATAAGTTTTAAGTGTTTGACTGTTACATAATCTCTTATAAAGGACAAGAATCTTGAATGGTTTTTTAACAAAGTATTATTGCTAAAAAAAAAAATAGTGTGGATGGAACTAGTGTCTCCAAAGTATAGAATCTATAATGGAATAAGATAGTGGGTTATTTGTGATTTCGCAAGGCCATTGGGTCAATAAAATAATTTACAATGATGCACTTACAATGATGTTGCTATTTATTATTGAAGTGGAGGTTGCTAATTCTTGTTGGGTTGTGACTTACCCTGACAATTTTTGTTGGATTTACAAATACGAGGTAGTAGAGTGTTTTTTTATGAACGTAATCTTGGTTAATACTCTATGCATTCTCGATGGTAGAGATTATGCTACTGGAATAAGAATTTACTAGGTTGTTACTTCAACCGTGAGAGGCTACATAAGAAGATGAAACAAATATTTTATGTGTGAGGCATGCTAGGAAATGGCAAGCACGTTGTTTACCTTGAGGGCGAACATGTAACACTTTTGGTGAAAAGTAAAAAAATTAATTTAATTTTACTGCAAATATTTGATACTTAAGAAGATGAAACAAATATTTTATTTGTGAGACATGCTAGGAAATGCCAAGGAATTTGTTTAGCTCCAGTGGGGAAAGATGCAACACCTTTGGTGAAATTTAATTTTCTTTTATTGTAAAGACTTGGTAAATCATGAGATAGGTGGAAATATTAAATGAAAAACATTAATATTTAAATCTTATTTTAGTTTTATATCAAAGAAAAGTTGTGAAAAATATTTGAATTCATGGGAAAATTCCCTAGCTCAAGATTTGAGTTCCTAAACAGATCAGTTACTTTCTCCTCTAGAGATAAATATATCACAAGGGACTAGAACCTAGTGGAAGAGAGAGAGAGGTTAGAGAGATATAGGGGGACAGAACCTTGAACAAAAGACAGTGTCAAGGTGAAGTAGAAATTTTCTAGAAGGGTGTTCTTGAGCTGGACTAGAGAGAGTGGACACCCTAAAGTTTATTGTAACCGACCCATTCAATCTACGTAAATTAATATGGTAAATTCATTTTTGACTTTAACTGTTTTAAATCAAGAATTGGTTGAAAACCAAATTCTTGATTTGGTTGAGAATAAATAGGTGATGTGTCCAGCATTTTGAAAAATGGATGGTATGACATCGTTGTTTCATGACAGGGAGAAGGTGGCAAAAGAAAAGTCGTAATTAGTTTCATAACGAAAAATTTTTACCGTTTCTTTGTGATTCCATATGGTGTGCTTCTATGTCAAAATCAAACGAGCCACTAACTCTAGAGAGGAACGTTAGCTTTGGTCGTCGAGAGTAGCAAATTTCAGGTTTGGCCAAATGTTTTGGTTGATACGTCCTTGTCTGTTGCTCTTTTTTTGAGACAGACGTTTCGGTTAATAAGTCATGACTGATAGAAATAGCTAAAATCATACAATTACATAAACACAATCATATATTATGCACAAATGGTGTATGTGAAAACACACTCACACCCGGATTACAATCAGATTACTCTATTAAATAGAGTTTCTGAGATCCAACTTATTCCTAATTTAGAGAGAGAGGTTGAGAGAATTTCTCAACCATCACAAACCAAATTTTTAAATATGGAATGTAAGCATTAACTCCAACATCCCCCCTTAATGATTACAGTACATGAAAATAACAAAATAATCAAGCTTATTAGTAGAAGCTCCATCAAGTTGCGGCATAACCCTCGGAAAGGTGTAGTTGGCAAGTTGGATTCCCGAGTTCCCTTCCTCAACTCCCGAATCAAGGACCTCCCAAAGTGAATTACTGGACAACATCCCAATCTGTCGCATAACCTCATTAGGAGACCACTTCCATGTCTACCACTAATGAGGAATCCTTCCCTAGATCCGCAACTGCCATACTATCTGGACAACCATCCATATTGAGCCTTACTACCACTCGATCTTTTAAATACTGGTTCAAACACATCGCTAAACTACTAGTCCTTTTATGGACGAGCTCCCATCTACCGAGATACATAGGTGCAAACCGTTGTATTTTCTAGTTATATAGAAGAGCCATCTAAATACGAAACGTATCTAGGTTCAACTATTACATCATTATCTTCATAATCTGATTTTAAAATATTCATCCTTCACTTAATTTAAAAAAAAAAAAAACACAATTTATAATACTAGTGATATTATAGCACTCTATGGAATTCTCAAGCTGACCCAACATGGCATACTTATCACCCAACAGCATATGCCCTACAAATGTGGCAAGCGCATGCTCCGATCCATCCTCCAATACAGGAACTTCGATAGACCTTTCCAGAACAGGAATTTCCTGTTCATATCGACCTAAATTGCAATGAATTGCAGCCAGAACTACGGAACATTGGTGGGCGAGGGCTCTTTTGAACAGCACAATCGTAGAACCCTCGAATTTTTTGCAGTTTATCTAGATAACATTTGAATGCATCTAGACATTAACATTTATGCAGTTATATATCCAATATTACACCGCTGAAATAAATACTTATATAAGGTCTTCGACCAAGCACCGCG
The DNA here is from genome assembly GCA_034641835.2 of Pinus albicaulis. NCBI lineage: Eukaryota > Viridiplantae > Streptophyta > Pinopsida > Pinales > Pinaceae > Pinus > Pinus albicaulis. The sequence continues at coordinate 516,795,903 of CM076584.1, read as the reverse complement.
GCCCTATTTTGTATAGCCATCAGAATCGGGTTTGCATTCGCCTTGCAGAACTCGGAATTTCCAGTGTCATTCTCGAGATAGAACGCTGCCTGGAATCGCTGTGGAAGTACCAGATGTATGATCATATTCTTCTGCATATAGAAAAGAAATTCTGTGAGCTTCCTTTCATGCCGTTTTCGGATGAATACCCTATGTTTGTTTCCAATGACCAATGTATTGACTACATGGAAGAATACGCTAAAAGATTCAATATTCATGTATGGTTCTGCCATTTCGTGGAGGCTACGAGCTTCTCTAAAGAGACGAGAAAATACCCCGTGTGAGAAAGCTTAATCCTCCATTTGAAAAAATCATCACAAACCCATCCTCATCCATAGATGTTGCAAATCGTCAGAATTTAACATAAGAAATCAATTTGCACTCTTATTCACGAAGGACTTAGAATCACAACACATAGGCCTTTGATCTTGTGCTCCGATACCATGATAGAAATAGCTAAAATCACACAATTACAGAAACACAATCATATATTATGCACAAATGGTGTATGTGAAAACACACTCACACCCCGATTACAATCAGATTACTCTATTAAATAGAGTTTCTGAGATCCAACTTATTCCTAATTTAGAGAGAGAGGTTGAGAGAATTTCTCAACAATCACAAACCAACTTTTTAAATATGAAATGTAAGCATTAAATCGAACAATGACTCATGGCGAGGGATTATTGAGGCCTCACAAACATTATCTACAAGTTGGTGCATAAAAATCCTAAAAGCCAACTTCTATCGTAATATCACTTTAACTTCTCTTACACGAGAAATTTGGAATGAAGGTGAAGAGAGTCGACTGCCAGGATTAGTGATTTTGGATTACTTTCTTTATTAAATAGTCATTCTCTTTGTCAGTTAAAATATATAAGAAAATATTATATATAGATGGTGTTAATTCTTTTTCTTGATAAGAGTCAACTGGAATGAGAGTTGACTGCAAGATAAGTGATTTTGGCTTACTTTACTTCTTAAATAGTCTTTCTCTTTGTGAGTTAAAAGATATAAGAAAAGATTATATATATATATATATATATATATATATATATATATATATCATATGTTTTTTCTGCTAAAATATTATTAGAAAATAGAAGATATACTAATGATATTTCTCATATCTCTTGGGATAAGTTACACATTCCAAGAAAGTGGTATTTTATTAGTTTATTGGGATATGATTGAACACAAAATCACTGTTGAATATTTTCGAAAAGAATGTATTTATCTTGGGGGTAGAAGATAAGTTACATGTACCAAGAGAATGGTATTTCATTAATTTATTGGGATTTGATTGAAAACAAAATCATTGTTGACTATTTAATTTATTGAGATTTGATTGAAAACAAAATCACTGTTGACTATTTTCAAAAAAATGTGTTTATCTTGGGAGTAGAAGATAAGCCCATTCTGTTAATCCCTTTGCAAGGGTTTGAAAAGGTTACATGTTAAATTTGTTATTATTTTAAAGGGTCTATCTAGCTCTTATTCCCAAATAAGGGTTAATTATGGTACTTTATTTTTAAAAGAGATTTTCTTGATTATATTAAAGAGGGTAACTCTTTAATAAAAATATTTACATAACATTGCATAAGCAAGAAAATAGAATATGAATGCTCTTATTTTAAAATGGATTTTGTACTCATTCAGTTATGAAGTGATAACAAGTCCAAAGTATTTTCCTGAATAGATTAAAGAAGGTAACTCTTGAAAATATCTTCATGTGCGATGAAGAAGAAAAGAGAAGTTTTCTTAGACTAATATTCATTAACCATGTTGTGAATAGAAATGAATTAATAAATCCGTGGATAGTTTCATAAATCCATGGGTAGTTTCTCCATGGTGTTGATGGAGATTAATTATTTCATAAAACCATGGGTAGATTACCATGGTGTTTGCAAATATTAGTTATTTAATAAATCCATGAATAGATTACCATGGTGTTGGTAAAGTTAAGTTATTTAATAAATTCATGGTTAAAGAAACTAATCAATTATATTATTTTAGATGAACAAACTAAGTGATTACTTTTATATTGTCATGATTATGATGTTAATTCCTTTTGGAGGAAGATTGTGCACAAGCATGCAACATATGTATTAACTTTTATTGAAAAATGATATACATATTTGTATGTAGAAAGATAGCTTGTAGTATTAAACTACATATTTAGTATAATCTTTGGAAAATAAGACATCTATATATATTCTTAATTGCATATTTTTACAAAAAGAAAACATATGTTTACTTTCTCACTAGCATTGAGATTTTCTTTGGGAAGACTCGTGAAGGAGGTTATGTGCTTCCTTGTGTAAGCACTCCTTTAGAGAGAGTCTTTTGGAATCGGTATGCATTTGAATGCATGGAAGAAACATTTGTTATGTTAGCTTGCATTCCATGCACTAAAAGTAATAGCTTAAGGGTTAGCTATTTTGATTAAATTTATGTAAATCACATGGATAAATATCTTAACTAATGTATCAGTTTATTTTAAACAAAATCTTGGGAGATGTAGCCATTGTCTTGCAGGAATGTGTGCTTATGCGACGTAAGCATCAGTTATTGTGATAACTTATAACCAACACATATTAGGTATGTGTTGTTAAAGAGAGAATGAAAAGGTACTTTACTTGCATGTCATGAATCTACATGAGTAGATGAAGAAGCTACTATATTACAGATATGTGAAAAGATTGATTAATACTTTATGAATCTTGACCATCATTTTATGTTGAAGGCATCATAGTAGGGAATGATGGTGACATGTAGAAAGGAATATTATGCTTGTCATGTATAAAGTAAAATTATTCTTGTCATGGTGGCAGGTAAATGATTAATGTTCATGCAGATGAGTGCAAGTTGCAGGAAGGTCCAATGTATGATGGTCCATTGTAGGTACATCCATGCCACCAAGATGTGAAGATATGAAGATACGAAGACCAGAGGGTAAATGGTATCATATTTATTGAATTGCTTAAAGCTAGATATTGCATATTACCTTGTAAGATTTTATAAAATATGGTTAAGAGATGGTCTCCCTTATAAGCCATTGAGTGATGGGATGAACACCCTCGCGAGAATTTAATAATAAAATTAAACGTTTGCTAGTTTTCACCCTATGGGGTTTCCAGGGTATATTGGTGTTCAATGATGTGATTGATTATTGTGTCAAGTTGATAATGTTGATTCCTTTCTTGTTATGATGTTCATAATGGCAAGTATGTGATGACAATAAGAGTGAAGAAATGAATGGAAGGTTACATCATATAGTATTATGTTAATGTACAATAATGGAGGTTGTTAATGGCTAAGGAGCTTACTATTCTTATTCTAAAAGTTACACTAGGAACTGGTAAACATTATATGTAATGATGAGTAAGGAATATTTACTGGTGAATGGTTAGTTACCTATGAGTAACTTGTATAAAATTTTTATCTCCTTACATTTTCATGTGAAGTTAACGGTGTATGTTATAAGTGGTATCAGAGCTAAAGGTTGCAATACTAGCACCTTTGGGATTTAGCGAAAATAAATTGAGAGATCCGAGATGAAAAGCGCGTATGTGAAGGAAGGCATCACATCTCTAATCCAGGTTGAACAAAGAGTTTCAAGAGATAAGTATTATTATCTTTTTTTTTGAAACAATAGTTATTGCATTTATGGAAATTGGAATGCGTAAAAATTAAATAGAAATGAAGCTAGAATTTCTTTAAAAGGATATGCCTTTTCCATGTACGTAAGAATTCCATTGTTATGTTGAAGTTTTCATGAAAGGAGATGGGATTTTGGTTTCTTGAAAAATGAAACATGCACGTGTTTTTCTTGAAAATTTAAACTAATATACATTTGAATTTTTTTTGGGAGAGAAATATGTATATTTTGAAAATAATTCTTGCATGTGAATCTTGTAACTAAAAGAGACAAATATAGAGTAAAACGTGGTTCTACTTAAGATGCAATATTGTGTTAGTTCTTTTGGAAAGTAATAAAGAATTTCTAATATGATAATATTTTAGAAATATATACCATGGTAAAAGACCAAACTACTATGCTAGTTTTGTTGAGAAGAACCCATGTGAGTTCTTGCAAATATTACTAGTATGTATCTTGAAAGGTGTGAGCAGTAGTAAAACATAAATAAGTAAAATTTCTTGCCTTTATATATATCTTATTTAAGAAAAGATAGGAAGATTGATTTCCTTTAAAAGGGATTTCATACTTGTGTGTTAAATGATAAGGAATCCAAGTTATTTTCTTGAAAATAAATATAGGCTAAAGAGAATAACCTCTTGAATATACTACATTTCTAGATGGATTACGTCAACTTCTTGATTTAGGTATATTAAAGGTTAAGCTAACCTTATTAGTATTGCGTATTTTTTATGCATAAAAGAGGCTATCTATGATAAATTATTGGAAGCAAAGCATGAGCAACTTGCATGTAGAATCATAGAGGAACAAACTTCTTTGCATGGATAGAAGATCTATTGAGTATGTGAGTACTTTATGCTATCATAACTATTATGTTAGTTTCATTTGAAGTGAGTTCATGCATAAGCATACAATAGCTGTATTAGATTTCATCAAAAGGAACATAAGTTTATATGTGGAAAATCATAACATGTTTTGTTATCATACTTTCGAAAATATTCTTTGGAAAAGAAGATGAATTACATGAACAAAAATTGAAGTAATGTTTTGGTTTCCTTAAAATATATACATGGCTAATGTGGGTATAATATTTCAAGAATCAGGCATGTATTCTTATGTTTTATTTCATTAGTTTTATGGAAAATAAACCATGTTTTGCATGTCTGTTATATTATATGTCCTTGAAGAGGAATCTTGAGTTTTCCTCCTTGATTATGTAAAGTACTCTTCTGGGAAATTAATCTTTATGCATTGTATGCATAAGAACAATAGTCAATGTTTTAGCTTTATTATATTTGCATGCTCCAGAGGCAAAAGTTAAAATGGTGGGTCTTTTGTAAAATTTTAAGTAAAGCGAATGCACATTGTGTCATTTTCCATTAAAATAATTTCTGAATAGATATAGTGATTTTTCTTGTACGAATGTGTGCGTGTGTGAAAATTTTCATAATAATGTGGGAGTTATTTGACATGAATTGATAATTACTTACTCACACTAAGGTAGAGATGTTAGAAGAAAGCATGATGTGACATTGTATTCACATCTCATATATGCACATGAATAGGTGTTAAATGATCATTCAAAGATTGATTATTTATTGATTAAGGTTTTATCTAATCATGCTAAAAAAAAAATATTGTCGATGCTGCTAAAAGAAAGCATTATTGTAGAGGAGAAATATGAATTTCCTGATGGGGATGAGTACTGCAGTAGAGAGAGAAGTTCTTCAAATGAAATAAAGATAAGTATTTTATTTTAAGAAGTCTATGCATATGCATGTTGATTCCTTTAAAAATTAATTGTTACATACATTGAATTGCATGATATTAGCTTCCATTTAAGAGAGTTCTTAAAAAAATACATGCTATTATAATATACTTTTTTTCGGATAAGAATATGCATATGAGATTAATATGTGTATTATGCCATATTTATTTAGGAAAGGAAGTATAAAAAAACATGAAAGAAAAATAGCTACCTTTCATTTGAGTTGGAAAAGAATTAGTTGTTTTTGCATGCAATAAAATTTCCAAGTTACCATGTACTACTTTAAAGAGATGAATGTGTATAGTGATGGTGTGAGAAATTAATGCACAAATGCAAAAGATGAGGAAAGTCCTTATATAAGATGATATAGTGTTAGAATTAAATCGAATAAAACCTCTTAATGGGTCAAGTTGTGAAACTTAACTAAATGACTAGTTGACTAACTAGTGTTTGCATGAGTCGTCATGGATGCATTAAAACTATTGACTAGTTATGAATTAATAACTAATGAAAGTTATATGCATGAATCGATTTTGACTAAAGCTATTTGAAAGTGGTGAACAAGTGATTATGATATTTATTTCGTGTGTGAGACTGTGGGAATAGAACATTATGGGAACTGGAAATGTTTGCATAAGATAATATGTGCTTGAGAAATGCAAATTTACGATTAGCATTGTTTCTGATAGTAAGCATGGGTAGCTTAATAGAAACAAAAAATCTGCGAAAATAAAACATTGCAAGCATTTCAATGTGAGTTGCAACAGTAAACGTTAAATTATCATGTTTTAATGAACAACACATGTATGTTACTTCCAGGCGGGGGAGTTGTGACAACTTCATTAAAGTTAACTAGTATTAACCAGTTAAAGACAATTTGTTTAATTTTCTTTTATCTGGAAAGAAAAACCTAAATTGTCACTATTGATAAAGAAAATTATTTAATTTGTTTAAATTAACTAATGAAAGACAATATTTCTAAGCTGATGGTAAAAAATGTTTCCAAGAATAGGAAGTGGTTGGGGATAGTTGGAAAGATAGTTACCTACTCCTTTGAGGATAAAGCTGGATCCCCAGGGAGGAGTAGGCGTTCTGTGAAATTGGTAAAGGGGGAGTATTTTCTAGAGCTGGTTGGGACCAGTTGAAAATAGCTTACAGCAACCCTTGTAAAGCCAAAAATATCTGAGTGTGACTGGATTGGCCATCATGAGGTCACAACAGAGGAATCCATTGTTAACCCGTGGCACTGTTCAGATTATGGAGCTAGGGAGCAAGTGGAGGACGTAATAGCCTCACTTGATGGTTGGGAGGACCACAACTTGAAAGACTAAATTTCTAGATAATTATAAAGAGCTTAGCAATCGGAAAATGAATTACTGAATGTATAAGTTCATTTATAATATTACTAATTTGTTTGAATGTCTTAGTAGATACTAGGATATGCCTATGGTGCATGGATTGACCATTGGTACGATTAGAGAGCTAGACTCTCTCTGAGTAATTTTTAAGTACTGTATGGATGTCTTTAGCAGGAGCTAAGACAGTGTGCACGTGATGGATTGATGAGAGGGTTGGTTCTCTCTTAGTACTTATGGAAGTACTTTGATTAAAACATCTCTTTATATTGCAATAATGTTTTGTAGTTGCAAGTATTTCATTTTTAAAATTATGTGACTAATGTCATTGAATTGTTAGTCATACATTACAGGCTCTTTCTAGGAAGTGTTGATGGGTGTTCAACCATTCTGTGAGAGCTTGCGTAAAAGCCAACATTTTTTTCAATAGTAATTGGTAAGCTCAATAAGGAATAAGCAGTTAGAAATGAAAATGAAATATTCTTTGTGCTATACATGCTTATGGCTATGGATAAAAACAATATTGTCTCAATTAAAGGCATTTAAGGAAACGGAAGTGTTTCATTATGAAGGGAAAAGACTCCCTTTTGGGTTGTTATATTATTATATCATGAGTATAAGTTTAAACTTCAGTGAGAAAAGCACACCGAGGACGGTGTTCTGTGAAGGGGGGGAGTATGTAACCGACCCATTCAATCTACATAAATTAATATGGTAAATTCATTTTTGACTTGAACTATTTTAAATCAAGAATTGGTTGAAAACTGAATTCTTGAATCGGTTGAGAATAAATAGGTGATGTGTCCAGTGTTTTGGAAAATGGATGGTATGACATCCTTGTTTCATGACAGGGAGGAGGTGGCAAAAGAAAAGTTGTAATTAGTTTCATAACGAAAATGTTTTACCGTTGCTTTCTGATTCCATATGGTGGGCTTCTTTGTCAAAATCAGATGAGCCACTGACTCTAGAGAGGCACGTTAGCTTTGGTCGTCGAGAGCAGCAAATTACAGGTTTGGCCAAATGTTTTGGTTGATACGTCCTTGTCTGTTGCTCTTTCGTTGAGACAGACGTTTTGGTTAATAAGTCATGACTCATGGTGAGGGATTATTGAGGCCTCACAAACATTATCTACAAGTTGGAGCATCAGAATCCTAAAAGCCAACTTCTATCGTATTATCTCTTTAACTTCTCTTGCACGAGAAATTTGGAATGAAGCCGAAGAGAGTCGACTGCTAAGATATGTGATTTTGGATTACTTTATTTATTAAATAGTCTTTCTCTTTGTGAGTTAAAATATCTAAGAAAAGATTATATATAGATGGTGTTAATTCTTTTTCTTAATAAGAGTCGACTGGAATGAGAGTCGACCACCAAGGTAAGTGAATTTGGCTTACTTCCTTTATTAAATGGTCTTCCTCTTGTGAGTTAAAACTTATAAGAAAAGATTATATATATATATATATATATATATATATATATATATATATATATATAGATATATATATATATATATATCATATTGTTTTTCTGCTAAAAAACTATTAGAAAATAGAAAATATACTAATGATCTTTCTCATATCTCTTGGGATAAGTTACACATACCAAGAAAGTGGTATTTTATTAGTTTATTGGGATATGATTGAACAAAAAATCATTGTTGACTATTTTCAAAAAGAATGTATTTATCTTGGGGGTAGAAGATAAGTTACATATACCAAGAGAATGGTATTTCATTAATTTATTGGGATTTGATTGAAAACAAAATCACTATTGACTATTTTAAAAAAAAATGTGTTTACCTTGGGAGTAGAAGATAAGCCCATTGTGTTAATCCCGTTGCAAGGGTTTGCAAAGGTTACACGTTAAATTTGTTATTATTTTAAAGGGTCTATCTAGCTCTTATGCCCAAATAAGGGTTAGTTATGGTACTTTATTTTTAAAAGAGATTTTGTTGATTAGATTAAAGAGGGTAACTCTTTAATAAAAATATTTACATAATATTTCATAAGCAAGAAAATAGAAGATGAATGCTCTTATTTAAAATGGATTTTGTACTCATTTAGTTATGAAGTGATAAGAAGTCCAAAGTATTTTCTTGAATAGATTAAAGAAGGTAACTCTTGAAAATATCTTAATGTGCGATGAAGAAGAAAAGAGAATTTTTCTTAGACTAATATTAATTAACCATGTTGTGAATAGTAATGAATTAATAAATCCATGGATAGTTTCATAAATCCATGGGTAGTTTTTCCATGGTGTTTGCAAATATTAGTTATTTAATAAATCCATGAATAGATTACCATGGCATTGGTAAAGTTAAGTTATTTAATAAATTCATGGTTAAAGGAACTAATCAATTATATTATTTTAGATGAAAAAACTAAGTGATTACTTTTATATTATCATGATTATGATGTTAATTCCTTTTGGAGGAAGACCATGCTTAAGCATGCAACATATGTACTAAATTTTATTGAAAAATGATATACATATTTGTATGTAGAAAGATAGCTTGTAGTACTAAACTACATTGAATATGATTGTTTAGTATAATCTTTGGAAAAGAAGACATGTATATATATTCTTAATTGCATATTTTTACAAAAATAAAACATATGTTTACTTGCTCATTAGCATTGAGATTTTCTTTGGGAAGACTCATGAGGGAGGTTATGTGCTTCGTGTTGTAAGCACTCCTTTAGGGAGAGTCTTTTGGAATCGGTATGCATTTGCATGCATGGGAGAAACATTTGTTATGTTAGCTCAAATTCCATGCACTAAAAGTAATAGCTTAAGGGTTAGATTTTGATTAAATTTATGTAAATCACATGCATAAATATCTTAACTGATGTATCATTTTATTTTAAAGAAAAGCTTGGGAGATGTAGCCATTGTCTTGCAGGAATGTGTGCTTATGCGACATAAGCATTAGTTATTGTGATAACTTATAACTAGCACATATGAGGTATGTGTCGTTAAAGAGAGAATGACAAGGTACTTTACTTGCATGTCATGAATATACATGAGCAGATGGAGAAGCTACTATAGTACATATATGTGAAATGATTGATTAATACTTTATGAATCTTGACCATCATTTTATGTTGAAAGCTTCATAGCAGGGAATGATGGTCACATGTACAAAGGAATATTATGCTTGTCATGTACAAAGGAAAATTATGCTTGTCCTAGCGGCAGGTAAATGATTAATGTTCATGTAGATGAGTGCGAGTTGCAGGAATGTCCAATGTATGATGGTCCATTATAGGTACAACCATGCCACCAAGATGTGAAGATATGAAGATACGAAGACCAAAGGGTAAATGGTATCATATTTATTGAATGGATTAAAGCTATATATTGTATATTACCTTGTAATATTATATAAATGATGGTTAAGGGATGGTCTCCCTTAGAAGCCATTAAGTGATGGGCTGAACACCCTCACGAGCATTTAATAATAAAATTAAACATTTGCTGGTTTTCACCCTATGTGGTTTCCAGGGTATATTGGTGTTCAATGATGTGATTGATTATTGTGTGAAGTTGATGATGTTGATTCCTTTCTTGTTATGATGTTCACAATGAAAAGTATGTGATGACTATAACAGTGAAGAAATGAATGGAAGGTTACATCAGACAGTATTATGTTAATGTACTATAATGGAGGTTGTTAATGGTTAAGGAGCTTACTATTATTATTCTAAAAGTTACACTAGGAACTGGTAAACATTCTATGTAATGATGAGTAAGGAATATTTAATGGTGAAGGGTTAGTTACCCATGAGTAACTTGTATAAATTTTTTATCTCCTTACATTTTCATGTCAAGTTAACGGTGCATGTTACTTTTATTTTTGAGCTCTACTTCCTCCTTCTCTAGAGATAAATATATTGGAAGGGACTAAAACCTAGGGGAAGAGAGAGAGAGGTTAGAGAGATATAGGGGGACAGAACCTTGAACAAAAGACAGTGTGAAGGTGAAGTAGGAATTTTCTAGAAGGGTGTTCTTGAACTGGACTAGAGACAGTAGAAATTGTAAAGTTTATTTTTCAGCTCTTCAGCTCGACTAAGAGCCAATGGAAACCCTAAAGATTATTTATGATCTCTTGGATGGACCTAATTTCCAGTCTCATCGGTTGGGAGATGTAGTTTTGTTGGAAGTTTAATTCCCACTTGTCTAAAAGAATGAGATAAATATATTATCTATTTTCAGTCTTTATTTATTATGTATGAAATGAAAATTGAATTATTACATACTTAGAAGTCTTTCATAAAATATATTATAATGGTGATAGTTAAATTGTATTTGAGCTCAATGGCGACTAGGGAAATTTATAATAAGTTTGCAAAGAATAAATATGGGTATGAGAGAAAACCCGAAAGGACTTGTAAGTGATTTGTAATGGGAATAAGAGCTAAACTATTATGAGTAACTATTATGATTAAACCATACTACAAATTTGATTAGATCATATAACCCATAAATAATAGAACGGTTCTTTTGCGCGATAATAGAAGGGGAACATACTATCATTATATGTATAAGAAAATATGACTAAGTGATTGAATTTGTTGCTGGCACATTGATAGCTAGACATGTAAAAGATGAGAAGAACTTGTTTCATTAGAGAATTAACTAGCACAACCACATTATATTTACTAATGTGGTTGATATACGCCGATAGGCCTATATCCATTACACATCACATTAATTTATATATCAATATATAAATATTATATATAATAATTTTATTAATAATATTATAATATATTGATTGTTTATATATCAACAAATAATATTATAATATTTATTAACATATTAATAATATTAACTATATACATACTATATATTAACTTGAAATATATATATAATATATATTAATAATATATATTATATTATTTAATTCACTATATAATTCAACCCGTTCCCATAATATTTTAACTATATAAAACTCCCAATTATTACATATCCCGCCCCTTTGGTTGAAAAATAACCTTAATATTGTGTTAATTGTGATTAATTAGTTAAAACCGCGACTAATTAAGAACCATGATTTCCCGCCGCATTAAAAAAGGATTAATTAACTCTCATGGTTAATTAATAACTTACCCCACCAATCAAATTGCCCCCGATATGATTAAATCATGTTTAATTGTATTAGGCCCACCCTTGCTATTTCCTTATCATATCACCTCTCCGACAGCTGTCCGATCAACCCCTTCACATCCAATGGCTATCGTCCATATCGCATCGCCCCCACGTACGAACAATAACGCGCAATCGCTAAGTGGTTTTCCAAATAGTGTCTCGCCACATGTCGTGAAGGGTGTGGAATCACTGGCTTTCACTTGAAAATATCCCGTCCCCAAAAGCGGTGTGATGTATACCGCTTACCACCCTTCGCATTAAAAAAAATAGCTTTTCCTGCATATGTCATCTGCCCAAAAAATAAAACCCCGCCAACTTTTGACTTTGCAAATAAAACAAATAAACACACATCATTTTCATTATCCCGTGCAGCGACTAGTGTTCCCATGCAAAAAACTGCAAAGCCATTTGTCAAAGATTTTCAACCACCACCTTGCTAAGAAAATTGCAGACGAACAATCCAGAAACATATTATTAATATTATAATATTTATTAATCATATTTATTAATATAATAATAATATTAATAATAAATAATATTTTAATATTTATTAATATATTAATATCATAGATGGTTATATTATTAATAAACCAAAAGAACTAATAATATATTATATCATAGTTGGTTATATTATTAATAATATATATTAATAATATTATAATATTATTAATAAATATTATAATATTTATTAATATATTAATAATATTAAACCCAAAAACATAAGAAAGTAATAAACTTTAAGAATTAATATATTAAACTCAAGAGAGTAATAAAGCATATGAAACAATATTTAAAAACAAAATACCTAAGAGATTAATAAACCCTAACAATCAATATTTTAAAGTGAAGATATTAATAAACCCAAGGGATAATTAATAATACAAACCCAATGTCATCATAAACCAAAGGTTTAAATATTATAAACCAAAGGAATTGGTGAACCTAAGGGATAAATATTATAAACATAAGGGATCAATATTAAAAACACAAGAGATTAATAAACCGTAAGAATTGATATTTTAAACTAAGAAACCTAATAAATTAATAATCCATAAGAATTAGTATTTTAAACATAAGATATTAATAAACCAATGGGATTATTAACATTATAAACCAAAATAACTAATAGACCCAAGGGTTTAATATTATAAAGAAAAGGAATCAGCGAACCCACGGGATACATATTATAAACCTAACGGATGAATATTATAAACAATAGAGATTAATAAACCCTGAGAATTAATATTAGAAACTAAAAAATCCAAGAAATTAACAAACCCTCAGAATTAGTATTTTACACTCAAGAGAGTAATAAACTGAATGTGTGATTAACATTGTAAACCAAAAGAACTAATAAACCCAAGGCTTTACTATTATAAACCAAAGGAATCAGTGAACCCAAGGAATAAATATTAAAAACCTAAGGGATCAATAAGGCTAAGGGTAATATTAAAAACAATAGAGATTAATAAAACCCAAGAGTTTAATACTATAAACCAAAGGAATTGGTGAACCCAAGGGAATTGATTTAAACATTGAGACAATTGTTGTCACAATGCGATGTTCGACCAGCTATGACCAAGGTTGGCCATGGGTGATTTTCATATTGAGACAATATTTGTTAGAATGTGGCATTTGATCATGGATGACATTGATCTATTATTCATATTATAAACCAAAAGAACTAATAAACCCAAGGGTTTAATATTATAAACCAAAGGAATTGGTGAACCCAAGGGATAACCATTACCCAACAAATTATAAACCAAAAGGAATTGGTGAACCCAAGGGAATTGATTTAAACATTGAGAAAATTGTTGTCACAATGTGACGTTGGACCAACTATGACCATGGTTGGTCATGGGTGATTTTCATATTGAGACAATGTTTGTCAGAATGTGTCCTTTGATCATAGATGACATTGAACGATTATTCATATTATAAACCAAAAAAACTAATAAACCCAAGGGTTTAATATTATAAACCAAACGAATTGGTGAACGCAAGGGAAAATCATTACCGAACAAATTATAAACCAAAGGAATTGGTCAACCCAAGGGAATTGATTTAAACATTGAGACAATTGTTGTCACAATGCAACGTTGGACCAACTATGACCATGGTTGGCCATCGGTGATTTTCATATTGAGACAATGTTTGTCAGAATGTGACATTTTATCATGGATGACATTGATCGATTATTCGTATTATAAACAAAAAAAACTAATAAACCCAAGGGTTTAATGTTATAAACCAAAGGAATTGGTGAACCCAAGGGAAAATCATTACCCAACAAATTATAAACCAAAAGATTTGATAAACCCAAGGGAATTGATTTAAACATTGAGACAATTGTTGTCACAATGCAACGTTGGACCAACTATGACCATGGTTGGCCATGGGTGATTTTCATATCGAGACAACATTTGTCAGAATGTGACATTTGATCATGGATGACATTGATCGATTATTCATATTATAAACCAAAAAAAATAATAAAAACAAGGGTTTAATATTATAAACCAAAGGAATTGGTGAACCCAAGGGAATTGATTTAAACATTGAGACAATTGTTGTCACAATGCGATGTTGGACCAACTATGACCATGGTTGGCCATGGGTGATTTTCATATAGAGACAATATTTTTTAGAATGTAGCATTTGATCATGGATGAAATTGATTGATTATTCATATTATAAACCAAAAGAACTAATAAACCCAAGGTTTTAATATTATAAACCAAAGGAATTGGTGAACCTAAGGGAATTGATTTAAACATTGAGACAATTGTTGTCACAATGCTATGTTGGACCAACTATGACCATGGTTGGCCATGGGTGATTTTCATGTTGAGATAATATTTGTCAGAATGTGACATTTCAACATGGATGACATTGATCGGTTATTCATATTATAAACCAAAAGAACTAATAAACCCAAGGGTTTAATATTATAAACCAAAGGAATTGCTAAACCCAAGGGAATTGATTTAAACATTGAAACAATTTTTGTAACAATGCGACGTTGGACCAACTATGACCATCGTTGGCCATGGGTGATTTTCATATTGAGACAAGGTTTTCATCATGTGACATTTTATCATGGATGACATTGATCGATTATTCATATTATAAACCAAAAGAACTAATAAACCCAAGGGTTTAATATTATAAACCAAAGGAATTGGTGAACCCAAGAGAATTGATTTAAACATTGAGACAATTTTTGTCACAATGCGATGTTGGAAAAACTATGACCATGGTTGGTCATGGGTGATTTTCATGTTGAGACAATATTTGTCAGAAAGTGACATTTGATCATGGATGAAATTGATTGATTATTCTTATTATAAATCAAAAGAACTAATAAAACCAAGGGTTTAATATTATAAACCAAAGGAATTGGTGAACCCCAGGGAATTGATTTAAACATTGAGACAATTGTTGTCACAATGCGAAGTTGGACCAACTATGACCATGTTTGGCCATGGGTGATTTCATATTGAGACAAGATTTGTTAGAATGTGACATTTTATCATGGATGACATTGATCGATTATTCATATTATAAACTAAAAAAACTAATAAACCCAAGGGTCTAATATTATAAACCAAAGGAATTGGTGAACCCAAGGGAATTGATTTAAACATTGAGACAAATGTTGTCACAATCCAACGTTGGACCAGCTATGACAATGGCTGGCCATGGGTCATTTTCATACTGAGACAATATTTGTCAGAATGTGACATTTGATCATGGATGAAATTTATCGATTATTCATATTATAAGCCAAAAGAACTAATAAACCCAAGGGTTTAATATTATAAAGCAAAGGAATTGGTGAATCCAATGGAAAATTATTAAAAATGTAAGTTATCAATAAGGCCAAGGGATCAATATTAAAAATAGAATAGCGTAGCAAATCCTAGGAATAAATATTTAATTTCAAAATCCTAAGAAAATATAAAACCATAAGAACCAATATTTTAAAAGCAACTAATTAATAAATAGAAGGGATTATCAATATTATAAACCAAAGGAATTGGGGAACCCAAGGGAAATCTTTTTGAAAACATAAGAGATCAAGAAAGCCAAGGGATACCTATAAAAAACAAAAAAATTTAGTAAAGCCACATGATTATTAATATTATAAACAGAGGGGAATAAACATGGTTTACCATGCTTGATTTAAACATTGAGACAATTGTTGTCATAATGCGATGTTGGACCAACTATGACCATGGTTGGCCATGGGTGATTTTCATATTGAGACAATATTTGTGAGAATCTGACATTTGATGAGGGATGAAATTGATCGATTATTCATATTATAAACCAAAAGAGCTAACAAACCCAAGGGTTTAACATTATAAACTAAAGGAATTGGTGAACTTGTTATGCTCCTATACCAATAGGTGTCATATATCATGATTGACTTCATGGGCTATGTAATATGTTCATACCTTCCTTTGTTGCAAAGGTTTTCCATATTGTCAAAAAAAAATCAAAAAATTTTAAAAAACGTAGAGAGGGTATACCCTAAAAGAAAAATCAAAGGGTGAAAAAAATAAAAATTACCAAAAAAGTAAAAGAAAAATGAACCCCACAAAAAGAAAGGCGAAGGAAAGTGTCAAAGTCTAAATGCCACTACTTTTTTCTCTTATGTAAATAAAAAAATTGTGTGCAACTTGTATTTTATGCCACAATTGATGAACAGTCAAACAGTTTAAGCTTGGCTTGTTCATATTTTAATTTTATGTTTTAGAGATAGAGAATAAAATATGACCAAATCGTTTGATCTTGGCAGATATGTAGATAGGTAGAGGAAATAAAAAGAGCTCAAAAGTTGAATCTGAGCCCTTGGATGTAATAAGGTTAGTCTTAGATAGATTTCTACATGTAGAAGAAAATAAAGTGTGATAAGTATTTGTCAGTCTAAGTGCACCCTAATAAAGAAGAAAAAATGGTAGGTGAAAGTAGGTAGGGTAGGTAGATGTTGTTGCAGAATTACATGTGATGGATAATGACTCTAAATGTGTTAATCTTTAATTTCATCACAAGGGCAAGGAAGATAGTACAATAGAAGAATATCAAGCAAAACAAAGTCAAATAATTAACTTCCCTTCTCATTTTTCCCTAAAATTTTACTAATTTCCCCTAAGTACTAAGGCATTTGAAAATTAGAGGGGCTCAAGGAATTTCCTTGACTTTTGGAGGTACCGCACCTTCGGCCCAATAACCGAAAACCCTAAGTACTTAAAGCCATTCATAAGTCATTCATTCACTTCTAAAAAATCTTTTCCTTAGGGAAATTGCACAATATCTCATAAAGACCCTTTCATTCAAGCATAAGTTAAATACATACTTCTAATGTTTTTATACTTAGTGCTTTTTCATTCATTTTCATATTAACTTTTAACTTTATTACTTAATTCACTATATAATTCAACCCATTCCCGTATTATTTTAACTATATAAAACTCTCAATTATTCCATATCCTGCCCCTTTGGTTGAAAAATAACCTTAATATTGTGTTAATTGTGAATAATTAGTTAAAACTGCAACTAATTAAGAACCCTGATTCCCCGCGGCATTAAAAAAAGATTCATTAACCCTCATGGTTAATTAATAACTTACCCCACCAATCGAATTGCCCCTGATATGATTGAATTGTGTTTAATTGTATTGGGCCCACCCTTGCTATTTCCCTATCATCTCAGCTCCCCGATAGCCGTCCGAACAACCCCTTCACATCCAATGGCTATCGTCCATATCGCATCACCCCCACATCTGAAAAATAACACGTGATTGCTAAGAAGTTTTCCAAACAGTGTCTCGCCATGCATCGCAAAGGGTATGGAATCACTGGCTTTCACTTGAAAATAGCCCGTCCCCAAAAGCGGTGTGATGTATACCGCTTACCAGCCTTCGCATTAAAAAAAACAACCTTTCCTGCATACGTTATCCGCTCGAAAAATAAAACCTAGCCAACTTTTGACTCTGCAAATAAAACAAATAAATGCACCTCATTTTCATTATCCCATGTAGCAACCAGTGTTCCCATGCAAAAAACTGCAAAGAAATCTGTCGAATATTTTCAACCGCCACCTTGCTGAGAAAATTGCAGACGAACAATCTAGAACCCATCAACAGTTGCCTACACCTGTTTTCATCACTATTCACTTCCCAGAAACGTGTATTTACCCAGTTCCTGTCGAACCCTGCAAGTCTTCTCTTTTTATTTAATTCCACAGGAAAAGACTAAAACACAGTACAATTTGGTCTTTATTTCACTCCTAAGTTTCTAGAGCTATAATTGTGCACATTTTTCCATCAAAAACCCAAATTCCTTTCTGAATCCACAAGAACCAGAAATGGAAACCCCTGCGCCTTTGAATGTTGCGCCTTTGAATGCCCCCCATAAAGATTTAGACTATCTGCCTCTAGCAAATAGGGATTTCCAAATAAAACACCTCATTCTTAGTGAAAATCCTCTCAGAACCTTTTTCCAATGCAAAGATAATTTCTTGAACAGCTCTAATATTTTGGGACTGTGGGAATCCAATATTCCAATGTATTTTTTACCTTCAGTCCATGTTTTTCCCGAAATAATTTATCACTGCCATGCCAATTACGATCCCAATCAACAAGCAGTCATTTCCCTGAGTCAAATTGTTCTTTTCCCGATAACTACTCAATCCATAAATGAAAGTTTATAGTTCCATCTCGGAAAATCCCTGACTCCCATTTCCATGGGAGATTTACTTGAAGAATCCACAAATTTATCACAAGAAAAACCGAATTGCCTCTGTCAGACTTTCATGCTACTAGAACATCAACCTAAAGGCCCACCTCCTTATGGATATACCTTTTTTACAGATATGGGAAGACTCATATTGAATATGATATCTTCTGTAATGGGTTTCAACACTAGTGAATATATTGATAAGTTAACCCTAGTGTTGTTGCCAATTTTTACTCCTGGACAACCCCCTACTGTCAAATATGATTTTTCTTCCTTTATTGCTGATAAAATTCATGACCAGTTCATGATATTGGATAATGAAAAAGTTTTCAAATATTCCACTTTTATATACCGTCTCATGCTCTATTATCAATCAAAAAGTTTCCCCTTCCATGTCATGAAACTTGATACCAAAGGAAATCCAAGGTCTGTAATTTTTTGGTCTGCGATCTTCCATAATTCCTTTGAGTCTCCTTATTCTTACAATGATTTTATTGACCTATTTGTGCACCCTGAAACTACCTTATTAGCAGGAGTTTCCCCTCCTAGGGTCAATAATGATATGAAGAAAATTCTCCAACTTTCCAAGCAATACAGGATAGGTGATTGGTACCTATACCGAAATCATATAGAAATTAGAATATATGGGTGTGAGCTATGTCCTTTCAAGTTACCAAAGTATTTCCCAATGAGGCTCTTTGCCTTAGAGTATTTAAGAAAAATGATAAATTCAGACATAGTCCATTTTTGCAATGCAAAAAAAAAGCTCAGCTCAGAATTAAGAGTCAATTAAGTCCTTTTGTCTGTAATTCTAGAGATGCAAGAAAAGAAGCTAAAAGAATCCTAGAAGATTATCTCAAATTGCAAAAAAAATTCCACTGGGTACCTTATGACCCAAACAATTTTATTTGTGATAGGAGGATGAAAAACAAATTGTCACCATACGTTCACCATATAATTACAGATATTGAACAATTTGAAAATATCGATGAATGGATGGAAGGAACCTTAGTAGAACAAGATAGTGAATAGGTCAGTTTTGAAAATGTTGTGAAGGATCTTGAGAAAATACTTGACTTGGATTCTTTTGGGCAGGTAAAAAGACCAGGAATTGGTCCTTCCTCTACTGGAACCTCTCAGCAAAATTTGTAGGAAATTAGTGCACTAGCCACAGTAGCATCCAAAGGGAAGTAAAAGGAGACAGATACACAAATCACAGAGAAATTCACAATGTCAGAGTAGCCTAAAGCTTCCAAGGAACAGGCCCAAATACAGACTTCTCCTACTTAGATCAATGTGGAAAAAATTTCAATTTTGCAAACTCCTCTCAATGAAGAAAAAGGTAAAAAGAGAGATGCATAAACAACTACCCCTATCAGTGGATCTTCAGAACAACTTGGTATCAAAAGAAAAAGATTAAATCCACTCTCAGAAGAAGAATTTGTTCAAGAAACGACTAATACTCAGAGGAGAGAAGAGTTAGATAGTCAGCAAACACTCAAAAGCTCCCAAAAATCAACAGAGATTGATGTCAGCCTAAGACATCCAGCAGGGTAAAATGGTGATGAGTCATTTCAAGCCCAAATTACAGCAGCCTCAAACAACTGCAAACTATGTTAGAACCAATTTTGAAGTCTTGGAGAAGGATATTCATCCTTTCGATCAGATTGAGCTGCACACACAAACTGGAGAGATGATTTACTCAACTTTGACTGATAAGTCAATTATGGCCCAAAGATTACAGAATTCTTTGGATAATACTACTGCTTAATTGCATCTTGAAAAATCCTCTTCCCAGGCCAAGGACAACAAAATAAAGACTTTGGAAGAAATCATTATTTGATTCGGTCATAATCCCAAAGATGTTAAGGCTACAGAAGCCTTGATTAAAAAGAAAGATGATGATATTGCAGCCTTAAGGAAACAACTGAAGTTGCCATGTTCAAGGCATCCACAGACTACTGAGGTAATAAATCAAAACTATGAAGAAGAATTAATGGATTTTCTTTTCAAACTTAATGAGAAACTAAATGAGACTGAAAAAGAACTTGGAAAGGCATTAAAGGACAACCAGCCAAACATTCCAACATCTACAATAGAAGTAATTATAGGTACAACAACAATAAGTCAGTCAGTAGGACTATCACAGGGAAACACTTTAAATTTAAGCACTGAAAAATTAATAAAATCAATGGAGGAATTGAAACTCCAAGTGACAGAGCTCCAGAAAAGAAAGGTACAATTTACCACCTTAGAACAAAAATATGATCTCTCAAATATGAGTGTTGAAGAAAAAACAAGAGTGATCAACAGATTAGAAAAATTGGTGAAAGCATTGGAAAAGGATCTCACATTGGACAAAAATTTAAAATAAATCAAAGAAATTCTTTGGGCCAACATCACTCAGTCAATAAATGATGTTTGGCCGTCAATCCAAATAATGTATGAGAAAAATGATTTACTTAAATTGGCCATGTTGAAGATCTTGAATTTCTAATTGTGAGGAGACATGTTGCTCAGTCTAAATATTATGAATGTTATGTAAAATTATCCCGCGTTATGGATGCATTGTGTTTCAAAATTGAACGTGATCAAGATTATCGAGATGTTGTAATTGACTATAATTCAGTGAATGCTCTTCCCAAAAGATCAACAGATGTCTCCTCCAGGCTTAAATTTGTTGATTGTGACATTATAGAATCTGAGTTCAGTGCAACTAATAATGAAGGGTTTCCTCTTAACCATTTTCCCTATCATCCTTCGTCTTTTATTTCTCGCCTACCCAATGAACGGAGAGAGGTGGAAGAAATAAGAGAATTTCTTGATAATGTTGATTCTTCAGATGTTGATGAAATGGATTGGCCCAATATTGGAACGTCTCCAGTGAATGAATATAATACTGAGGGGTTATTAGATATGGCATTCCGCACATTGTTCCCCACTGGTGCTGCTGATTGTTTGCAACCACGCATTTGTACTGTTGAACTTCATGAGTATGCATTGCATCTTCTTAGATAGTATGATCAGAGGTTTGGAAGCCATCGCTGCTTCTGATATTACCTGTTGAACATGATAATGAGGCATCGTAGCCAAGCAAGTACTTCAGTTTTTGTGAAGAAAAATTTACATGATAACTCACTGACAACAATTGCTGACTTGCGTCAGCAACTTTCTGATTTACCAAATAATAAGTTGGCTGAGCATCTTATGCAGTTTGTGTCTTCTCTAAGAGGTACAAGGGCATACTGGACTAAATGTCGAGCTAAATTGGCTAACATGATTACTCAGTTGGGATGTCCAACTTTGTTTTTTACTTTGAGTACAACTGACACAAAGTGACCAGAGCTGCATAGCCTCATGCATGTACCATCACATTCTCATTCCTTAAATGAGCATCATATGAAAGTTGAAGATGTTATCCAGTACCCTCATATTGTTGCCACATTTATGCACCATAGATTCAATATATTTTGAGAGGAAGTTATCCAAAAATATCTTAAAGCTAAAGACTTCTGGTACAGGTCTATTTTCTTGAATTTATTTTCTATTCATTGTCAATTTCTTATTGATTTTCCATTCATATTTATTGTAGTAACTCTGTTTTCATTTTTTCTAGATATGAGTGGCAACATAGAGGTTCAACACATATCCATGGTTTCCTATGGTTGCAAGGAGCTCTTTACATGGAAAGACTTGATTGGTCAAATGATTGTGATTTGCAACATGCAAAGAGATTCTTTGACAATTATGTGACTGCATGGAATCCACATGACATATATCACCACAATATAATGGTTCCAAGAAGTCTCAATGATGACCCTTGCTTACTAAATACTGATCATATTTTCTCTTGCAATCCTCATAATGATTATGAAGAATTGTTGAACCATGTCCAAAGGCACACAAAGTATAGTGTAGATTCTTGTTTGTGTAAAAAGGGCACTATTCTCGCTTGTCAGTACAATGCCCCGTGGGATCTTTTTGAGGAATCAATGTGGCGTGAAAATGTTGGTTTCCAACCAGTGCTTTCTCAGCATGTTGTCCTGAAATATATTTCTAAGTATGCATCAAAAGCAGAGAGAACGTCTGAAAGCTATCATGATATGTTAACTAGAATTTCAAATTCTATTGCCTCTGAGGATCATGCTTTATGTGCTTACAGGAGGTTTCTTGCAGAAACAGTCATTGAACGTGACATTGGAGCACAAGAAACATGTCATATGTTGGTTAAGCTGCCTCTTGTTGTGTGTAGTCGACAATTTGTTTTGTTAAATGTTGGAAGAAAGGTGTTCAGGAAAATTTCAAGGGATGGATGACATTGATTGATTATTCATATTATAAACCAAAAGAACTAATAAACCCAAGGGTTTAATATTATAAACTAAAGGAATTGGTGAACCCAAGGGAATTGATTTAAACATTGAGACAAATGTTGTCATAATCCGACGTTGGACCAACTATGACCATGGCTGGCCATGGGTCATTTTCATACTGAGACAATATTTGTCAGAATGTGACATGTGATCATGGATGAAATTGATCGATTATTCATATTATAATCCAAAAGAACTAATAAACCCAAGGGTTTAATATTATAAACCAAAGGAATTGGTGAATCGAAGGGAAAATTATTAAAAACATAAGTTATCAATAAGGCCAAGGAATCAATATTAAAAATAGAATAGCGTAACAAACCCTAAGAATAAATATTTTAAATTAAAAATCCTATGAAAATATAAAACCATAAGAACCAATATTTTAAAAGCAACTAATTAATAAACAGAAGGGATTATCAATATTATAAACCAAAAGAACTAATAAAGCCAAGGGTTTAATATTATAAACCAAAGGAATTGGGGAACCCAAGGGAAAAATTTGAAAAACATGAGAGATCAAGAAAGCCAAGGGATACCTATAAAAAACCAAAAGAATTAGTAACGCCACATGATTATTAATATTATAAACGGAGGGGAATAAACATGGTTTACCATGCTTGATTTAAACATTGAGACAATTGTTGTCACAATGCGATGTTGGACCAACTATGACCATGGTTTGCCATGGGTGATTTTCATATTGAGACAATATTTGTCAGAATGTGACATTTGATCATGGATGACATTGATCGATTATTCATATTATAAACCAAAAGAACTAATAAACCCAAGGGTTTAACATTATAAAATAAAGGAATTGGTGAACCTGTTATGCTCCTATACCAATAGGTGTCATATATCATGATTAACTTGATGGGCTATGTAATATGTTCATACCTTCCCTTGTTGCAAAGGTTTTCCATATTTAAAAAAAAAAAATCAAAAAATTTTAAAAAAAGTACAGAGGGTATACCCTAAAAGAAAAATCAAAGGGTGAAAAAAATAAAAATGGCCAAAAAAGTAAAATAAAAATGAACCCCACCAAAAGAAAGGCCAAGGAAAGTGTGCAAGTCTAAAAGCCACTACTTTTTGCTCTTACGTAAATAAACAAATTGTGTGCAACTTGTATTCTATGCCACGGTTCGTGAACAGTCAAACAGTTTAAGCTTGGCTTGTTCATATTTGAATTTTATGTTTTAGAGATAGAGAATAAAATCTGACCAAACCATTTAATCTTGGTAGATAAGTAGATAGGTAGAGAAAATAAAAGGAGGTCAACAGTTTAATCTAAGCCCTTGGATATAATAAGGTTAGACTTAGATAGATTTCTACATGTAGAAGAAAAGAAATTATGATAAGGGTTTTTCAGTCTAAGTGCACCCTAATAAAGAAGAAAAAATGGTAGGTGAAAGTAGGTAGGGTAGGTAGATGTTGTTGCAGAATTACATGTGATGGATAATGACTTAAATGTGTGCTAATCTTTACTTTCATCACAAGGGCAAGATATTACACTGAAGAATTTCAAGAAAAACAAAGTCAAATAATTAACTTCCCTTCTCATTTTTCCTTAAAATTTTACTAATTTTCCTAAGTACTAAGGCATTTGAAAATTAGAGGGGCTCAAGGCATTTCCCTGCCTTTTGGAGGTACCCCAACCTTCGGCCCAATAACCGAAATTAAGTACTTAAAACCATTCATAAGTCATTCATTGACTTCTAAAAAATATTTTCCTTAGGGAAATTGCACAATATCTCATAAAGACCCTTTCATTCAAGCATAAGTTAAATACATACTTCTAATGTTTTTATACTTAGTGCTTTTTCGTTCATTTTCATATTAACTTTTAACTTTATTACTTAATTCACTATATAATTCAACCCATTCCCGTATTATTTTAACTATATAAAACTCTCAGTTATTACATATCCTGCCCCTTTGGTTGAAAAATAACCTTAATATTGTGTTAATTGTGAATAATTAGTTAAAACCGCAACTAATTAAGAACCCTGATTCCCCGCGGCATTAAAAAAGGATTCATTAACCCTCATGGTTAATTAATAACTTACCCCACCAATCGAATTGCCCCTGATATGATTCAATTGTGTTTAATTGTATTGGGCCGACCCTTGCTATTTCCCTATCATCTCAGCTCCCCGATAGCCGTCCGATCAACCCCTTCACATCCAATGGTTGTCGTCCATATCGCATCACCCCCACGTCTGAACAATAACACATGATTGATAAGTAGTTTTCCAAACAGTGTCTTGCCATGCATCGCGAAGGGTATGGAATCAGTGACTTTCACTTGAAAATAGCCCGTCCCCAAAAGCGGTGTGATGTATACCGCTTACCAGCCTTCGCATTAAAAAAAACAACCTTTCCTGCATACGTCATCCGCTCAAAAAATAAAACCTAGCCAACTTTTGACTCTGCAAATAAAACAAATAAATGCACCTCATTTTCACTATCCCGTGCAGCAACGAGTGTTCCCATGCAAAAAACTGCAAAGAAATCTGTCGAATATTTTCAACCACCACCTTGCTGGGAAAATTGCAGACGAACAATCTAGAACCCATCAACAGTTGCCTACACCTGTTTTCATCACTATTCACTTCCCATAAACGAGTATTTACCCAGTTCCTGTCGAACCCTGCAAGTCTTGGTTTTTTATTTAATTCCACAGGAAAAGACTAAAACACAGTACAATTTGGTCTTTATTTCACTCCTAAGTTTCTAGAGCTATAATTGTGCACATTTTTCCATCAAAAACCCAAATTCCTTTATGAATCCACAAGAACCAGAAACGGAAACCCCTGCGACTTTGAATGTTGTGCCTTTGAATTCCCCCCATAAAGATTTAGACTATCTGCCTCTAGCAAATAGGGATTTCCAAATAAAACACCTCATTCTTAGTGAAAATCCTCTTAGAACCTTTTTCCAATGCAGAGATAATTTCTTGAACAACTCTAATATTTTGGGACTGTGGGAATCCAATATTCCAATGTATTTTTTACCTTCAGTCCATGTTTTTCCTGAAATAATTTATCACTGCCATGCCAATTATGATCCCAATCAACAAGCAGTCATTTCCCTGAGTCAAATTGTTCTTTTCCCGATAACTACTCAATCCATAAATGAAAGTTTATAGTTCCATCTCGGAAAATCCCTGACTCCCATTTCCATGGGAGATTTACTTGAAGAATCCACAAATTTATCACAAGAAGAACTGAATTGCCTTTGTCAGAATTTCATGCAACAGAACATCAACCTAAAGGCCCACCTCCTTATGGATATACCTTTTTTACAGATATGGGCAGACTCATATTGAATATGATATCTTCTTTAATGGGTTTCAACACTAGTGAATACGTTGATAAGTTAACCCTAGTGTTGTTGCCAATTTTTACTCCTGGACAGCCCCCTACTGTCAAATATGATTTTTCTTCCTTTATTGCTGATAAAATTCATGACCAGTTCATGATATTGGATAATGAAAAAGTTTTCAAATATTCCACTTTTATATACCGTCTCATGCTCTATTATCAATCAAAGAGTTTCCCCTTCCATGTCATGAAACTTGATGCCAAAGGAAATCCAAGGTCTATAATTTTTTGGTCTGCAATCTTCCATAATTCCTCTGAGTCTCCTTATTCTTACAATGAGTTCATTGATCTATTTGTACACCCTGCAACTACCTTATTAATAGGAGTTTTCCCTCCTAGGGTCAATAATGATATGAAGAAAATTCTCCAACTCTCAAAGAAATACAGAATAGGTGATTGGTACCTATACATGGAACATACAGAAATTAGAATATATGGGTGTGAGCTGTGTCCTTTCAAGCTACAAAAATATGTTCCAATGAGGCTTTTTGCCTTAGAATATTTCAGACAAATGATAAATTCAGACATAGTCCATTTTTGCAATGCAAAGAAAAAGGCTTAGCTCAGAATTAAGAGTTAATTAGGTCCTTTTGTCTGTAATTCAAGGGATGCAGGAAAAGAAACTAAAAGAATTCTAGAAGACTATCTCAAATTGAAAAAAAGTTTCTGGTGGGTACATTATGACCCAAATAGCTTTATATGTGATAGGAGAATGAAAAACAAATTGTCACCATACGTTCACCATATAATTACAGATATTGAACAATTTGAAAATATCGATGAATGGATGGAAGGAACCTTAGTAGAACAAGATAGTGAATAGGTCAGTGTTGAAAATGTTGTGAAGGATCTTGAGAAAATACTTGACTTGGATTGTTTTGGGCAGGTACAAAGACCAGGAATTGGTCCTTCCTCTACTGGAACCTCTCAGCAAAATTTGTAGGAAATTAGTGCACTAGCCACAGTAGCATCCAAAGGGAAGTAAAACGAGACAGATACACAAATCACAGAGAAATTCACAATGTCTGAGTAGCCTAAAGCTTCCAAGGAACAGGCCCAAATACAGACTTCTCCTACTTAGATCAACGTGGAAAAAATTTCAATTTTGCAAACTCCTCTCAATGAAGAAAAAGGTAAAAAGAGAGATGCATAAACAGCTACCCCTATCAGTGGATCTTCAGAACAACTTGGTATCAAAAGAAAAAGATTAAATCCACTCTCAGAAGAAGAATTTGTTCAAGAAACGACTAATACTCAAAGGAGAGAAGAGTTAGATAATCAGCGAACACTCAAAAGCTCCCAAAAATCAACAGAGATTGATGTCAGCCTAAGACATCCAGCAGGGTAAAATGGTGATGAATCATTTCAAGCCCAAGGTACAGCAGCCTCAAACAACTGCAAACTATGTTAGAACCAATTTTGAAGTCTTGGCGAAGGATATTCATCCTTTCGATCAGATTGAGCTGCACACACAAATTGGAGAGATGATTTACTCAACTTTGACTGATAGGTCAATGATGGCCCAAAGATTACAGAATTCTTTGGATAATACTACTGCTCAATTGCATCTTGAAAAATCCTCTTCCTAGGCCAAGGACAACAGAATAAAGACTTTGGAAGAAATCATTATTTGATTCAGTCATAATCCCAAAGATGTTAAGGCTACAGAAGCCTTGATTAAAAAGAAAGATGATGATATTGCAGCCTTAAGGAAACAACTGAAGTTGCCATGTTCAAGGCATCCACAGACTACTGAGGTAATAAATCAAAACTATGAAGAAGAATTAATGGATTTGCTTTTCAAACTTAATGAGAAACTAAATGAGACTGAAAAAGAACTTGAAAAGGCATTAAAGGACAAGCAGCCAAACATTCCAACATCTACAATAGAAGTAATTACAGGTACAACAACAATAAGTCAGTCAGTAGGACTATCACAGGGCAACACTTTCAATTTAAGCACTGAAAAATTAATAAAATCAATGGAGGAATTGAAACTCCAAGTGACAGAGCTCCAGAAAAGAAAGGTACAATTTACCACCTTAGAACAAAAATATGATCTCTAAAATATGAGTGTTGAAGAAAAAACAAGAGTGATCAACAGATTAGAAAAAATGGTCAAAGCATTGGAAAAGGATCTCACATTGGACAAAAATTTAAAATAAATCAAAGAAATTCTTTGGGCCAACATCACTCAGTCAATAAATGATGTTTGGCCATCAATCCAAATAATGTATGAGCAAAATGATTTACTTAAATTGGCCATGTTGAAGATCTTGAATTTCTAATTGTGAGGAGACATGCTGCTCAGTTTAAATATTATGAATGTTATGTAAAATTATCCCGCGTTATGGATGCATTGTGTTTCAAAATTGAACGTGATCAAGATTATCGAGATGTTGTAATTGACTATGATTTAGTGAATTCTCTTCCCGAAAGATCAACAGATGTCTCCTCCAGGCTTAAATTTGTTGATTGTGACATTGTAGAATCTGAGTTCAGTGCAACTAATAATGAAGGGTTTCCTCTTAACCATTTTCCCTATCATCCTTCGTCTTTTATTTCTCGCCTACCCAATGAATGGAGAGAGGTGGAAGAAATAAGATTATTTCTTGATAATGTCGATTCTTCAGATGTTGATGAAATGGGTTGGCCCAATATTGGAACGTCTCCAGTGAATGAATATAATACTGAGGGGTTATTAGATATGGCATTCCCCACATTTTTCCCCACTGGTGCTGCTGATTGTTTGCAACCACGCATTTGTACTGTTGAACTTCATGAGTATGCATTGCATGTTCTTAGATAGTATGATCAGAGGTTTGGAAGCCATTGTCACTTCTGATATTACCTGTTGAACATGATAATGAGGCATCGTAGCCAAGCAACTACTTCAGTTTTTGTGAAGAAAAATTTACATGATAACTCACTGACAACAATTGCTGACTTGCGTCAGCAACTTTCTAATTTACCAAATAATAAGTTGGCTGAGCATCTTATGCAGGTTGGGTCTTCTCTAAGAGGTACAAGGGAATACTGGACTAAATTTCGAGCTAAATTGGCTGACATGATTACTCAGTTGGGATGTCCAACTTTGTTTTTTACTTTGAGTACAACTGACACAAAGTGGCCAGAGCTGCATAGCCTCATGCCTGTACCATCACATTCTCATTCCTTAAATGAGCATCATATGAAAGTTGAAGATGTTATCCAGTACCCTCATATTGTTGCCACATTTATGCACCATAGATTCAATATATTTCGAGAGGAAGTTATCCAAAAATATCTTAAACCTAAATACTTCTGGTACAGGTCTGTTTTCTTGAATTTATTTTCTATTCATTGTCAATTTCTTATTGATTTTCCATTCATATTTATCGTAGTAACTCTGTGTTCATTTTTTCTAGATATGAGTGGCAACATAGAGGTTCAACACATATCCATGGTCTCCTATGGTTGCAAGGAGCTCCTGACATGGAAAGACTTGATTGGTCAAATGATTGTGATTTGCAACATGCAAAGAGATTCTTTGACAATTATGTGACTGCATGGAATCCACATGAAATATATCACCACAATATAATGGTTCCAAGAAGTCTCAATGATGACCCTTGCTTACTAAATACTGATCATATTTTCTCTTGCAATCCTCATAATGATTATGAATAATTGTTGAACCATGTCCAAAGGCACACAAAGTATAGTGTAGATTCTTGTTTGTGTAAAAAGGGCACTATTCTCGCTTGTCAGTACAATGTCCCATGGGATCTTTTTGAGGAATCAATGTGGCGTGCAAATGTTGGTTTCCAACCAGTGCTTTCTCGGCATGCTGTCCTGAAATATATTTCTAAGTATGCATCAAAAGCAGAGAGAACGTCTGAAAGCTATCATGATATGTTAACTAGAATTTCAAATTCTATTGCCTCTAAGGATCATGATTTATGTGCTTACAGGAGGTTTCTTGCAGAAATAGTCATTGAACGTGACATTGGAGCACAAGAAACATGTCATATGTTGGTTAAGCTGCCTCTTGTTGTGTGTAGTCGACAATTTGTTTTGTTAAATGTTGGAAGAAAGGTGTTTAGGAAAATTTCAAGGGATGGATGACATTGATTGATTATTCATATTATAAACCAAAAGAACTAATAAACCCAAGGGTTTAACATTATAAACTAAAGGAATTGGTGAACCCAAGGGAATTGATTTAAACATTAAGACAAATGTTGTCATAATCCGACGTTGGACCAACTATGACCATGGCTGGCCATGGGTCATTTTCATACTGAGACAATATTTGTTAGAATGTGACATTTGATCATGGATGAAATTGATCGATTATTCATATTATAATCCAAAAGAACTAATAAACCCAAGGGTTTAATATTATAAACCAAAGGAATTGGTGAATCGAAGGGAAAATTATTAAAAACGTAAGTTATCAATAAGGCCAAGGGATCAATATTAAAAATAGAATAGCGTAACAAACCCTAAGAATAAATATTTTAAATTAAAAATCCTAAGAAAATATAAAACCATAAGAACCAATATTTTAAAAGCAACTAATTAATAAACAGAAGGGATTATCAATATTATAAACCAAAAGAACTAATAAAGCCAAGGGTTTAATATTATAAACCAAAGGAATTGGGGAACCCAAGGGAAAAATTTAAAAAACATGAGAGATCAAGAAAGCCAAGGGATACCTATAAAAAACCAAAAAAATTAGTAAAGCCACATGATTATTAATATTATAAACGGAGGGGAATAAACATGGTTTACCATGCTTGATTTAAACATTGAGACAATTGTTGTCACAATGCGATGTTGGACCAACTATGACCATGGTTGGCCATTGATGATTTTCATATTAAGACAATATTTGTGAGAATATGACTTTAGATCAGGGATGACATTGATTGATTATTCATATTATAAACCAAAAGAACTAACAAACCCAAGGGTTTAACATTATAAAATAAAGGAATTGGTGAACCTGTTATGCTCCTATACCAATAGGTGTCATATATCATGATTAACTTGATGGGCTATGTAATATGTTCATACCTTCCCTTGTTGCAAAGGTTTTCCATATTTAAAAAAAATAAATCAAAAAAATTTAAAAAACGTACAGAGGGTATACCCTAAAAGAAATATCAAAGGGTGAAAAAAATAAAAATGGCCAAAAAAGTAAAAGAAAAATGAACCCCACCAAAAGAAAGGCCAAGGAAAGTGTGCAAGTCTAAAAGCCACTACTTTTTTCTCTTACGTAAATAAAAAAATTGTGTGCAGCTTGTATTCTATGCCACGGTTGGTGAACAGTCAAACAGTTTAAGCTTGGCTTGTTCATATTTGAATTTTATGTTTTAGAGATAGAGAATAAAATCTGACCAAACCATTTAATCTTGGTAGATAAGTAGATAGGTAGAGAAAATAAAAGGAGGTCAACAGTTTAATCTAAGCCCTTGGATATAATAAGGTTAGACTTAGATAGATTTCTACATGTAGAAGAAAAGAAATGATGATAAGGGTTTTTCAGTCTAAGTGCACCCTAATAAAGAAGAAAAAATGGTAGGTGAAAGTAGGTAGGGTAGGTAGATGTTGTTGCAGAATTACATGTGATGGATAATGACTCTAAATGTGCTAATCTTTACTTTCATCACAAGGGCAAGGAAGATATTACACTGGAAGAATTTCAAGAAAAACAAAGTCAAATAATTAACTTCCCTTCTCATTTTTCCCTAAAATTTTACTAATTTCCCCTAAGTACTAAGGCATTTGAAAATTAGAGGGGCTCAAGGCATTTCCTTGACTTTTGGAGGTACCGCACCTTCGGCCCAATAACCGAAAGCCCTAAGTACTTAAAACCATTCATAAGTCATTCATTGACTTCTAAAAAATCTTTTCCTTAGGGAAATTGCACAATATCTCATAAAGACCCTTTAATTCAAGCATAAGTTAAATACATACTTCTAATGTTTTTATACTTAGTGCTTTTTCATTCATTTTCATATTGACTTTTAACTTTATTACTTAATTCACTATATAATTAAACCCATTCCCGTATTATTTTAACTATATAAAACTCTCAATTATTACATATCCTGCCCCTTTGGTTGAAAAATAACCTTAATATTGTGTTAATTGTGAATAATTAGTTAAAACCGCAACTAATTAAGAACACTGATTCCCCGCGGCATTAAGAAAAGATTCATTAACCCTCATGGTTAATTAATAACTTACCCCACCAATCGAATTGCCCCTGATATGATTCAATTGTGTTTAATTGTATTGGGCCCACCCTTTCTATTTCCCTATCATCTCAGCTCCCCGATAGCCGTCCGATCAACCCCTTCACATCTAATGGCTGTCGTCCATATCGCATCACCCCCACGTTTGAACAATAACACGTGATTGCTAAGCAGTTTTCCAAACAATGTCTCGCCATGCATCGCGAAGGGTATGGAATCACTGGCTTTCACTTGAAAATAGCCCGTCCCCAAAAGCGGTGTGATGTATACCGCTTACCAGCCTTCGCATTAAAAAAACAACCTTTCCTGCATACGTCATCCGCTCGAAAAATAAAACCTAGCCAACTTTTGACTCTGCAAATAAAACAAATAAATGCACCTCATTTTCATTATCCCGTGCAGCAACCAGTGTTCCCATGCAAAAAACTGCAAAGAAATCTGTCGAATATTTTCAACCGCCACCTTGCTGAGAAAATTGCAGACGAACAATCTAGAACCCATCAACAGTTGCCCACACATGTTTTCATCACTATTCACTTCCCAAAAACGAGTATTTACCCAGTTCCTGTCGAACCCTGCAAGTCTTGGTTTTTTATTTAATTCCATAGGAAAAGACTAAAACACAGTACAATTTGGTCTTTATTTAACTCCTAAGTTTCCAGAGCTATAATTGTGCACATTTTTCGATCAAAAACCCAAATTCCTTTCTGAATCCACAAGAACCAGAAACAGAAACCCCTGCGCCTTTGAATGTTGCGCCTTTAAATGCCCCCCATAAAGATTTAGACTATCTGCCTCTAGCAAATAGGGATTTCCAAATAAAACACCTCATTCTTAGTGAAAATCCTCTTAGAACCTTTTGCCAATGCAGAGATAATTTCTTGAACAGCTCTAATATTTTGGGATTGTGGGAATCCAATATTCCAATGTATTTTTTACCTTCAGTCCATGTTTTTCCCGAAATAATTTATCACTGCCATGCCAATTACGATCCCAATCAACAAGCAGTCATTTCCCTGATTCAAATTGTTCTTTTCCCGATAACTACTCAATCCATAAATGAAAGTTTATAGTTCCATCTCGGAAAATCCCTGACTCCCATTTCCGTGGGAGATTTACTTGAAGAATCCACAAATTTATCACAAGAAGAACTGAATCGCCTCTGTCATACTTTCATGCTACCAGAACATCAACCCAAAGGCCCACCTCCTTATGGATATACCTTTTTTACAGATATGGGCAGACTCATATTGAATATGATATCTTCTGTAATGGGTTTCAACACTAGTGAATACGTTGATAAGTTAACCCTAGTGTTGTTGTCAATTTTTACTCCTCGACAACCCCCTACTATCAAATATGATTTTACTTCCTTTATTGATGATAACATTCATGACCAATTCATGAGATTGGAAAATGAAAAAGTTTTCTAATATTCCACTTTTATATACCATCTCATGCTCTATTATCAATTAGAGAGTTTCCCCTTCCATGTCATGAAACTTGATGCCAAAGGAAATCCAAGGTCTGTAATTTTTTGGTCTGCAATCTTCCATAATTCCTCTAAGTCTCCTTATTCTTACAATGAGTTCATTTATCTATTTGTACACCCTGCAACTAGCTTATTAACAGGAGTTTCCCCTCCTAGGGTCAATAATGATATGAAGAAAATTCTCCAACTCTCAAAGCAATACAGAATAGGTGATTGGTACCTATATATGAAACATACAGAAATTAGAATATATGGGTGTGAGTTGTGTCCTTTCAAGCTACCAAAATATGTTCCAATGAGGCATTTTTCCTTAGAATATTTCAAACAAATGATAAATTCAGACATAGTCCATTATTGCAATGCAAAGAAAAAGGCTCAGCTCAGAATTAAGAGTCAATTAGGTCCTTTTTTCTGTAATTCTAGGGATGTAGGAAAAGAAGTTGAAAGAATTCTAGAAGACTATCTCAAATTGCAAAAAAGTTTCTCGTGGGCACCTGATGACCCAAACAGCTTTATATGTGATAGGAGAATGAAAAACAAATTGTCACCATATGTTCACCATAGAATTCTAGAGATTGAACAATTTGCAAATATGGATGAATGGATGGAAGGAACCTTAGTAGAACAAGATAGTGAACTGGTCAATGTTGAAAATGTTGTGAAGGATCTTGAGAAAATACTTCACCTGGATTTTTCTGGGCAGGTACAAAGACCAGGAATTGGTCCTTCCTCTACTGGAACCTCTTAGAAAAATTTGCAGGAAATCAGTGCACTAGCCACAGTAGCATCAAAAGCGAAGGAAAAGGAGACTGATACACAATTCATAGAGAAATTCACAATGTCAGAGCAGCCTGAAACTTCCAAGGAACAGGCCCAAATATAGACTTCTCCTACTCATAGCAATCTGGTATAAATTTCAATTTTGCAAACTCCTCTCAATGAAGAAAAAGGTAAAAAGAGAGATGCAGAAACAACTACCCCTATCAGTGGATCTTCAAAACAACCTAGTATCAAAATACAAAGATTAAGTCCACTCTCGGAAGTAGAATTTGTTCAAGAAACCAATAGTAGTTAGAGGAGAGAAGAGATATATAGTCAACAAACATTCACAATCAGTGGGACATCCACTGACTCACATAAAAAATACCTACAAAGACAGAAAAGTGCAAAAGTATCTTCCTTGAAACCACGAGTGAAGGATGCCTGGGATATTAAGAAGACATTTATAAATATAAAGGCCAGAAATGATCCATTAAGACTTCAAGTGTATAATCAATATTTAAAGATAGCTCCCAAAAATCAACAGAGATTGATGTCAGCCTATGACATCCAGCAAGGTAAAATGGTGATGAGTCATTTCAGGCCCAAAGCACATCAACCTCAAATAGCTGGAGACTATGTCAGAACCAATTTTGAAGTCTTGGCAAAGGATATTCATCCTTTGGATCAGATTGAGCTGCACAAACAAACTGGAGGGATGATTTACTCAACTTTGACTGATAAGTCAATGATGGCCCAAATAGTACAAAATTCTTTGGATAATACTGCTGCTCAATTGCATCTTGAAAAAGCATCTTCCTAGGCTAAGGACAACAAAATAAATACTTTGGAAGAAATCATTATTTGATTGGGTCATAATCCAAAAGATGTTAAGGTTATAGAAGCCTTGATTAAAAAGAAAGATGACGATATTGCAGCCTTAAGGAAACAACTGAAGTTGCCATCTTCAAGGCATCCACGGACTACTGAGGTAATAAAGAAAAACTATGAAGAAGAATTAATGGATTTGCTTTTCAAACTTAGTGAGAAACTAAATGAGATTGAAAAAGAACTTGAAAAGGCATTAAAGGACAAGCAGCCAAACATTCTAGCATATAAAACAAAAGTAATTACAAGTACAACAACAATAAGTCAGTCAGCAGGACTATCACAGGGCAACACTTCCAATTTAAGCACTGAAGAATTAATAAAATCAATGGAGGAATTGAAACTCCAAGTGGAAAAGCTCCAGAAAACAAAGGTACAATTTACCACCTTAGAACAAAAATATGATCTCTCAAAGATGAGTGTTCCCGAAAAAACAAGAGAGATCAACAGATTAGAAAAATTGGTCAAAGCATTTGAAAAGGATCTCACATTGGAGAAACTTTTAAAGGAAATCAAAGAAACTCTTTGGGCCAACATCACTAAGTCAATAAATCATGTTTGGCCATCAATAAAAATAATATATGAGAAAAATGATTTACTTAAATTGGCTCTGGAAGAAGTTCAAAGGCAAGAGAAGAATTAGGAAATATTCCTAAAGAAGCCAGTGAGCTTATACAAATTTTAAATACCAAGAACAGATATCAATTTGAAGAGCTAGGCATCCAAGACAGAACATGAACAATTTTGGAGGTAAAAAGGGTTTTTACTAAAAGAACTCTGATGCAGAACCTAGAAAGAAGATGCTATGATATGCAGGAACAAATCAATGCTTTTACAAAGAGATTGGATATTTTGCAGAGTAAAGGATTGCCAAGTCCTTTAGTTTCAGATGATAAACTAATGAGCCTTGAAAGCTATGTTGAGAAATTGAATAAGTATGCTGACAACTAGGCTAGTTCATCGACCAGTTCATCAGTAGCAAAAGCATTTCCTACACGCAAAATTCTTCATGACAATCTGGAAAATTTGTTTTATCTTGAACATGAGGTAAAACACTTATTCCCAATTCAACCTACTTTCTTTAGATATATAGAGACTGATAAGACTCTGTGGAAGCTTCAAAGAACTAGAATACTAGAAGCACAATGGTGGGAAGAGATGTTAGACATTTTGTAAAAATTATCCTTGCATGAATTTTGATTATTTACTATAGTAAGTCATGATAAAAAGGATAAAAAAAGATCAAACAGGTCAAAGTGTATCAGTACAGGTAAAGAGTATCAGTAAAACAACGTAGCCAGCACAGAGTTACTAAAGAGAACAGCAACAAGCCTAATCATAGGGGCTGCCTCCAGCACATTCATACAAAAAAGGAACAAAACAACATCGGATATCTTTTCTCTTATCTACGAGACCATCTATCTCTATTTTCTTGTAAAATATTTATGAGTCATCCTAAATTATATCTCATTTTGTTAGGAGATTATTTTTATAATTTTTTGTATAAATACTCCCTCAATTAGAGTATTGGGGGGGTGGATTCTTAGACTTTGCTGTAACATTGATTATTTTGGAATAAAGTGCTATTGGACAAATTTCACATGGCTATCTGGATAAATAATTGATGCAAAGGACTTTTCACAGGATTCTTGAGTTAGACAAAGGATCAATAAGTCATCTATCTCTTATGTTTTAGAGTTTTATACTTGTTTATTATACCATTTGTGTTTCATATCTGAATGATAAATGAAAAGGAATAATTCAAAAAGTTCTTAAGTGCAATCTGTTTTCAATCGTTGTTATTCTCAATGTTTTCTTCTACACTAATATAAACAGTGAATTCTTAATTTCTCCTGTTTTCTAGTTTGTTCAATTTTATTATTTGATAAATAATTCTTAATTTATCTTTATTAATAATAATTAAAGTTCCCTCTTTCAAATATGTTGAAGGATTCTTAATTCCCCTTCACCCATTCCGAGTCCATTCCATCCATTTTAGATCCTTAATTGTTCCCTATTTGATTACTTTGCCCTGTGAAACCATCCCTTTTTAAGAAAGTTATTCCAGCTAAGCCATCTTCCTTTGACTCCATTAGCCCAATGGCCTAAACTACTCAGTCTTATCCCTCTACTATTGAATTCCATCACTCAAACACAATCAAAATTCTTGGACTTTATAACTAGCCTAATATCAAAATGAAATATTAATAATGTTAGTAATTCAATATTTGTATTTAAATTAATGTCAATGTATATATTAATTTTAGTCTAATATTATTTACAAATATAAATATCTTGTCATTGAACCAAACCACAACACGTTTAGCAAACCACATTGATAAATATTTTTAGTTTCATGTAACATGTATATGGACTTCAATCTTGAATTTAGTGATTGGCTAATATAATTGGTTGTATATGTCTGAATAGTTTACTATAAACAAAAGAACAATAGCGACTAAAAGAAGGAGGTAAATTGAACAACACGAAAAATGATGTATGAAATTTCTCATATATTACTATATTGCATCTCATGAATGTATTAATTTAATTAATACATCAAAAGAATTCTTACACTAAATGAAAAAAGAGACGACAATAAAAACAATTATAAAACATTCTAGAAATATGTCAGAATACTATTAGCTACATGTGACAATGATATGGAATTCCATCTTGATTTTTAGCTGCTGGCTCATATAACTGGGTTTTTACCTGTGAATGGTTCATTGTAAGAAAAATAAAAAAAACGACATTATAAAAACAAGAAAATTAAGCAAAAACAAAAACGATGTAAACAACATTCCAAAATACTACTATGAATTTGATAAATGTAGACATCTCATTAATATATCAAAAGAATTGTTATTATATTAATAGTTGCATATCATAGCGATATGGACTTTAATCTCTCCTTTTCTTTCTTCCTAATTGTAATATACACACTATTATTCATATTGGCATAACGTTGATAAGAGAAATGCGGTGCAATGCGTAAGCCATCTATTGATTTCACTCTTCATATGGATGTGAAGGTCAGGCCTTGTTGTTCTCTATTCCCGATATCAATTGATACTCCCTCTAAAGTCAAACTGTGTGACTTGTGAATTGTAAGAGCCCATGCCATATTTAAAGGAATTTGTTTTCGATTTCCTCTTATCACTGGTGTGATAGGTACAATGTTTGGATTTCTTGCATCAAATTAAATACCAACATACTTATCAAAAATAACAGTTGTGAACATTTCAAGCTCAGGTGGCTTAGAGTTAGGCATATAAAATATTTCCTTCACATAACCAAGCGCACCATTCACCAAACTAGCTTCAACCTACAAATTACATGTCAACATAACATGCTGGCCATGGCACAAAAAAACTTCATGGTCCAGTTGATCATCATCGGCACCACCGATTTCTGAACGCCTTGAATTTGCAGCAATACATCGTGCAATTGGAGAATTTAATGATTTCAACATATGTGTGTTATGGAAGGAGACCAAATTATTTGTTGGAAACATGTGAACTGCTGCATTAAATAAATCCCTTTCTCTAGGATGCAACCTAATATCAGCCCATGACATAAGAAACTCCCAATCATCAAGAACAGGTTCTCTATTTCTTATGTTATTGAGGACTCGACGAAAACAAGATTATTTCTCATTACTCCCTTGTTGGCGAAATATTGTGTCAAGAGTGACAATAGTGTCGAATTTTTTCCACAATACTTTCCCTGTTGTATTACCTATATACAAAGGCTTATCTCTCATAGTAGCTAGATGGCCAAGGTCACTCACAAGGATCATGGATCTACCACCAAAAGGACAATTCATTTTATCTGGAAATGCTTCTCGTAATCAAGCATCTATTTGCATGAACAACCTTGACCCTAAAAAGCTCATTTCATCAATCAATATATATCGAATGTTCCTCATTTCCTCTTGGAATAGTGCCAATGATTGACCCTGTAGTGGTTTCATATCTCTAATCGGGATTTTCAAAGCAGAGTGTATTGTTTTTGCATGTATATTGAAAGCAGCTATTCCTATTGGGGCAAGAACAAGCAAAGGAATTTTTCCATTACTTGACAGATTAGAAAGAGTCTTAGAAATACAATGGATAAGGAAAGACTTGCCAGTGCCTGTAGTGCCTTGAATAATCATAAGAAGAGCTTCACGAATCTCATATTCAACAAAATGCCTTAAAACGATTTCAAAAGCAAGTCGTTGTTTTTCTGCCAATGAATCTGGAGAGGCAAATTTTCTATTTGAAAGGTCACCAATATCACCCCTTGATATTGCATTCCTTATAAAAGTAATAGCTTCTTCGGCCACATCATCAAAAATAGTTGTACCTTTCCAGTCAAAGGATATATCAAAATCCCTCCGACCAAGGTTGTGATGATCAGAAACATTGACACTATTTGGTGGAACCAAGCAAGATAAAAGTTTCCACTCTTGGAAATCATCTTCAAGATTCAATTCCTGGTTATCAAAATCACCATCTTCTCCATCTTCAATATTTTCATCAATTGATGGATTTCGATCAACATGCCAAGCTCGATATCAGAAATTCCTCCAGTTTTCAATAATAACTTCAGCTGAAAGCCCAATCTCTGTAGAAATGTCATGAAATGGCTTATACAAGAGAAATTATGTCCGGCAAAAGGTTTCAAATTCCTCTGAATCCTCACCAGGAATAGAATAAAATCGTGGCCAGACTCGAACAATCGCATGAGCATCTTTAGGCTTCCATGGATATTTTTTACACTTGCTATCAAACGTCTAAGATCTTGCTATTTCTATCAAAGATAGATGTTCAGGGAATGAAGGCCTCTTATGATAATGTTGAACAAATGTATTTTCAGATGAACATTGCACGCCGTCCCTTGAAATTTTCCTGAACACCTTTCTTCCAACATTTAACGAAAAAAATTGTTGACTACACACAACAAGAGGCAGCTTAAGCAACATATGACATGTTTCATGTGCTCCAATGTCACGTTCAACGACTGTTTCTGCAAGAAACCTCTTGTAAGCACATAAAGCATGATCCTCAGAGGAAATAGAATTTGAAATTCTAGTTAACATATCATGATAGCTTTCAGACCTTCTCTCTACTTTTGATGCATACTTAGCAATATATTTCAAGACAACGTGTCGAGAAAGCACTGGTTGGCAATCAAAATTTGCACACCACATTGTTAGAAGTTCAATGTTATGTACATTGAGCCTATCATCATTTCTTGCTGGGTCATATTTTTTTCTTCCTTGATCATCTATGAACAATCTTGATTCCTCATAAATATCCCATGGGGCATTGTACCGAAAAGTGAGAATAGTGCCCTTTTTGTGCAAACAAGAATCTACACTACACTTTGTGTGCCTTTGGACACGGTTCAACAATTCTTCATAATCATTATGAGGATTGCAAGAGAAAATCTGATCAGTATTCAGTAGGCAAGGGTCATCATTGAGACTTCTTGGAACCATTATATTGCGATGATGTATTTCACGTGGATTCCATGCAGTCACATAATTGTCAAAGAATCTCTTTGCATGTTGGAAATCACAACCGTTTGACCATTCAAGTCTTTCCATGTCAGGAGCTCCTTGCAACCATAGGAAACCATGGATATGTACTGAACCTCTATATTTCTACTCGTATTTGGAGAAAATGAGCATAGAGTTACTACAATAAATATGAATGGAAAATCAATAAGAAATTGACAATGAATAGAAAATAAATTCAAGAAAACAGACCTGTACCCGAAGTCTTTAGCTTTAAGATATTTTTGGATAACTTCCTCCTGAAATATATTGAATCTATGGTGCATAAATGTGGCAAAAATATGAGGGTACTGGATAACATTTTCAACTTTCATACGATGATCATTTAAGGAATGAGAATCTGATGGTACAGGCATGAGGCTATGCAGCTATAGCCACTTTGTGTCAGTTGCGCTCAAAGTAAAAAAAAAATATGGACATCCCAACTGAGTAATCATGTCAGTGAATTCAGCCGGAAATTTAGTCTAGTATGCCCTTGTACCTCTTAGAGAAGACCCAAACCGCATAAGATGCTCAGCCAACTTATTATCTGGTAAATCAGAAAGTTGCTGACACAAGTCAGCAATTGTTGTCGGTGAGTTATCATGTAAATTTTTCTTCACAAAAACTGAAGCAGTGTCTTGGCTACGATGCCTTATTATCATGTTCAAAAATTAATATCAGAAGTGAGGATGGCTTCCAAACCTTTGATCATAGTATCTAAGAAGATGCAATGCATACTCATGAAGTTCAAAAATACAAATGCGTGGTTGCAACCAATCAGTAGCACCAGTGGGGAACAATGTGGGGAATGCCATATCTAATAACCCCTCAGTATTATATTCATTCACTGAAGACATTCCAATACTGGGCCAATCCATTTCATCAACATTTGAAGAATCAAAATTATCAAGAAATACTCTAATTTCTTCCACCTCTCTCTGTTCATTAGGTAGGCAAGCAATAAAAGACGAAGGATGAGAGGGAAAATGGTTAAGAGGAAACCCTTCATTATTAGCTGCACTAAACTCAGATTCTACAATGTCACAATCAACAAATTTAAGCCTAGAGGAGACATTTGTTGATCTTGCGGGTAGAGCATTCACTAAATAATAGTCAATTACAACATCTCGATAATATTGATCACGTTAAATTTTTAAATGCAATGCATCCATAACGCGAGATCTTTTTACATAACATTCATAATATTTAGACTAAGCAGCATGTCTCCTCACACATAGAAAGTCAATATCTTCAACATGGTGTGGAAGACTTTGTGGAACTGTAGAAATATCTTGGGGAAGGCTAATTATGTGTCTGTTATACTTATATTGCCCACCTCGAGCATGTGTCACTTGCAAAATAAATTTTACACGTGCTATTAACATTTCTTCAACTTGAGTAAGAACTCTTAAAATATGAGGTTGCTCACCAGGATCCATGTTATTATAGCCACAAAAACGATGTGAACCTCCTTCATTCTTACATCATCTGCAAACAGGTCCTTCAGGATCTCTCAAAACGTGGATTCCAGGATATGATTCTATGCAGATGTGGCACATTTGGATAGCTGACAAGCTATCTAGATTTTCTCGAAATATTTTATGCACTACAATCATATTTTAATCAAAATAAATATTATTTGTGTTGGTTGGACCATGTGGAGAATGATGTGGAAGAGTATA
Organism: Pinus albicaulis; assembly: GCA_034641835.2. Classification (NCBI taxonomy): domain Eukaryota; kingdom Viridiplantae; phylum Streptophyta; class Pinopsida; order Pinales; family Pinaceae; genus Pinus; species Pinus albicaulis. The sequence continues at coordinate 516,752,804 of CM076584.1, read as the reverse complement.
ATTTCTTCTAAAATTTATTTGATTTTCAGCACCACGAGACTCCCTCCCCAAATTTAAAACATGTGGAACAGATCTATGACATGGGCTTTCCAAGTTTATGGTCTGCATTTCTGGAACCTGAGAATATGCAAAGGTTTCTTTAGCATAATTTTTTTTTTAAATTGAATGTCTAAATAATTAGAATTGAAAAAATGAAAAAAAACAAATTCATTCAATATTTACATTTTTTTGGCGATGTGGATGAACTTTACGAGATGGTTGCTCTTCACTTCTAACACCACAATACTCCCTCCCCAAATTTGAAACATGTGGAATAGATCTATGACATGGGCTTTCCAAATTTATGGTTTGCATTCCTAGAACCTGAGAATATGCAAAGGTTTCTTTAGCATAAATTTTTTTTAAATTGAATGTCCAAATAGTTAGAATTAAATAAATGAAAAAAAAAAATTCATTCAATATTTACATTTGTTTGGCGATGTGGATGAACTGTATGAGATGGTTGCTCTTCACTTCTAACATCAGTAGATTGAACATTTGGTGAGTTAGTTTCAACGCCTTTCTTGAAATTAGTTGTTTCCTGTTAAAAAAAATTAAAATATTTTATAAAACTAAATGCTGAAAAAAATAGATTTATAATTTTACAATTAAGAATAATTGAACAAAGGAGGAAAATATCAAATGCATTGAACATTTACATTTTGTTGGCGATCTGGATGAACGCTATACGATGGTTCCTCTTCACTTATAACATCAATAGACGGAACATATACGAAGCTAATTTGTAAGCCTCTATTGAAATGAGTTGTGTCCTGTTTGAAGAAAAAAAAAATACGCACCAAAAATTCAAATAAAGAAAAATCAAATCAAGCACATTGAACATTAAATTTAGTTTGTCGATTTTATTCTTGAGGAGAATGCAGTGGAAGGCTATGACCTGCTTCATATTTAAATTTCAGATTAGGAGATGGAAGACGCGGGGAGAAAATCTCTAGACCTCTATTAAAATGAGGTGTATCCTACTCCAAGAGAATAAAATACCTTATCACTAAAGAAATGTAAATAGAGGAATGTAATAAAAAAACCGCTATTTCATCAACTGTAAAGATATCATTGGATTACCTCCATTGTTCCACGCGAACTGCTATTAGGGATGACTGTTTCGATTCGTCGGACAACATTATTTTGAGCAGGGAGATTGGAAGATATGGTGTTTCGACCAGCTGGATACAAATTATCAAACAAATGGCCAATCAAACTATCATCCAAGTCATCACATACAATGTCATCATTGCCTCCACCATGGATAATTTTCAACCTCTGCCCTTTCTCACAAGATGCAATTGTAGATACAGAAGGGTTAGGGTGAAAATTTGCATCCACGTTATGAATATGATGTTCCTCCCTATTGCAATATGTTTCCTCTGTAATATCCCTCGCGTAAGCCACTGTAAAAACTCTCATAAAATGAGGGTTATCAAATAATTAAATATTATTAATTATTATATTGATATTACATGACGAATATTCTTGTAATTCTTAATTATAAGAATATTGGAAGAATTATTTCTTAATTATTTTAATTAGAATAATTTAAATTCTTCTATGGAAATAAATTATATTTCCAAGTTGGTATATTTTATGTGTTTTAGAAATTATGAGTAATAGATTTGGAAAAAGTATGGATAAGTGATATTTTTCTCATAAGGAAAAAGAAAATCTACCTTTAAAAATAAAAGCATGAGGGATTTATGGAATGCTTTTCTCATTTAGGAAAAATCAGATTTATGGAGGCTTTATGGATTGCTTTTGTGATTTAGAAAAGCTGGAATGCTTTTATGATTTAGAAAATATGGAATTATTTTATGATTTAGAAAAAAATTGGAATACTTTTAGGATTTATAAAATATATTCCATTTTAATTAATTCTATTTTATTATAATCCCATGAGAGAAATAGAAGAGGGAAATGGGAGAATACATGGAGAATGGAGCCAAGGAAGAGGAAGAGAGTATTTCAAGCATGCATCAAGAGATGAGTAACCATATTCTTTGAAAATCTCTTTGTTTGCATATGGACCCTGATTATATAACGATTGAATTTATTTGCAATAAAAATTTTAGTGTATTAAAAGCTAGATCTACACTTATTTATGCACTATTTTGATAAAACCCCAGGGGGATCTTGTTTAGAAGGCTGAGTAGTTTCAGATCTGGTATGGATCTGAATATTAACCTACAGTAGCTGAAGCTCCTCATATAAAATGCTGTCAAGTCTTTCTGCAACTTTTCCAATTGTTTCTGCTATTATTTTTGAAGGATGCTTTCTCTTGCTTCAAGTAAATCCAATGCTTCTACAAAGGAACTTGATTATAGATCTGATTTCTGGATGCCATACTATAACATGAGTCTAATGGCTGATTTCTAGTGTCTTCCAGTAGAAACTGCGCAATTCCTAAAGGACGGTTTCTCTATTTACCAACTCTCTCCTTTAGCTGATTTTCAGCTAGTGTTGATTGTGGGAGATCTGTTAAAACCTATAAACTCATTTATTTTTGCTGAAACTTTGCTTGAGGTCTGACACAGCCTAAAATAAGGGAACCCAACCCTGTTCTATGTTATTTTCACACTGGCTTGCTTATACAATGTCCTCCTTGAGCCTATTGCAGATTTTCCTGAGAGTGGAATTTAACGCTTCTTCCTTGGTTGGTTTTTACTTCTCTTTTGTATCCATTGTTTAGATCTAAGGTTCCTAAGAGCAGAAAAATCTAAGAGGATTGTGTCATTCCCACACTTGCTGTGTTTCACCATTCTTCTATAGACAGAGTCTGGAATGGCCATGATGCCTCTGGATTTCACCCTCCCTTGTGAAGGTGATGCATCTAGTAAATGCCCTACCAGTCTATCTCTGGTTTAGATCTATTGGTGTAATTCCATATTTTTGTGATTCCATAGTGGAATATCTTAGGATATTCCCTACTGAGCCTATTTTTTCCCATTTGGAACATTACATACTTGTATGCAAGGAAATAATTATTGTGTTAAAACTCTTCAAAATGAATAGAAGAGAAAAATATATCCTTGTATGCATTATTGCATTATATTCTTGGAGAGGAAAAAGGGTAATCACATGCTTTATTATGTAAGATTATTTAGAGAAACATATATGCTTTTATGCATGGGAAAAATATAGTTTTGAGTATTAGATTTCTAGAGAAAACGAAGATGAAATCACATAATATTTATTGTGTTAGCCCTCTTTTGGGCAAAATAATATGTATTTTTCCAACCTAAATGGATTAGCTATGGTATTAGATTTATCTTGGGAGAATATTATGCATAGTTATTGGTTATATCTTCTAGATGAGAGGGAAATGTCACTTTGCATGCATGAAATGATAAGTGGTATGCGTTTGACCCTTGGAAAAGAAATGTGTTTATTTTTCCATGAAATATTTATTTGGTTTCTTTTGGAAAGAAATATATGTTTTACATGTAGGAAGAACAAGATATGTTATTGCATGAACAAAACTATAATTTGTATGTTAACTTTGTTTGAAATAGAGTTGGCATTGTTATACATAATAACCATTATGAATCGATCTTGGGTGGAAAATATGTTTTTGGAAAAGAACATGTATTCACATGCATAAGTATAACATCTATTGCATTAATCCATTTTGAAAAGAAAACATAAGAGTAGGCAAAAAGAGAAATTTCTTGTTGGGATAGTTATCTTGAAAATCTTGTTATACATTTGTATGCACGGTATTATTATATAGTATGTTAGCTTTCTTTTGGAAATAATATGAAAGTGCATGCAAGATTTTGTTAGTGTTTCGTGGAAAGAGGATGCTTGATATTGATTTATTTGTTACTAATGCATGTGAAATGATGTTAAATAAGGAAGCTAATGTCAATGTGGTTATGTTTTATACATGCATACAAATATTTGTTGAAATGTCACAAATAGAGATTGATTATTGGTTTATTAATATTTTATCTAATCATGATATCAAGTGTGCTGACGACAGCAATGGCAGGAAAGAAGGATGACTTGAGGAAAGGAAATTTCAAGTTTAACATTGTGGAAGATAAAGAGTTGTTAGTCCATGCATGTTTAGTAGTTCCAATTGCACAATGATCCCCTGAAGGAAACAGTCTGAATACAAAGACAGAGATTGATGATTCGTGGGTAAATGGTATCATGATGATTGTAATAGCTTATAGCTAGTTATGTTTTGTTTAAGATTATTTTTATATGTAAATTTTATGACAATGGTCAAGGGATGGACTCCCTTATAACCATTGAGTGAGGGGTGACAACCCTCACGAGCATTTAATAATAAAATTAAACGTTTGTTGGTTTTCACCCTAAGGGGTTTCCAGGGTATATCGGTGTCTAATGATGTGATTGTTCATTGTGTCATTTTAATGATGTTAATTTATTTCATGATGTGATGTTATATTATCAATTAGGTGATTTACTAATTGAGTTAAAATGATCATGGGATCGATGAATAGTTATAGCAGGAAAATTAAGTTAATATGCTGCCACAAGGAAAATTAAGGGTTGTGTAACTCACTATTATTTTTACTAAATATTTCTATATGTGATGATGATGGTTATTCAAATGGTTAATGCATAAATATAAAAAGTAATTTATAAATTTACACATTCGTAAATGTTGAAAAAATTTCCTAACACTAAGTATTTTTCTGCGAGGTTATCGGGGTATGTTACATCCTCAATATTATGATAATTTTCAGGAGAGTGTTGAAAAACAAAATTATGTTAATGAGGAGCATATTCCGGCAACAAACTACCAAGCCGAAATGTTCTTTCCATGATATCATCCATAGTACGATACCTACGAGGAACCATAAAATCATTTTCAAGAGTTGTTTCAGTCATTCTTCTATGATATCTGGCTCTCCTATGCTCATTTATTGTGCCCTTATTTTGTTGATACCGTAAACGATGACTTTCATTATACTTGTCACGCAATGTTGGTGACTTATTCCTTTTTCTTGTACGCTTGCTTGTACCTTCAGATGACATGTCTACAATGAATAATAAAATATTTTTTATAGAGCAATAAACATGCAACAGATATAATATAACCAATATAAATTAACAGAAAAGGATGAAAAAGGAACACATTTTTTTTCCACCCACAAAACAAATTAAAATCGTTTACGTTATTTTTCCAACCAAATGGCTAAAAAGAAAAATGGATTTTTTCAAATGTCCAAAACAGAAAAGGATTAAATTTCATGTTTCATATTATAACTGTAATGGAAACCCATATAAATGGAAAAAAATTATAAATATTTATATTAATTTGAAATATATCTAAATATTTGGAACTATATACCATCAAGAAAACCTAAAGATATAACATTGTTTGAGAATCAATGAGAAAAAACTGATGGAAACACCATGTATAGAAAAAGTCACAATAATTAAAATTATACAAACAAAGAGAAATGAATAACATCCAAAAATATTGAAATGTAATTAAGAGGACTAAATGGGACAAAAAAAATAAATATTTTCGAGCAAATTGCAATGGAATTCAATATCCAGCATCCGCTACATACACATATAGAAGACACCCCCTTAGAATGGAGTGATATAAATATCCATAGTCTTAGCATACATACCCAAGAGTATGCAAAGTAGAGAAAAAAAGGAAATATTTTCCACGACGACAGAGAGAATACAAAATGGTGAATAGCCTAAGACTCTATGTCCACATCTAATGGTGGAATCTCATCTATAGAATCCATATGTGGAGAAATTGCAAAAACATTTCCATACTCGATCAAATCATTGCAATCCTGAAACATTGGAGACCAAAATCCATTCATTTTTTGATTAGTTGAATTATCAATATCTGTTGGGAAGCAAAGGCTAGCCATCATGTTATATAATAGGAAAGGAACTTCACTGCATTTGCACATAAGAACCACACCTTGGACTGTTCGAAAAGGAAGATAACCAGGACATTTCATATTTATATCTATAGAAATTTCTTCCAACAACTTCCATCTAAAGCCCCAATCATCCTCAAAGAAATCGGTTCTTCATTCAATACACGGGTGACCAAATTAAAAATTGTTTATTTCTTCAATTGACCATACAGAAGTGGAGCCATCATTAACAAGACATATCAACTGATTCTTGCATACTGCTAATGACATACACCGAATGTCAGTGATTGGAACAAATGAAAATCCCCAGTCATTTTTTATTACATCAAACCAGTAGATTGTATACCCATATCGAGGATAATCTTCGTACTCTGTGTCGAGATAGAGCCAAAACAATTTACTTCTATAAAACACTCCATTTTGAGGGGGTGAAGTGCCACCAAATAGAAGATCAGCCCTTCGCCAAACCCTATCAAGACTACTGTAAACATAAAATTTAGACTGAATTCTATCATAGATATGTTTTAGAATAACCCAGCCATATTTGTTGCTGCTCACATTCTCCAATAACGAAAAGAATCCCCAGTGTCCAATTTGTATTCACCCAATGTTTTTTAACGCCTTTGTAAATGGATTCATTGCAAAATAGTTTCGTGAATGGGATAATTCTGTTGGTAAGGATAAAACCACCATTGGTCCAATAGTAGACTCCACCTTGTATCTTGAATCTATGAATCGCAAATGAAAACAAGATATGCACCGATTTTGATTAAGGTATTCAACAGAAAAATAATTGTCTTCATCATTGACGAAAGGAACCATAAATCCAAATTCATTTGTACAGATATGCTTGCAACGCAATAAGAAACAAGGATTTTGCAAAACAATCTTCCATTGTTGACAAACAGTGCTAAACTTTATCACAATCAATAAAGGGAGCCAAAGGAAGAAAATTTCAAGAATTTCAAATGGAATACAACTCCAAATAGTTGGATCCATGATAAAACAAGGAAATCACCTAACATAAAACAAAAGAGACGTGATATCAACAAAACAACTTTCAATTAATGGTGATTAGAATAAACAATATAGAAAAGCAATTTTCCATCTACAAATACAGTAACATGCACATATACATAATGTATAAAATGATATGACCCACAAGAACATTATTACAAGAGTTAAAAAGAACTCACAAATTTACTATTAATCTTAATAAGTATTTTTCTTATGTTTGTATTAATGTCTATATTTCTTAAGCCAAAAATCAAAACTTGATTTGTGGCTTAATAAATATTAATCATATATTTTAATTAAATAGATATAGCACCAATGTTTTGGTTATCTACATTAATTTGACCTGGGGGAGTAAGGGACCAATATTCACCTAAGGTTTCTTGTGGACAAAGCATCCACCAAGTACATAAAATTAGGATGGGGTGAACGGAACATTAATTTTATTTCAGAGTTTTCAACTTCAACAATGGCACTAGAGTCAACCTTATTACACAATGAAAAGGGAGGATGACAAGGGACAAATCGAACAACAAATTCCTCCTCCAATATGGGAGGTGTAATCTATATTATATTTTCCCAAATAATATTAAAAATATAGTTATAAATTTAATATTATTGTTATTATCAATTAATAATATTATTAAATAATTAACAATAATAGTAATATATAATAATTAAAAATATATTGAAATAAATAATGTAGCATAATTTAAAAATTATTCAATTAAATAAAAAAATTCTTAAATAATTAAATAATATACCATAACTATTACTACTATTATTATTATTATTATTGTAAATTAATAATAATAATATAAATAATTTATAATAATAATAATTTATTAAATTAGTTATTTTTGTAATATTATTATTATTATATATTTATTATTATGAGTTTAGTATTACATCTTTTACATCATAATATTTTTGCAATACTCACCTTCCTAGCCTTTTAATATGTCAAAATTATAGTGAGCTTGGGAGGCTTCTCTCCAACCTTTTTGAGCATAGGAATAAAACCTTAAATGAAACTAAATAACTCTTTTCTTTAGGTGCGATAAACCAAATATTGGTCTCAGTGGCTGTTAACCACCACCACCATCATCATCATCAATTTATCCATATTTCATTTATTATTATTATTATTATATTATTTTAACTATATAAAACTCCCAATTATTACATATCCCACCCCTTTGGTTGAAAATAACCTTAATATTGTGTTAATTGTGATTAGTTAGTTAAAACATCAACTAATTAAGAACCCTGATTCCCCGCTGCACTAAAAAAGGATTAATTAACCCTCATGGTTAATTAATAACTTACCCCACTAATTGAATTGCCCCGATATGATTAAATCATGTTTAATTGTATTGGGCCCACCCTTGCTATTTCCCTATCATCTCACCTCCCCGATAGCCGTCTGATCAACCCCTTCACATCTAATGGCTGTTGTCCATATCGCATCGCCCCCACGTCTGAACAATAACGCGCAATCGCTAAGCGGTTTTCCAAACAGTGTCTTGCCACGCGTCGCGAAGGGTATGTAATCGTTGGCTTTCACTTGAAGATAGCCCGTCCCCAAAAACGGTGCGATGTGTACCTCTTACCACCCTTCGCATTCAAAAAAATAGTCTTTCCTGCATACATCATCCGCCCAAAAAATAAAAACCCGCCAACTTTTGACTTTGCGAATAAAACAAATAAACACGCATCATTTTCATTATCCCGTGAAGCGACCAGTGTTCCCAAGCAATTTAGCTAAATAAACATGTATTGAGACTTCGATATTTACTTGGCATTGATTGAAGCACTTTTCAATCCTTTTCTTTTGGTTGTAATTATAAGAGAACATGAAAATTAATTTTAATCACTCATCAAGAAATGGAAATAAATTTTGAATGTCATTGGTGGTTTATTTATTCATTTCTTTAATTTTTCTATAGTTGGATTCTCTATTCTCGTGAATTGAATATATGTATATTGCTAAAGGAAATGCTTCTATGATTCCTTGTGGATGAGGAATATCAAACTCCTTAATCATTTCTAGTGCATTATCCAATATAGATTCGCACCAATCATAAAACTTTGTGATCCATAAAAAGGATAGGTTATAACATTGATGTTAATGAAAGTGAATGAAGCGTTTAAATTGTGTTGCCCATCATAATAAATATCCACCAACGTTTATATATTGTATGCAGTGTGAAATATTCTCATGAATTATATTTCTATTTAGATTACTAAAATAATCCTTTACCTAAGTTAATCTAAACTTAATCTGAATTGAACAAGATTAATTATTTCATTATTATCTATGCATATCGCAAAATAAAACCTGAGCGAGTTATATATTTTAGATTAATTTTTGCAAAGGATTTATTGTGTTATTTACCAGCGTGACTGAAAAGTATTCCAAAATGTTACGTTAGTTTGATAATATAAGTCACTGAAATCTCTCACCCCTCGACTTTATATCAAAACATTTTTATAATCACACTCTCATGTGCCATTTCATTTAAAAACATAACTCCAATCGCGAATCTCGTTAACTACCAAATATTTTTATAATTAGTTTCCTTAAAAGCATGACTCAAATTTGGAGCCTAGTTCAACTACGTAACAACTATCGAATTTTCGAAATAAACTTTAGGAAGGTCCAAAAAAGACTTTCGAGAACAAATCAATTCAGAGGTAATTGATATTTATAGAATATATAAATACTACAATAGTAAAAAAAATAGTAAAAAAAATTAAAATTACAATTCAAACCATCTAATTTAACCAAATCTAAAGCCAAGGTTTACAATCTATTATACCATATCAAAGTTATCTTCGGTATTCATTTTAAAGGAATAGATATGTGAATATCAATAACAAATCTATGAAATTAAATTATGATTCCAGTTAAAATAATATATTAAATTACATATATACTTATGTAAAATAAAATGAATAATTAAATGTCAGTCATTGTGACTTTCGACAGAGTGAATTTCATATGTTAAAAACAAATGCACTAACGCAATGTAAGTGAGATAAATGACTACCCAATAGATAATCACACTCTCATTTGCGGTTTCATTTAAAAACATAACTCCAATCGTGAATCTCATTAACTATCAAATATTTTTATAATTAGTTTCCTTAAAAGCATGACTCAAATTTGGAGCCTAGTTCAACTTCCTGACAACTATCGAATTTTCGAAATAAAATTTAGGAAGGTCCAAAAAGGACATTCGAGAACAAATCAATTCAGAGGTAATTGATATTTATAGAATATATAAATATTAGAAAGGTAAAAAAAATTAAAATTACAATTCAAATCATCTAACTTAACCAAATATAAAGCCAAGGTTTACAATCTATTATACCATATCAAAGTTATCTTCGGTATTCATTTTAAAAGAACATATATGTGAATATCAATAACGAATCTATGAAATTAAATTATGATGCCAATTAAAATAATATATGAAATTACATATATATTTATGTAAAATAAAATGAATAATTAAATGTCAGTCATTGTGACTTTGGACAGAGCGACTTTCATATGTTAAAAAAAAATTCACTAACACAATGCAAGTGATATAAATGACTGCACAATATTTAGTTTATTTATTATTTGTGAAGAAGCAGTAAATACCTGGGTCAGAGTGCATCAACAAACAAGCTAGCAATATGGTTATAGAGATAACATAACAAAATGCTCGCTACATTCGAAATGAAACCAAATGCTAATGAAAACAACGATGCAAGAATGAACATAAGAGAGCTTTGACTTGACACTTGAGTGTCCAACATTGCAACAAAGCAGCGCATGTGTATTTCAATACACAGTGAATAAACTACAGTCTGCGTGAATAAAAAACAACGCATGTGTATTCGAAAGCAGACAGAACGATTTTCATATGTTAAAAACAAATGAACTAACGTAATGCAAGTGAGATAAATGACTGCGCAATGGTTAGTTTATTTATGAAGAAGCGGTAAATACAGAGATAACATAACAAAATGCTCGCTACATTCGAAATGAAACCAAACACTAATGAAAACAACGATGCAAGAATGAACATAAGAGAGCTTTGACTGGACACTTGAGTGTCCAACATTGCAAAAAAGTAGCGCATGTGTATTTCAATACACAGTGAATAAACTATAGTCTACGTGAATAAAAAATAGCACATGTGTATTCAAAAGTGGACAGAGTGACTTTCATATGTTAAAAACAAATGAACTAACGCAATGCAAGTGAGATAAATAACTGTGCAATAGTTAGTTTATTTATGAAGAAGTGGTAAATACCTGGGTCAGAGTGCATCATCAAACAAGCTAGCAATATGGTTACAGAGATAACATAAAAAAATGCTCGCTACATTCAAAATGAAACCAAACCCTAATGAAAACAATGACGCAAGAATGAACATAAGAGAGGTTTGACTTGACACTTGAGTGTCCAATATTGCAAAAAAGCAGTGCATGTGTATTTGAATACACAGTGAATAAACTACAGTCTGTGTGAATAAAAACTAGCAAATGTGTATTCGAAAGCTTACCATCCAGAGCATGCGTTCTACAGTCGTGAAGCTTCTCAGAAGGATTTCTTACTTCGATCCAACAAGCCACAATCCCGGTTCTCTGCATCCAAATGCGTCGGCTACTCTAAACTAGGTGACCTTATGGTCTAAAAGAAGTTGAGTGTTATGATGCCAACCATCACAGTAGATAGGCGGATCAACTGCGTGGAACCACTCTGTTGAAACGTTTGGGTGACACTCTGGTTCACCTTCCCATAACAGTTCCCGCTTGTGTGATAGCTTTACAGATTTCGTTGCGCGTGGCACCGAGTGAATATAATGGCCATTAAAGAATTCATTGCATGTGGGACACTTCTTCCATTGGAAGATGGATGGACATCGATATTTCTTGTTGTTTGCAGAGATGGCTGCCTCCATACAAATCCCATGATTAATCCTGAAAAGTTAAGCTAACCACATGCCATGTGACTTCTACGGTAGAACTTTCTTGCCCGAAACGTGTCCTTATTTCGCTCTAATCCCTCATACTCTAATACGTGGAGATAAATAAGTGGAATAGTAAATTTTTAATGATCATTTGGTAAAAAATTAATTTAAGTAGGGTTTAAACACTTGATTCAAACATGCAAGGAGGTTATGGCTTTTAATTTCATTCATTGATTGAGTGGCAACAACGAGAATATACCAGCATCTTTCAATATTGACCACCGGATGAAAAATATTAATTAGCATAATCACTAATGAAGTGATTTATGATAGGGGGCTACGCCTATCGGCGTAATTAGAGTTCCTAGAAAATTGTAATAGGACTATATGTGTATATGAAATAACACTTGAAATAAACTCCTAAAACCGAGGTTAGCCCCTGATGCCAGGTCGTTTCTAGTAGCCTCATGGGCAGTGCTAGGTTTGAGACTGAAGCGTAAGATACGATAGCATTTATAGAAATTAACATTTGAAAGTTCATTCTTCAATAATAAGAAGAAATACTAGATTAACTATTTTGTAAAACTATGTACTCTTTTGGTGAAAAGGAAATAACATAGATTTTAACCATCATACAAAAGAAGACAATGAGTCTTACAGAATATTTTAATCAAAATTCATAGAAACCTTACTAGATAGATTCGAGAATGAAAATGAAAATTCCCTTCACCATATATGAACCAAAAAAATTTACAGTCTTGTAACTCTCTATAGTTTTCAGTAGACTCGGTAATACAATAAATCCAATCCAAGAATCATCCCAAGGAGGGCCAAACCTTACATTTGTAATGGATTAAATAAGAAATGAGTAAATTTTACCCAACTAACAGAAAATTCGAGCCAACCGTCCTAACAACAAAACCTCTATTATCAAATTATCAGGAGGCGTTTAGGAAAACCTAAAAAATTACAACTATGGGAGTAAAAAAGAAAAGGATTCCAATTGTGGCGAGAGCGAAGAAAATTGTACCTGCAATATGGGAACCACAAGAAATTATCAATTAGAAAATTCCTAGAGGAAAGGTTAGAGGAAAGGTTTGAAAATCATTGGAGAAAAAGCGTAGGGTTGTACTTTTGAACACATTGAACATTTCCAGATGTAAATGACCAAACTTTATTAGGTTTAACACATGGGTAAAGAAAAGCGTTGTCAATGTACCAATCAGGACCAAAAAAATTACCTTAAAAGAAAAATCCTTTAGCAAGCAACATGGCACCGCTAGTGGGAGGTGATAACTCTGGAAGACTTTGAATCATACAGGTTGGAAGAGGGTTTCTTCCCTGCATATGGTAGGGTGTGAGAAAAAAACCTTGGTCAAGCCCAAGCTCGATAGTACTTTTAAAAGAGGGAAATGTTCACACTGAAGTAAGTTTCAAAACATTTTCAGAAAACTAAAATGAGAGGTTACACATGTTGGGGAAGCAAGAAAGATATGTCAAGATAATTCATCCATATTTTAGTGGAGTAAAGTAACCAGAGATATAAGAAGTTAGAAATGGTTTACCTGCATCGTGGCCACTCTGCTTGAATAACTCCTTGAAAATCCTAAAAAGGAAACCCTTCCTTCAAGCCATTAAATAAGGCATAACAAAGTAAAGAAAGTCATTTAGATAACACTAGTCGTAAATTACCTGAAATTCCTTAATTAGAAAATGAACAGAGCCTTGGTAGTGATATTAAAGCCATGACAAGGGTCCAAGTAACCCTCGAAATCTGATATTGAGCTCCAAAACAAAAACAATCATCCACAGGAGTGTAGAATCCAAATAAGGAATGAGACCCTTCATTTGTCTTGAAGGTATATTTACAACTTACTTCTTGAATTACAATCTATGTATCTATTCTTAACTTTTTTTTTAAGGTAGTATTACATTGAGGTTTAGAAATCAAAATCAAAAATTTACAAAATTAGCAATGATGTTAGCTTGCCCTGTTTGAACACTAATCCCGAAGTAGTACAGAAATTTTTAATCCATAATTTGTTTGACATAAGTTTAATATCAAATCATGGCAATGTAGAAGAATAATTACTCAACAAATTTTTTTTCTTTCCCCAAAAAAGAATTGGGCACTAACTATCAAACGTAAAAAATTACACCATAGAAAATATTTTAAAGTAGTCTATTATGTGAGAGGTGGAACCTGGTAGATTGTGTAATTTAGCATTGAGTACAATGACCTAACTATGTTGATGCTAGTATTATTTTATATCCTTAAATTAAAGCTAAATTTTATCAAATTGTACTAGAATTTCTTCCCTCATTTCACCCTTTTCCATTAACAACTTCCTAGTGAGGATTTTCATGTGTGAATAGAGGACAACTATCTTCCAATATTTGGATTTCTTTGCACTTGTGTCCCTTATATTGTGGATCCAGTTACCATATTTTTTTGTTCATACCCCAATAAAACGTACCTCCACACTTCCCCTTTAATTTCATGTTTGATTAATCAAATTTATTCTTGGATATAGGGGGGACATTCTCCCAAAACACATTGGTATATTATTTATCCCACTTTGTCACTCACGAAGAAGAATTTGTAGGATTCCTTCCATGAGTGGAGGTTTACACTCACTCGCTCTGAGATGCAGATAAACCAAATATACCTCATCTTCCAAATCAATAAGTTTTGTCATGTACCATGATATGTTTCCTTGCATACAAATTAGAATATAGAGAGTAAACAGCTAAGAATGACTAGATGTGAGTGTAGAGGATAGAGGACAAGAGTGAAAGGATTGTAAGAAGCTACTGAAAGCTATTAAAAAATAGATGAGATAGACCTAGAGAACACCTAGATTCTTAACATCAAAAACATCACTCCTTGGGTCGTAGAACCCATGATTTGCTGCAATGAAGCTCCTATCAATTCTCAAAAGTTTAAGGTTTGCCAAAGCTATTGTGGAGGTTTTAGCCACTATAGTGCAATGGTAGTGAATATATTCCTCTTATGTTTCCATAAATGGGTCAATTGTTAGTTATCACTACAAGGAAAATACCTTCTAGTGGAGGTTTTTGCGGAAGCCCCTATTAAATTTCCCAAAAATATTTTTGTAGTGTCGAGGTCACTAGCAGAAGTGGGCGAGAAAATGTTTTTAACAAATGTTTTTTTAATGTTGCATCTAAAATATATAAATGCACTAGTGTTTTACTATCCATATAAAAATTGGTGCTGCAAATAACATGGTGCACCATCAAAAATTTATTTTTATAATACACGTTGTGCTAAATAGCATAATGCACTGGTGCTTGAACAACTGAAAACACTTGTGCCCTTCACATCATAAAACATCTTCGTGCATACCACTATATTTTTAAATTTTAGAGAAATTTGATGATATTTTCCAGCAAAGCCCCAATGTGGTATGCTTAACAGAACACCTCGAGGCATCTTCTAAATAGCACTGCTAAGCGATTTTTAAATTCTAAAAAAATACTGGTGCTATAGTAAAAAAAACCACGAGTGTGGTACCTATAGAGAAATTCAATGGGGCATTTCAAGAAAATATTTGTGATATTTTTTAATTAAAAAAAATATGGTGCTTTTGTATATATCCCACACATGTGCATTTGGAGAAACAAAACAGAGGAGGGCTAAATAAAAAATCCCTCTCGGCTGTATTTTTCCCTTTTACAATATTTAGTGGAGGAGAGCTTTGAAGCACCGGTGCCACTCTTGGTACATGCAATCACCCTCGCATTGGTGCTTCTCTTGCTCACAATCCTTTTGTACCATGCTCACTGTTTGAGTTTTGATTTTTTTTCAAACCATCCTAAAAACAAAATCTCCATTATGTGTCGACAATGCATCTCTGGCGACAAAATGTCCAATTAATGTCTATGTTTCTCTGTAATTTAACTTTCTAGTGGATTAGAATTGTAGCTTAGGCTAAAATTTCCACTGTTTTTCAATTTTTTTCACCACACAATACATTTGATATGTTCAACTGGCACTGATAATGGTGCGCTGTGTAAATTTAGAGGGTGCCCCACAATTCTCTGTGTGAACATAATGCACCAACGTTGTTGCGGTGTGTTTTGCAAACTAAAATGCACAGAGATTGATGTGACAAATTATAGGTTGGTGCATCATGCTTGGTGTGCTTATATTTACCAAACACATAACAACATTAATATTTAGAAATATAGCCATAACTTGATGTGTTTCACAACCTAAGCATTTCGTATCAGTGTGAAAATTTTATACGTGCGCACCAGTGCACAAGTGTTTCGCACCACTATAAAAATTTCATTTGTTTAGCTCACAATGGTGTGCCATACTTATGTGCGAACCGATAGTGATGTGGTTATAGATTAAAGTGCACTGATTCCAATGAATGACTGTGTTTTGTGTGCAACAATAATTTTTTTTTTAATTGAAAATTATGTTTCCATATGTACAAGTACATGCTTCATTTAATTAAAAAACGAATCTGTTTTATGTATAAGGCTGATGTATTTTACATGTCAATTATGTAACAGAGATGTCAGCAGAGGGAGCCTCAGCAAGAGTAGGAGTAGTAGGCAGACCCATAAAATATGGTTTGAACATGGCAAGCCAAACAGAGGGAGAGGGATTTATACACTCTCACTATTACTATAGTGAAGCAATATCTCTTAAGGAATGTAGGCATACTCAAGTACTTCGAGGAGGCTACATCCCTAAAGGAAAAATTTTCTTTAGTGGTGCATTTGATCTATCGATGGAGTGCCCAGGAGCGGGCTTTCCATTCTGGTCCTACGATGTGGTATTGGCCAACTTAAGACAACATATAGTTTATCATTGGCATATCCAACAGAGCGGAGGATTTTCCCCAGTTGCCTTATATCTCCCATGGTTTTTCACTAGAGATTTAGGTTTCATACACTTAGAGATATGTCAAGCCTCATGCGTTTCGTCCATCATATCTTCAGATTTGAGGTGGATAGATAAATATTTCTTCTTTTGATGTAGAGGAGGTTAGGTGCCTCTTGTTATTAGTCATCACCATTGCACACTGTAGTAGTGATGGGCAACACATTATTTTCCCTCTTCTGTATTATGTTGATTCTTTTATTTCAAGGCCACATTGCATCAAATGGTATGCCATTTTATTGAGACATTTTTGCATGGATTTAGATAAATGTCGTGCATTGAGCCATGGGAGGGAGACCTACCTTCCCGTCTACTTTGGATATTTTTTGTTTATTTTTTGAGAGGTTTCCAAATATGAGGCCCACATTTGAATTTCTCCCTCCTAGGTTGATCACTAAGGTCCATATGTGCATGTGGTGAAAGATGATTCCCAAGAGGGGCTTTTCAAATTTGTCGGCCATGATTTCTCCCAAGCAAATGACGCTACTGGGTAGTGAGGATTACCATACATTTGTCACGTCTGCATTTCCATACACATGGATTTATTAGAGAGGGTATCCCAAAATCTTATTCACAATGGTTGGGCCTCCATATGATAGAGGTAATATTAGTGTTTTATTTAAGTTAATCTAGTTTCATTTCCTTATAGTTTTAATGAATTAGAATAAAATTTATTCTAGCACATTCCTTAACTTGTTTTATAAAATTGTTTAATGATTTTGTCTATTATGTCTGTATACTATATATTTTGTAGACATCATCACATTCATTACGGACATTCCTCCTAACCCACCAGATGTGAGAGGAGATGGGCGAGGCCAAAGAGGGAGAGGCACATCCTTTTGGGGGCATGGGCATCTGGCATCATAGGCCTAGTTTATGAGTTCATATGGAATATTATGAAATATTGGATAGATTTTCATTTGATGAGGGACTCTGCCCTACAACGGCTCAAGATATCAGCATGAATCCTAGTTTCATAGGTATGTACATGGACATTCTGCGGGAGATGAGGTCTCTTATGCAACATATCATTGTAGCTAGTAGTGTACTAACAACGATGAGTTATGCAGGCCAACATCATGATGCAGTGAGAGATACATCAAATGAGGGTGGTGAAAGTAATGATGAGAGTGATGATCATGATCATGATGATGAGGGTGGAAATCATGATGCTTGTCGTAGTACCACCCCATTAGATCATGGAAATTAGGGTGTCGGTGATCCATTCGGCAGTACACCTCCTAAGTCACTCGATGACGAAATGTGAGGGCTAGAGGATGTGCCTCATGTTTCTCTTGACATAGCAGGCTAATCACCTCCTCCTCCACCTATGAGTTCGCCATATTGTGTTCACGGTGCAGACGTAGTTTACCATCTACCATTTTCTACTCATGCAGACCAACCACCTCCTCTTCCACCTCAGTTGAGTTCGAGAGCCATTGGTCATGCAGTAGTTGACCATCCATTGTCTTATACTACATACAAGCCTCACACTATGTCTATTTTATCAGATATTTGATTGTTGAATTAGTAGTTAATAAATATTTTGTTCAGTGTGTATATATATATATATATATACACCATGTGCCCATGTTTATGAAGTACTTATATGTTTATTTATGATTATATTGTTAGGTCATAAATATTCTATGTTAGTTTAATGTGATTGCAAATAAAAATAATAAATTATTTCTATTATATTGTGTTATTTTTATGTTTGTGGTGATGATGTTAGATTAAATGCTTTATTATTTCACATTTTAACAAAAGAGAGAAAGCTAGATGATAAAAGTGTGAAATTCATTTTTTATTGGATATTCTGAGTAGACGAATGCTAATAGATTGTATGGTCCAGAAACTCAAAAATTATTGGTTAGTCACGATGTTTTATTTGATGAAAAAGTAGAATGGAAATTAAATCAAAGTATATAACAAGAAAATCCAAAATTTATTGTATAAGAAAATGAATATTGTGTTTCTAAGATCCAACCAGTAGCCCAAATAGTTGTCCAAAAACATCCTTCCTATCATCTTCTTCAACATCAAGTCTTCTTTCAAGTCAAAATCCTCCTCCAATAAAGGTAAAATATTTAAATGAAATTTGTGGATATACTAATTTTTCTTTGATGCACATATTTAAGTAGAGCCAACATGTTTTGAAGATGTAGTAAAAGATGAAGCATGTCGCAAAGAAATGGATGGAGAGATTGTAGCATTTGAGTGGACTGGAAAATAAGTCATTGGAGTCAAATGGGTGTACAAAACAAAGTACAGAGATGATGGATATATACAAAATCATAAAGCGAGGGTAGTGGCAAAGGGATGTTGTCAACAACTAGGTATTGACTACAACGAAACATATAACCTTTTTGTAAGATTGGAAAAAAAAATAAAAAATTGTTTTGGCATTAGCAACACAATATAATTGGTTGGTTTGTCTTTTTGAAGTGAAATCAACGTTTTTGAGTGGTGTATTGAATGAATATGTTTATGTTTAGTAACCACATGAATATGAAGTTCCGGGAAATGAACACAAAGTCCACAGCTTAAAAATATCTCTTTATGGGCTTAAACGAGATCCAAGAGCTTGGTCTCTTAAAATTGATAATTATTATTTGAAGAAGGAATTTAACATAAGATAAAATGAACCCAAAATATATTCAATTACAATGGTAATGATATATTTTGTTTTTTCACATGTAGATTATTTGATATATGCATCTTTAATTAATGAGTAGTAAAATTGAAACATGCTATGATGCTTGAATTTGAAAAGAATGATTTGGGATAAATTCACTATTTTCTTGGCATGGAAGTGAGGGAAATGAGTAATAATATATTTATTTCACAATAAAAATATACTACATATCATATTTAAAAATGGAAAATGGAAAATAGTAAACCCGTGAGCACACCCATTGATTCAAATGAAAACTTTTCGATAGAGAGCTATAAAGAAAGATGCTCAATCCTATAAGAGTTGATATGAAGCTTTATGTATATTACTACTACTAGACCTCATATTATGCAAGAACCTCATATTATGCAAGAAGTAAGATTCATTTCTAGATTCATGCAAATTCCAAGTGAGATTGATTTTGAAGTAATGAAAATAATTTTGAGGTACCTCCATGGAATACAAAATTTTTGTATTTGGTATACTTTAGAAAATAAATTTGGGTTGTTCAGTTACACATTGATAAATTGGGTTGGACTCTTTGATGATAGAAAAAATATATTTCTTTCAGCACTGTCATGGTCTTCAAAGAAACATCCAACTAATTCATTTTCTTATAAGAGGTAGAGGACATTGTAGTATGAACAACCTAGGAAGCACTTTGGTTGAAGAGAATATTAAAAAATTTGAAACAAGAACAACAAGGTGCCAATTTTATTTACTGTGATAACATATTTATATAAAATATCGCTTGAAAATAAGATTGAAATGCCATTTCACAAAAAAATGTTTCATTATATGAAAAAAATGCTTGGAATAGGCTCTTTAAGAATTAAGAGGTAGTGTTAAACATAACTCTTAATTGAGTCATCTTTAACAAATTTTGAGTTATGTTACCATATATTATTATAATAATATTGGTACTCTTATTTTTAGGGCTGAAAAGTGACTTTGTTTGAAGAGTGATCTATAATAATTAGTTGCAAATATTAACTATTATGTAATAAGCCAATCATTAACATATTAATTTTTTATTTTGTCTTCTAAAAATAAAATGACATTTCATAAATAGAAAAAAAAAATAATAAGTCAAGATGCAAATAAAATGATATTAGAAAAACAAAAGGTAATAAGTTAAGACAAAAACAAAATAACAAAATAATAAGGCAATCACTAGCTTAATGCATGGTTCTTAAATGGTTTGAAAATTGATGAGATAGTTTATCCTCTTTATCAAAATTATTGCAATTGAAAATGACGAAAATGATATTTCTGTTTTCATAACCAGATATTTTTTAAAGTGTGGTCTTTGATCGAAATGGACATTATTTTTGGAGGAATTTTGTCTTTGATCCAAACGGACATTATTTTTGGATGCATTTTCTCAATTGTAATTTGCTGTTATTATATGCGTTTGTCAAAAAAGACAAGTGAGGGTGGAGCTGAGAAGGTTGAAACTTTTCTTTTGTATCTTTTCCAAAAATAATTAAACATGCGGATAAAGTATTTGTGGATTTTACGAAAAGATAAAAAGTACGAAGATAAAGTTTTTGTGAATACAATTCCTTGGTGTCCTCCATTTTGTCGTGGGCTTGTCCACCTTTGTAGTTTGACAACATTGCAGGCAACTTGTCTGCCTGCAAAAGAACCACGAGATAAAACTTTTGAGAGTATAAGTTGTTGTGGTCCTCCGTTTGATGTCGTTGTCCTACCTTCCAAGTTTGTGGTGAGGAAACCTTGAATCACCAAAGGGATGAAAAAATTGGCCACTAATTTAATCTGTTTATGTTGAACATGGAATTAACTATCCTTATAATATATTTTTATTTATATATGCAAAAGGTTTTGACAAGGATTAAATGGTTTTGTTTCCAATTTGGAATTGATGAGTCTTAGTTTTATTTGATTTGCTTCTGAAGGAGCTAGTTTTCCTATCTTTATATTTCATATTAAAATTAAAAAAAAAATTAAAAAAATTAAACATTTTGGATATCTCATTTCATATATATATATAAGTTGTATTGTTTTAGAATTTGATAGTGATTTATTGGTATCATTATTAATTAATTATAATTATGAGTACTCTGGATTTTTAGAAAGTTAAATATATATATAGATTTAAAAATATATATATTTTTACTAAATTTTAGCAAAAAAAAATATCAAAACCTATAATGATTAAAAAATGTCTATATATAATTTTTATATTCATTAATATTAAAATATAAATTTATACTTTTGAAATGTTATATTTAAAATTTATAATAAATATTAAATATTAAGTAACTAGAATTTTATTGTTTTCCATCTCATTTATTGAATATTAAATTATTCTTACACAATAAATAACATAAAATATAATATATTAAATTAATTGATTTACTCACACGTGATATATGACATAGGTGAGACATGATATAAGAAATTACTTTATTATTTAAAACCATTCTAGATCCATTTTAACTACGGATCTATTAGGCCTCTAGAGGGATTAAATGTCTAGAGGTGCAAACTTCTTTTTTGAGTGTAAAACTTGAGGAAAGGTTTTCCCCTCAAAAGATTTCTCTGTCGGTTGGTTTTTACACATTTAGAAATAGATTATTGAAATCACTTCGTTTGAGAGTGGGGCAAGGTATCACCCAACACAAAAATTAAATCATTATAATTTGGTGGAGGGTTGATAGAAACTAAATCATTATAATTTGGTGGTTCGTAGCCCAATGCAAAAATTAAATCATTCTAATTTTGTGGTAAGAGTGATTCATTACACATGATCCCATCCGTGGAAACAAATTAGATGAAAAAATATTATTTCTCTTAACACTCTCTGTGACACCCCTAGTTTCTATGTTTTTTTTTTTTAGATAGACATTTGAACAAACTCCGAAGGGGAGTGAACCCCAATGGATAATTATGGTGTGGATTTTATTTAAAATAATTATTAATGAAAATAAATGGAATATTTATGTGTGGACTATGACTAGATGAGATTGGAGATCATCAGCCTAATCCATGAGGTTATGGATAAGGCTAAGACTTTCCGAAAACCTTTCAAAAATCCTTGAAAGGAATTATTTCTAATTTAGATTTAAGAGGAAAAATCTAAACTCTCCATTGATGAGGAAAGTAGTTGGGAAGAGGTAAAAAGCTGGAAATGCAGAAAGCAGCTTTAAAGTCCCTCATTAAGGGAAGCCTAGGCAAACGGGAAGAAAATCATCTTGAATTCTTGACGCAGAATTCGAAACAGGCTTTGGGGAAAGCATAGATTAACTAAGCCACTTTAGAACAGATTGGGGTTGGTCTGTTCTGGGAGGAGATCTCAGCTCGGGGGTGAATTCTGAAGATAGAGGAATTCTTTGGTTGGGAGGACTGGTCAAAGGAAGCAGAGGTATGCACACTTAAGTTTCAAATTGTTGATCTAAAGGATAGTATAAAGTTTTACTAGTAATGTGATTGAAAGAAACATAAAAATGGTATGCTACAGAATTTAGTTTCCTTACATTTAACATATTTTGTTAGAATAAATAATTCTCTAAAATCTGTATAGTTGTAGGAAAATAGTCTAATGGGAGAATATCAACTAGAATCTCTTAACCTGATATTGGTGTAGATCTGGCGATATTTCTTACTCCCTAGACAAATAAATTTTATAACTTTAATCTGCTTCTGTAATATAAAATTGTACAGAACAAAATAGATCTTATAGACTAGAAAACAATTGATTGAATTTATTAGGTGGGAAATGTTAAATTCTGCATAAATATTTCAAGAAAGAAAACAACTAACTTTCATAAAGCCAACTAAAATTGGTTACTTAACTTTAAATTAAGATTTAAGTAAACAGAAAACTGGATTTCTGGTTATAGTAACTAGAATATCACAAATTGCAAATTAATAAATTATATATATATTATGCTGCATACAGAAATTATGAGGACAGAATTGATGGCATGGAAAATAAGACATTATATGGAGTATGGAATATTCAACTGATTAAACCATTCTCTGTTATAAAAATGTTAATTGAAAGATATTATCTGAAATATGAAGAAGAAACTATTTCATGCAAATTTTCCAAACTGTAGCATTAAATTGATACTAAATTCTAAAATCTTGTGAAGGTTAAAAATATTTTGGAACGGTGGTGTTTCAGAAATCTGATATGTCATTATTAAACTACTAAGTTTAAACATAAACACTCTACAGATAAGTTAACATCTATCTTTATTTTTACATTCATTATGGGTGAGATAGTTCATAACAATTACATTGAAAAACATGTAAATTCTGAGTAAGATAAAAATTATGTGGAAAGTCAGAAGAATTATTTGAGTAGATTATGGTCTAAAACCATGGAGAAATCTTAAACGCATTTACATACATTAACTCGGTAAGAGAGTTTCCATAAATATTGTAGAAGATAAAAAGACTAGTATATATCTATATATATATATATATATATATATATATATATCCTAAATACCATAAATGTATGGTTAAATTGAATTGTTTATAAACATTTATAAGAATAACATAAATTAAATAGAAGCAATGTTCCTCTATTTTTAATAGAAAGAGAATTAAAAATACTCCGAAAAATAATGGACAGAACATAGGGTTGAATTAATATATATATATATATATATATATATATATATATATATATATATCAGAAACGTCTGAAAAGTACTGAGAAATCTCAGTCGAAAAAATTAAAAAAAAAAATTATATGTATTTAACAGTCCAGACACAAGAAAAGAAACTCTTGAAAATTTTTGAGAGTATCTTTATAGTCCAAATACATCTGAATGAGTAATAGCAGAGAATTCTAGAGTTTATGCTAAAATCAAATCTAAATCAAATACAGTTTGGTCTTCAAGTTCCACAAGTATTGGAAGCGTAGCATGGCCAACCTGTAGATGGAGTAATAAAAATTCATTTAGTTGAAATATGTTAATGAATGGAGCCAGACGTTATAGGTAAGGTCGAGGAAAGAGAGAGAGTACCTTCAGTCACAAATAAATATGAAACTAATTAAATTTCAGAGAAGAGAATAAGTTAAAATTTTGGGGAATCATTTTCTTACAAACGAAAAAAAAAAAACACCACGAGTTACCTATGGGAAAATTGTGGTAGAACCTCATCCCTGAACGGATTCGTAGAGACGGAGGGAACCACGTTGTGCTCATAGTAACAGTAAGAGGAAAGATCCCAAGTTAAATTCATAGGGTCCAAAATGCAACTGACTTGAAGAGCCTAAAACTAAGGCATATAATAATTGAATACAAGTAGTTTTTTTTCCACAATCAGTACCCTACTATGCATTACAAAAACAAATTTATCGATATTGAAACCATTAAAAGATGCATAGACAAGTTTGAGAAAAAAAATAAATGAACCTCACAAGAGATAGAGCACCATAAAGCATGGGATTGCGCTCTCATATGAGCTAAGCAAAATTAAAAGGAAGGCTATTACTTCCAATGAAAAATGAAATGTAAGGGAGAGCTTCTCTGTCAATTCCCTAAATAAAACAATTTACAATGTTAGCGAGCATCGTATACTCAAATTTCAAACAGAATAATAGTAAAAGGGATAAGAAATAAATTTCCTTAACTATAGCATAACAAAGGTCCTCGCACTAGAGGAGTAGAGCACTGTGCACAATGAGAAATTGACAACATATCAGCTTGGGGAGAGTAGAGATGGTTTCGCTTGGCGGAAAACCCTGGAGAAGATTGAAAAAATGACTCTGCTGTGTTTAATAGAGAAGGGCGGCTTAAAACCCTAAGCCCATCCCACGCTACACATGGCAAAGATTTATCATCTTTCTCTCTCATAGATCGAGACTAGCCGAAAGGAAAATTCAAAAACCTAATTTCATTAAAGGTTGAGGTACCATGGCAAATTGTAGCCATTAAAAAAAATCATTGTTAAATAATATAAACAAATAAATAAAGATTGATTTTGTGGCTCAAGGAAAATAGCAGTAGTTGACAGTAAATGCCGACGTATAAATCAAATCGATGAGAAGTAAGGAAGTAGCGTATGTCAGTAGGCATGATAATTATATCCCTATTCAACACGAAATATCAATACGGAGGATCACGCTAAGGTAAGAAGCAGATTGAATCGAAACTCATAATGTAGAGGACTTAAAAATCCCATATTTCATCATTAGTCTTTCTCCAATTATTGTGGGTATGATAGTGCGTCCATAATAATAAAAAAAGGAACATACAATACAAAGCGTTTGACAATTAAATTCAAAGGACGTAAGAGCTATTCGAATATAGGATGAAAGGGGAGGTCAGTAAAGCGATTAAAGTGAAATTTCAATATAAAATTAATTTAGGTCAACTGAGTATTAAAATTATTAATGATAGGATTTGTGTAGTACTGCTTATACTATTAGTATAAGATATAGATGAAAAGTGTATAACATTTATTAACAGGAAAAATAATAGTTACACTATAGTTATAAGTTGAGTGTTGTAATGGTGATACTAGTGGAATCAAATGTAAACAGAGGGTAATTTGTAACTCTTGTTGAAAGTAATCTATAGCCAGAAGACTTGGAAATTACCAAAATGAAGATAAAAGAGTGAGATAATACTAGAATTTTTTTTTTTTTGTTTGGTGGAAAAGAGGTATGTTACAAATGGTATCAGAGCCCAAGGTTGGAAAACTGGGTTGTTTTTCTGTGCTCACTATTATAAAATTTTTATTATTATTATTATTTTTCAATGTTACTGATGTTATTTTGTTTTAGTGTAAAAAGATACTAAAATTGAAAAGTTAATGGATGAAGAAGATGAACTCTATGTCAATATAGGTGGTAGGGATAATACACCAGATCCCAATGCTCCTTTAATGGCCATGTTGCACAGATTGCAATGGGATATGGCCGAGCTAAGAAGCCAGAATGATAGCCTATCTTTAGCCAGTGAGGAGCAGGAAAAACTGATAAGAGAACTGACTTCGCGGAACAGCCATGAAGGTGAAAGTTCCGGAAGGAGGAGGAAAGGTAGGTTCTCAGATGATTCTGGTGAAGATGACACTACTAGACATCAGTATAAACAGAAGAAGGAATTACAGGGCGAATTCTGAAAAGCTAAACCTCCCTCGTATCATGGAGAGAAGGAGGAAGATGTTGAGGCATGGCTGTTGAATATGATTAAGTATTTTTAGGTCTACGAATATGAAAGAAATCTGAGGGCTAGATTAGCTATCTACCAATTGTAAGGTAAGGCTACCTTGTGGTGGGAGGAGACAAAAATGGTTCATGCCATTGATGAAAAAACCGTGACTTGGGAAGATTTCCAAGTCAAGTTTAAAAACCGCTATTTGAACCAATGCTATTATGATGATAAAGCAAAAGAGTTTCACGAACTTAGATTGGGACAAATCACCATAGATGATTTTTTCACCAAGTTTACAAATCTTTTAAGATATGTTCCTTATATTCGTGAAGAGAAAGCAAAGGTGCAAAGGTTTTTGAACTGTTTTCCTGTTGTGTACAAGGAGAAAATAGAGTTCAATAATCCAAAAACCATGGACAAAGTGGTGAGGAAAGATAGATTATGCTACCAGTAGTTTAAAGGAAAGAGTGAATAATGGAGAAGCTGGACAAACAAGGGTGAATTCAAAGGAAAGAAACAGAAACTAGCTTATCTGAAGAACTTTGGTAGGGATCATCAGCAGAAGAAATTTAACAAACTGAAAGAATATCAAACTGATCAATCCTAAGAGGGTTCAAAGAAAATAGATGGGGAAAATAAGAAATAAGGGACTGTTAAAATGCAGGAGCCTTTGAAATGTTGGGGTTGTGCAGAATCTCATATGTTGAGGGACTGTCCACACAGAAATATGAAGATGGTTCTGAGAGATAGAGAAGCTATCAAAGTGAATGACATAGCAAGGAACATCCCCACTATCAGTGCAGATTTGGAGAACTAACAAGCAGAACATCAGTCTACTATGGTCGAGATGGAAGGTAAAATTTCTGATCAAATTGTTACTATCTTAATTGATCCAGGTGCTTCCCTGAGTTATATTAGTCCACAAGTTGTAGAGAAATGTAAACTCAAAACAGAAAAGTGTCAACAGCCTTGGTTGGTACAGTTAGCTACCAAAACTAAATGCAAAGTAACTCATAAGCTACCTAAAACAACTATTAACTTGAATGAATATCAGACAGAGGTAGATTTAAACATTATGCCATTAGGTTCTTATGATTTATTGACAGGAATGGACTAGTTAAAAAAGAATAAGATCCTGCTGAATTGTTGGGACAAAACTGTGCATTGTATAGATGATGAAGGAAAACCATTCATGTTAAAAAGGAAACCGAAACCTATTACTGTAAGGGAAATATCAGCCCTTCAATTAAAAAGAACAGCTAGGAAGGGATATCAAGTATATGTTGTACATGCTGAAGACTTAGGACAAAAACCTAAAGAAAAATTGTTAGATACCTTACCGATGATAAGAGAATTTAAGGAAGTTTTTCCGGATGAGATTCCTCATCTTCCCCACAAGAGAGAGATCGATTTTTCAATCGAATTGGTGCCAGGAGAAACACCAGTTTCTAGAGCCCCTTACCGGATGAGCCCCCTTGAACTCATGGAGTTAAAAATGCAATTACAAGAATTGCTGGATAAAGGTTACATCAGACCGAGTGTATCTCCTTGGGGAGCACCGATGTTGTTTGTGAAAATGAAGGATGGAACCTTCAGAATGTGCATTAACTATCGTCAACTGAATAAGTTGACAATCAAAAATAGGTATCCATTTCTCATAATAGATGACCTTTTTTATCAGGTGAGAGGATCTTCAGTATTCTCTAAGATTGAATTGAGGATTGTTTATCACCAACTCAGAATTAAGGAGGAAGATATCAGTAAAACAGCTTTTCAAACCAGGTATGGTCACTAAGAATTTGTAGTCCTAGCTTTTGGTTTAAAAAATGTCCCTACCACTTTTATGTGCTTAATGAACAGTGTTACAAATACTTAGACAAATTCGTACTAGTATTTATAGACGATATTATAGTCTATTCAAAAGGTGAGGCGGAACATAAAGAACAACTTAGAATTGTGTTGCAGAATCTTAAGGAGAATCAGTTATATGCCAAGTTAAGAAAATGTGAATTTTATAAGGGTAAAATTCAATATCTGGGCCATATCATTTCTGAGCAAGGATTGGTTGTTGACCCTAAGAAAATAAAGGCTATTACGGAGTGGTCGGTGCCGACTGATATTTTAGAAGTGAGATCATTTATGGGGATTGTGGGATATTATCGACAGTATGTAGAAAGATTTTCTGTAATACCATATCCCATAACTTCACTACAGAGAAAAGGCACCAAATTTGAGTGGACTGAAAAATGCCAAAACAACTTTGAGCAACTAAAATTAAAACTTACTACGACATGCATACTGAAGATTGCAGATCCTGACAAAGAGTTTTTCGTGTGTATGGATGCATGTAGAGAGGGATTGGGAGGAGTTATGTTGCAAGAGAATTGTGTAATTGCATATGACTCTAGAAAACTTAAGAAACATGAACAGAATTATAGTGTATATGATCTGGAATTGGCTGACATAATTCATGCCTTGAAGATGTGGCGACACTATCTTCTTGGGAAAAAAATTATGTTGATGACAGATCATATAAGTCTCAAGTATTTCTTTTCCCAAACAGATTTGAATGCTCGACAAGCCAGATGGCTATATTTTCTGAGTGAATTTCATATGGACATAAAACATATAAAAGGGAAAGAAAACAAAATTTCTAATGTCTTAAGCAGAAATGCCTGCCAAAACATAAGTGACATTGGAAGTAGTACCAGTTGGGACTTAGAAGAAGTAGTGAAAAAGGTAGCAGATCAAGATCCCAACTATGAGAATCTACAAGTGAAAATGCTGAAAAAGGAAATGGATGAATACACCCAAAACCAGAAAGGGTTGATCTGTTATAAAAATAGATGGTGCATCCCCAATGTGGATTCGTTAAAAAAAAAATCCTAGATGAATACCATAAACCACCATATTCAAGACATCCTGGATATTAGAAAATTCTTGCAGCCTTGCAAAAGAAGTTATTTTGGCCAGGAATGAAAAAGGACATGGCCAACTACTTAGCCAGATGCATGGAATGTCAATTGGTCAAAGTGGAACATCAGCATCCAGCTGGTCTTCTAAATCCCTTACCAATTGCAGAATGGAAACGAGACATTGTTTCTATAGATTTTATAACTGGGTTGCCCAGATCAAAGTACCAACATGACTCAGTGATGGTAGTGGTATATACCTTAACAAAGGTCGCACATTTCATACCTGTAAAATCTACTTTTGGGATAGCCCAAGTAGCAAGTGTGTTCCTAAACGAAATTATAAGGCTCCACGGGGTTCCCAAGATGATTATTTCAGATAGAGACGCTAAATTCACAATAGCCTTCTGGAAAGGTCTGTTTGGGGGAATAGGCACTAAATTGAATTTTAGCACTGCTTATCACCCTCATACGGATGGTCAAACAGAGAGAAAAAATCAAATTATAGAGGATATGCTCAAAATGTATGTGATGAATGGGCCAACTCAATGGGAAGACTACTTAAATTTAGTCAAATTTTCTTATAATAACAGTTACCAATCTTCCATCAAAATGAGTCCATTTGAGGCACTCTATGGAAGAAAGTTTTGTACTCCTTTAAGCTGGAGCCAGCCTGTAGATAAGCTGGTACTTGGGCAAGATTCTCTTCAAGAAATGGAAAGGATTGTCAAGCAAATACAGAGAAACATCAAGACAGCCCAAGATCGACAGAAGATCTATGCCGATAAGAAAAGAGTGCACTGAGAGTTCAAAGTCAGTGACCATGTGTATCTGCTTATTAAACCCAAAAATATCACTCTTTATGCTGGAAGCTATGCAAAATTGTCTCCTAGATACTGTGGGCCTTTTGAGGTGTTAGAAATGGTGGGACCAGTGGCTTATAAACTGGCCTTACCCCCCCATGTTAAAGTTGATGATGTGTTTCATGTTTCGTTATTAAAAAGATATGTACATGGTGCTTCTCATATTGTTGATTGGAATCTGATACAGGTGGAACCAGAAGGGTAGTTTCTTCCAAAGCCACTTCAAATATTGGACCGAGAAGAAATTGAATTGAGAAATCGAACAGTAGCCAGAGTAAAGGTGCAGTGGAAACACTTTACTGTGGAAGAGGCTACATGGGAAAGAGAGGCTGAGATGATGGAAAAATATCCATATTTGTTTTCAAAATCAAATATAGTAGATAGTCTGTAACACCGAGGATGGTGTTTGTTTTCAGAAAGGGAATGTGTAACACCCCTAGTCTCTATGTTTTTTTTTAGATAGACATTTGAAAAAACTCCAAAGGGGAGTGGACTCCAATGGATAATTATGGTGTGGATTTTTTTAAAAATAATTATTAATGAAAATAAATGGAATATTTATCTGTGCACTATGACCAGATGAGATTGGAGATCATCAACCTAATCCACGAGGTTATGGATAAGGTTAAGATATTCCCAAAACCTTTCGAAAAGCCTTGAAAGGAATTATTTCTAATTTAGATTTAAGAGGAAAAATCTAAATTCCCCAATAATGAGGAAAGTAGTTGGAAAGAGGTAAGAAGCTGGAAAAGAAGAAAGAAGCTTTAAAGTCCCTCATTAAGGGAAGCCTAGGAAAATAGGAAGAAAAGCATCCTGAATTCTGGACGCAGAATTAGAAACAGGCTTTGGGGAAAGCATAGCTTAAGTAAGCTACTACAGAACAAATTGGGGTTGGTCTGCTCTTGGAGGAGATCTCAGGTCAGGGGTGAATTATGGAGATAGAGGAATTCTTTTGTTGGGAGGACTGGTCAAAGGAATAAGAGGTATGCACACTTAAGTTTCAGATTGTTGATCTAAAGTATAGTATAAAGTTTTACTGGTTATGTGGATTGAAAGAAATAGAAAAATGGTATGCTACAAAATTTAGTTTCCTTACATTTAACATATTTTGTTAGAATAAATAATTCTCTAAAATATGTATAGTTGTAGGAAGATAATCTAATGGGAGAATATCAACCAGAATCTCTAAACTTGATATTGGTCTAAATCTGGAGATATTTCTTACTCCCTAGACAAATAAATTTTATAACTTTAATCTGCTTTTGTAATATAAAACTGTACAGAATAAAATAGATCTTATAGACTATAAAAAAATTGAATTGAATTTATTAAGTGGGAAATGTTAAATTCTGCATAAATATTTCAAGAAAGAAAACAATAGACTTTCATAAATCCAACTGAAGCTGGTTACTTAACTTAAAATTAAGATTTAAGTAAACAGAAAACTGGATTAGTAACGAGAATATGATATATTGCAAATTAATAAATTATATACATATTGTGTTGCATACAGAAATTATGAGGAAAGAATTGATGACATGAAAAATAAGACATTATATGGAGTATGGAATATCCAACTGATTAAACCATTCTCTGTTATAAAAATGTTAATTGAAAGATACTATCTGAAATATGAAGAAGAAAATATTTCATGCAAATTTCCCAAACTATAGCATTAAATTGATACTAAATTCTAAAATCCTGTAAAGGTTAAAAATCTTTTGGAATAGTGGTGTTTCATAAATTTGATATGTGATTATTAAATTGTTGAGTTTAAACATAAACACTCTACAGAAAAGTTAACATCTATCTTCATTTTTACATTCATTATGGGTGATATAGTTCATAACATATTACATTGAAAAACATGTAAATTCTGAGTAAGATAACAATTATGTGGAAAGTAAGAAGAATTTTTTTAGTAGATAATGGTCTGAAACCATGGAAAAATCTTAAACGCATTTACATACATTAAATCGGTAAGAGAGTTTCCATAAATATTGCAGAAGATAAAAAGACCATATATATATATATCCTAACTACCATAAACATATGGTTAAATTGAATTGTTTATAAACATTTATAACAGTAACATAAATTAAATAGAAGCAATGTTTCTCTATTTATAATAGAAAGAGAATTAAAAATACTGCGACAAATAATGGACATAACATAGGGTTGAATTAAAAAAATATATATATAAAACAAATAAAGTTTTCTACTATAAAAAACAATATATATATATATATATATATCAAAAACGTCTGAAAAGTACTGAGAAATCTCAGTCGAAAAGATTCGAAAAAAAAGTTATATGTATTTAACAGTCTGGACACAAGAAAAGAAACTCTTGAAAAATTTTGAGAGCATATTTATAGTCTAAATACATTGGAAGGAGAAATAGCATAAAATGCTAGAGTTTATGCTAAAATCGAATCTAAATCAAATACAGTTTGGTCTTCAAGGTCGACAGGTATTGGATGTGTAGAATGACCAACCTGTAGATGGAGTAATAAAAATTCGTTTAGTTGAAATACGTTAATGAATGGAGCCAGACGTTATAGGTAAGGTCGAGGAAAGAGAGAGAGTACCTACAGTCACAAATATATATGAAACTAATTAAATTTCAGAGAAGAAAATAAGTTAAAATTTTGGAGAATAATTTTCTTACAAACGAAAAAAAAACACCACGAGTTACCTATGGGTAAATCGTTGTAGAAACTCATCCCTGAACTGATTCATAGAGACGGAGGGAACCACGTTGTGCTCATACTAATAGTAAGAGGAAAGATCCCAAGTTAAATTCATAGGGTCCAAAATGCAACTGATTTGAAGAGCCTAAAACCAAGGCATATAATAATTGAATACAAGTGGTTTTTTTCCACAATAAGTACCCAACTATGCATTACGAAAACAAATTTATTGATAGTGAAACCATTAAAAGACGGATAGACAAGTCTGAGAAAAAAAATAAACAAACCTCATAAGAGATAGACCACCATAAAGCTTGGGATTGTGCTCTCATACAAGCTAAACCAAATTAAAAGGAAGGCTATTACTTCCAATGAAAAACGAAATGTAAGGGAGAGCTTCTCTCTCAATTCGCTAAACCAAATGATTTAAAATGTTAGCGAGCATCGTATACTCAAATTGCAAATAGAATGATAATAAAAGGGATAAGAAATGAATTGCCTTACCTGTAGCATAATGAAAGTCCTCGCACCAGGGGAGTAGAGCACTGTGCGCAATGATAAATTGACAATGTATCAGCTTGGGGAGAGTAGAGATGGTTTCATTTGGCGAAAAAACCCCGGAGAAGATTGAAACAATGACTTTGCTGTGTTTAATAGAGAAGGATAGCTTAAAACCCTAAGTCCATCCCACGCTACACATGGCAAAGATCTATTGGCTTTCTCTCTCATAGAACGAGACTGGCTGAAAGGAAAATTCAAAAACCTAATTCCACTAAACGTTGATGTGCCATGGCAGATTATAGCCATTAAAATGAATCACTATTAAATAATATCAACAAGTAAACAAAGATTGATTTTTTGGATCGAGGAAAATAGCAGTAGTTGACAATAAATGCTGACGTACAAATCAAGTCGATGAGAAGTAAGGAAGTAGCGTATGTCAGTAGGCATGATAATTATATCCCTATTCAACATGAAATATCAATACAGAGGATCACGCTAAGGTAAGAAGCAGATCAAATTGAAACTCATAATGTAGAGGACTTGAAAATCCCATATTTCGTCATTAGTATTTCTCCAATTATCGTGGTTAGGATAGTCGGTCCATAAGAATAAAAAAAGGAACATACAATACAAAGCGTTTGACAATTAAATTCGAAGGACGTAAGAGCTATTCAAATATAGGATGAAGGGGGAGGTCATTAAAGGGATTAAAGTGAAAGTTCAATATAAAATTAATTTAGGTCAAGTGAGTATTAAAATTATTAATGATAGGATTTGTGTAATAGTGCTTATAATATTAGTATAAGATATAGATAAAAAATGTATAACATTTATTAAGAGGAAAAATAACAGTTACAGTATAGTTATAAATTGAGTGTTGTAATGGCGATACTAGTGGAATCAAATGCAAATAGAGGGTAAGGTATAACTCTTGTTGAAATTAATCTATAGCGAGAAGACTTGGAAATTACCAAAATGGAGATAAAAGAGTGAGATAATAAATGAAATTTTATTTTTATTTTTTTGTGGAAAAGAGGTATGTTACACTCTCACATAGATGCTTCCTCACAAATACCTTGCCACAAATACCATTCTACACTTTGTTTATTTATATATTTAAGGAGAGAAGTGATTTTTCATTAGGGTGACATTAGATTAATTAGATTAAATGTTAAACATTACTTTTACTTTTACATTTACATTTACCTTTACGTATTTACCTTTACGTATTTACTTTTACTTTTACATTTACATTTACCTTTACGTATTTACTTGAGATAGTAAATTATTAACTAGATGAGTTGCATGCAGACTAGGTGTAAGCATGAAATCTTAATCAATTTGACAATCTACTATTATAGATATAGTAGTGAAATGCCAATAGTGAAATCAAATTGTTCATATATTAGCAGATAATTATAATTTGAAATTTTCATGAACAGTGGAAAATCTATAGAAGATGTACTAGAGAAAATTATCAAAAAACCACCATACTAAGATTTCTAAGGTTGTGGTGAGGTAATTTCCGGAAATATAGAGTTATACATTAGCAGAGACAGAAATTTCAGATACAGGAAGTTCACTGAAGTAATGTTATACATAGAAAGAAAAAAGAATGATGAATTTATACAAGGTAAAGAGTACTCAGGTAAGAACCTATGTATATCTGGAAAGGAAGTGTATAAAAATATCTGAGTGCATAAAAAAAAATAGCAGTACATAATGTAATAAGGTTCATTGTTGAGTAGAGCATACTCAAACCCTCTACTGTCAATGTAGGGTATAGTTTAAAGATTATTAAAATGTAAAAATCTCAAGAGATTCGATTTACAGTCTATACTGAACTAAGAAATAGAAACTAAAAATTTCCGTGGTAATTCCTTCATTCCTTCTCGAGAAGAACCGTTGAATACCGACCTGGAATAGGAGAAAAATGAGCATTTACTCCTAAACGTCACAAGAATTAGCTCGACAAATAACCTCATTGAAATTTCCAATAATGTCAGTTACCTGTGTACAAACATGACGAAAAAATGAGTTAGAGACTGTCGTGAGGCTGTGTGTAAGCAAGCCGATATAATTAGACAATAGAAAAACCAATGATTAATGTAATAATTCAATGGAAAAAGGGCGTAAGTAGTCGTTCTCACCTGAGAGAGAGAGAACCAGAGTGAAATGAAATCCTGACGAATTACCAACAGAGGAAAAAAATTAATAAACCCTAGGTGCATACTCAAATAAGAATTTCGATAATAGTAAACCCCATAGTAGGGCAGAATTGTACCTAAACAAATCGAGGAAGGGCACATTCCAAACACAGATACGAAGAAATATCTTCATCATTGCATGGACGACGTGGTCGTGTTGGATGAGTGCTGAGGACAAGAAAAAACCATAAGCTCAGATTTATTGAAAATAAAATATATAAACACACAGACATATTGTACCTACTGTAGTACGCACGAACGAAGGCTAGCATAAAATAGATTAATTAGAGCAGAGAGCTATGTGGCATACACGAAGAAATCGAATCGTATGCAGACTAGTGAAAACGATTAGTGCTGGGGAGAAAATTCCCATGCCAATATGATGTCAACC
The DNA here is from genome assembly GCA_034641835.2 of Pinus albicaulis. Taxonomy (NCBI): domain Eukaryota; kingdom Viridiplantae; phylum Streptophyta; class Pinopsida; order Pinales; family Pinaceae; genus Pinus; species Pinus albicaulis. Next base: position 516,716,574 of record CM076584.1, on the reverse strand, counting down.
AAATTAACACGCAAATCATACCACGCAATATAGGAATAGAAATACTGGTATGAGATGAAACATAGTAATGATTCATAACACATGAACAAAAAAAAATTATGAAAACAAATATAACGAAGCCGTGTGGGTTGTATAACATAACCATGGGCGTTTTGGGATTTCTATAAATCCTTCCAAATACAAATCACAGAGACTCGTGAAAACGATGGAATCATTATACTATGCTATAGAAATTCCAGATGTGTTAACTTACATAACAATGGCGACAAAAACAAAATACGAGCCACAGCCTTTAGTATCTTGAAAAAAAAATCAATGCCTGTATCAAGTAAGTTATGAAACGAATACCATACCTTGGGTAATGATGGATGAGGGGTCGACGTGCACAAATCTTTCGCCATAGTTTGGAGGTGGCACATACACTTCCCCAGGGAAGGAGGCCAGAAGAAACGCACTCTGAGAATGGAGAGCGAAGAAATAAACTCGGATTGAGATGGTGAGTTTTATACAAATTGGAGGCATAAACCCTTGACGCATCCAATCATCCAGGTGGAAACCATCGGTCCGTCCACACACGGATGGAGGAGTGTCTGAATGATATGACCCAAGCCTTTCACATTAAACGCCGAATGTACCAATTTTATTACCAAATGTACCAGTGCTGAGAGGAGCATTTAACCAAGCTCGGTGATTCACCATTAAAACAATATAAAATACCACATATCTGGATTCGAAGATCCGAGAAGAATAGAACGTTAATGCTCCGGTACATGCATCTAATTCCAACAAGGATGAAAATTAATACAGGTCATACAAAGTACCTACTCTAAGTAAATTGACAAGAGACACGGAACAATATATCAATAGATCACTTGAATGTCACATATGCCACATGAGAACAGAGCATTTGTTGCATTAAAAGTTGGAGTGAGAAATCGAACTCATCATGAGGGATAATATAATAGTCACGATGAAATATATGGTTTGAAAATCCCATAGCGTATGATGGAACGTGACCATAGTCGCAATTTCTAATATGGGTGCAAACAAATTTTATAAATCCCTATTAATAGAAATGTATACACCATGGGAATGCTATAATAAATATCATAATCAAACTTTGGGTATAAATGGAACCATAAATCCATAGAGAACAAGATTTTAATGGTCTCAATAGAATGACGGGGGTCAAATTTTTAAAAAAGAGAGTTAAGAGAGAGAGGGAAAGTCTAAAGCGAACACTCTTGGCAAGATGTACCATTACATATATAATTGTAAATTATTATTGAAATAAATTAAATGGTACTGATATAGCCAACATGAAGGGTGAAATTTCTGAATGTATGCAGTATTTCTATCAAAAGGAATTAATGCATTAATAGAAAAAAAAATTTAGTGGAGAATGGGGTTCGTTACAAATGGTATCAGAGCTCAGGTTAGATAAAACTGGGCTGTTGTTGTGCTCACTGTATAAATTATTTCTTGTTGATATTTTTTTTTATTACTGATATGTGTTGTTTACTGTACAGTGGTGCTGAAACAGAAAAGTCAAATGGCTGAAGGTGATGAAATTTATGTTGATATTTGTGATGAAGATAATACACCAGATCCCAACGCTCCATTGATGGCTATGTTTTACAGCTTGCAATGAGAGATGGCTGAGCTAAGAAGCGATAATGACAGACTGTCATTAGCTAGTGAGGAGCAGGAAAAGCTCATCAGAGAATTGACTTCGCGGAACAGCCAAGAAGGTGAAGGTTCTGGAAAGAGGAAGAAACGAAAATTCTCTGATGATTCTGAGGAAGATGACACTACTAGACATCAGTATAAGTAGAAAAAGGAATTACAGGGGGAATTCCGAAAGATCAAACCTCCCTCCTATGATGGGGAGCAGGAGGAAGATGCTGAGGCCTGGCCGTTGAATATGATTAAGTATCTCTAGGTCTATGAATATGAAAGCAATATGAAGGCTAGATTAGCTATCTACCAGCTACAAGGTAAGGCTACCTTGTGGTGGGAGGAGACAAAAATGGTCCATACCATTGATGAAAAAATAGTGACTTGGGAAGATTTCCAAGTCATGTTTAAAAACCGCTATTTGAACGAATGTTATTATGATGATAAAGCAAAGGAATTCCATGAACTGAGACTGGGACAGCTCACTATCGATGAGTTTGTCACCAAGTTTACAAATATGTTAAGATATGTCCCTTACATTCGGGAAGAGAAGGCAAAGGTGCAAAGGTTTTTGAATTGTTTGCCTGCTCTGTACAAGGAGAAGATCGAGTTTGATAATCCAAAAACTATGGACGAAGAAGTGAGGAAACCTAGATTATGCTACCAGTAGTTTAAAGGAAAGGGTGATCATGGTAAAGGCTGGGTAAACAAAGGTGAAATCAAAGGAAAGAAACAAAAACAAGCTTACCTAAAGAACTTTGGTAGGGATCATCAGCGGAAAAAAATTAATAAACCAAAAGAAAGTCAAACTTCTCAGTCCCAAGTTGGCTCCAAACAACTAGATGGAGATAATAAGAAAGAAGGAACAGTTAAAATGAGGGAGCCTTTGAAATGTTGGGGTTTTGGAGAACCTCATCTGTTGAGGGATTGTCCCCACCGAAACATTCAGATGATTATGAGGGATCGAGAAGCGACCTCAGTAAATGACATAGCAAGAAATATACCCATTATCAGTGCAGCCTTGGAGAATCGACAAGAAGAACACCAAGCTACCATGGTTGAGATGGAAGGTAATATTGTTGACTAATATGTTACAGTTTTAATTGATTTGGGTGCTTCCTTGAGTTACATTAGTCCACAAGTTGTAGAAGAATGCAATCTCAAGACTGAAAAGTTTCAACAGTCTTGGTTGGTCCAGTTAGCCACTTGCACCAAGAGGAAAGTTACTCATAAGTTACCCTAAATAGCAATTAAATTAAATTATTTTTAGACAGAAGTAAATTTAAACATTTTACCCTTAGGCTCATATGACTTGACGATAGGAATGGACTGGTTGGAAAAGAGAAAGGCTATGATGAACTGTTGGGATAAAACTCTGCATTGCATAGATGAGGAAGGGAAACCTTTTATTCTCAAGGGAAAACCAAAACCAATCTCTGTAAGACAAATATCAACGCTACAATTGAAAAGAACAGCTAGGAAAGGATATCAAGTATATGCAGTACATGTCGAAGAATTAGGACAGCAACCTGAAGAAATCCTACTGGACATTATACCAGTAGTAAGAGAGTTTAAGGAAGTTTTTCCAGATCAGATTCCTCATCTTCACCCCAAAATAGAGATTGAATTTTCAATCGACTTGGTGCCTGGAGCAACACCTGTTTCCAGAGCCCCTCATCCAATGAATCCCCCTGAACTCATGGAACTGAAAATGAAATTGCAAGAATTGCTGGATAAGGGTTATATCAGACCGAGTGTGTCTCCTTGGGGAGCACCGGTGCTGTTTGTGAAAAAGAAGGATGGAACCTTTAGAATGTGCATTAACTATCGTCAGCTGAATAAGTTGACAATTAAAAACAAATACCCTTTGCCCCGAATTGATGATCTTTTTGATAAAGTAAGAGGAGCTTCAGTATTTTCTAAGATTGATCTAAGGACTGGTTATCACCAGCTCAGAATTAAGGAGGAAGACATTAGTAAAACAAATTTTCGAACCAGGTATGGTCACTACGAATTTGTAGTCCTACCTTTTGGTTTGACAAATGCCCCTGCCACCTTTATGTGTTTAATGAACAGTGTTTTAAACAAGTACTTAGATAAATTCGTACTAGTGTTTATAGACAATATTTCGGTTTATTCAAAAAGTGAGGAGGAGCACAAAGAGCACTTGAGGATAGTGTTGCAAACTTTGAAAGAAAACTAGTTATATGCCAAATTCAGTAAATGTGAATTCTATAAGGACAAGATCCAATACTTGGGACATATTATTTCTGAACAAGGGTTTGCTGTTGACCGTGAAAAGATAAAGGCTATTAGGGAATGGCCGATGCCAACTGATGTTTCAGCACTGAGATCATTTATGAGAATTGTTGGTTATTATCGCAGATTTGTGGAAAGATTTTCTACAATAGCATATCCCATAACTTCACTAAAAAAAAAGGTGTCAAATTTGAGTGGACTGAAAAAATGCCAAAACAGTTTTGAACAACTAAAATTAAAACTCACTACAGCCCCCATACTGAAGATTGCAGATCCTGATAAAGAATTTGTTGTGTGTACGGATGCCTGTAGAGAGGGGTTGGGAGGAGTTCTGTTGCAGGAAAATTCTGTTATTGCATATGAGTCTAGGAAACTTAAGACAGATGAACAGAACTATAGTGCATATGATTTGGAATTGGCCGCTGTAATCCATGCCTTGAAGATGTGGCGACACTATCTTCTTGGGAAGAAATTTACATTGATGACTGATCATATTGGTCTTAAATACTTCTTTTCCCAAAATAATTTGAATGCTCGACAATCTAGATGGCTGTCTTTTTTGAGTGAATTTGATATAAACATAAAACATATCAGAGGGAAAGAAAACAAAATTGCTGATGCACTGAGTAGAAATGCTTGCCAAAACATAAGCAGCATTGGAAGTAGTGCTAGTTTTGATTTAGAAGAACTAGTGAAAAAGGCAGCAGACCAAGATCCAAATTATGAGAATCTACAAGTGAAAATACTAAAGAAAGAAATGGCTGAATACACTCAAAACCAAAAAGGGCTGATCTGCTACAAAAATAGATTGTACATCCCCAATGTGGAAACTTTGAAAAAAGAAATCCTACATGAATATCATAAACAACCGTATGCTAGACATCCTGGATATCAGAAAATGCTAACGACTTTTAAAAAGAAATTGTTTTGGCTTGGAATGAAAAAAGTTGTAGAAAAATATCTAGCTAGATGCATGGAGTGTCAACTAGTTAAAGTTGAGCATCAGCATACTGCTGGTCTTCTAAATCCCTTGCCAATTGCAGAATGGAAATGGGACACTGTTTCTATAGATTTCATAACAGGGTTACCCAGAACCAAGTACCAGCATGACTCAGTGATGGTAGTGGTAGACACTTTAAAAAAATCTGCACACTTCATAACTGTGAAATCTACTTTTGGGACAACCCAAGTAGCGGATGTGTTCCTAAAATAAATAGTAAGGCTACGTGGAGTCCCAAAGATTATTGTTTCAGACAGAGATGCTAAATTCACAGCAGCCTTTTGGAAAGGTTTGTTTTGGGGCATGGGCACTAAGCTGAATTTTAGCACTGCCTATCACCCTCAGACAGACGGTCAGACAGAGAGAAAAAATCAGATTTTGGAGGATATGTTGAGAATTTATGTGATGGATAGGCCATCAAAATGGGAAGACTACTTGCATTTAGCTAAATTTTCCTACAATAACAACTATCAATCCTCCATCAAAATGAGTCCATTTGAAGCACTCTATGGAAGAAAGTGTCGTACTCCTTTGAGTTGGAGCCAACCTGAGGATAAGCTGATGCTAGGGCCGAATGCTTTACAAGAGATGGAAAGAATTGTTAAACAAATACAAAGAAACATCAAGACAACACAATATCGACAGAAAAACTATTCTGATAAGAAGAGGGTGCATCGGGAATTCAAAGTGGGTGATCATGTGTACTTGCGTATTAAACCCAAAAAGAGCACACTTTATGCTGGAAGTTGTGCAAAATTGGCTCCTAGATATTGTGGGCCTTTTGAGGTGTTAGAAAGGGTGGTATTGGTGGCTTATAAGCTGGCATTACCACCTCATGTTTAAGTTTATGATGTGTTTCATGTTTCATTATTAAAAATATATATACATGATGCTTCTCACATTGTTGATTGGAATGTGATACAGGTGGAACCAGAAGGGGAGTTCCTTCCAGAGCCACTTCAAATATTGGAGCGGGAAGAAATTGAATTGAGGAATTGAACAGTAGCAAGAGTAAAGGTGCAGTGGAAGCACTTTACTGCTGAAGAAGCTGCATGGGAAAGATAAGCAGAGATGATGGAAAAATATCCATATTTGTTTGGAAAAGGAATTCTAGTAGTTAGTTGTCAACCGAGGACGGTGTTTGCTTTCAGAAGGGGAATATGTAACACCCCTAGTTTTATGTTTCCTTCAAGTTAGACATTTGAACTTTAATCCAAATGGGAGTGGACCCCAATGGATAAGTATTTTGTGAATGTAATTAAGTATTTAATTATGAAAAACAAATAAAATAATTCTGTGCATATTGACCAAATCAGAATTATGAGATCACCTTTCCAAATCCATGAGGTATGGAAAGAGACTAAGACTTTGCCCAAAAATATTTCAAAAATCCTTGAAAGAATTTATTTCCAAATTAGATTTTTGAGGAAAAATCTAGTTTCGCCAATGAGGTGGAGAGTAGTTGGGAAGAGGTAAAAAGCTAGGAAAACCATAAAGTAGTTTTAAAAGTCTCTAAATAAGGGACGCCTAGGCAAACAGGAAGAAAAGCATCCTGTAATTCTGTACGCAGAATTAGAAACAGGCTTTGGGAAGCAAAAGCTTAAATAAGCTATTCCAGAATAGATTGGGGTTTGGTCTGTTCTGGGAGATGATCTCAGCTCGGGGGTGAGTTCTAGAGATAGAGGAACTCTAAGGTTGGGAGGACTGGTCAATTACAGAAGTGGTATGCCTAGAATGTTTAAGTATGGTTGAAATTCTTATTATTGTGTTGTGTGATCTATGACTGTGGATGTTATTTTATTTTAAATATGAATTTTATCTTCCATAAATTTAACAGAATTATTGAGAAGAAATCAATCCTCTCAAATCTGTAGAGTTGTAGGAAAAGGAAATATTGGGAAAATCATCCAGAAGCTCTAAACCTATTGCTGGTTTAAATCTGGTGATTTATACTACTCCCATAATCCATTAAGATTATAAATTTAATCTGCTTCTGTGAAATTATTAATTTAATTATGTGTGAGCCAGGAATCTAGAAGTCGAAGACTATTTATGTACTGGAAGAAATTGTAAATATTAGGTACAGATATAAAACTTATAAAACTTATGAAGAGTATGCTTGTGTATCTGGTAAACTAATGCAAAAAGAAAACAAATCTGAGCTGAACAATAACCAATAGTAGTTCACAGGAATATATATATTCAACTAGAAAGTTGGAACAACACCAAAGAAATTAATAATACCATAATGCCATAAAGAGTAATTTAGAAATTTCCTCATTCTATTAAACCAATATTTATCTATTTGTTAGATAAATTATTAACTAGATGAGTTGCATGCAGACTAGGTGTAAGCATGAAATCTTAATCAATTTAACTATTATAGATATAGTAGTGAAATGCCAATAGTGAAATCAAACTGTTCATATATCAGCAGATAATTATAATTTGAAATTTTCATGAACAGTGGAAAATTTATAGAAGATGTACTAGAGATAATTATCAAAAAACCACCATACTGAGATTTCTAAGGTTGTGGTGAGGTAATTTCCAGAAATACAGAGTTACACATTAGCAGAGATAGAAATTTCAGATACAGGAAGTTCACTGAAGTAATGTTATGCATAGCAAGAAAAAATAATGATGACTTTATACAGAGTAAAGAGTACTCAGGTAAGAACCTATGTATATATGGAAAGGAAGTGTATAAAAATATCTAAGTCCATAAAAAAAAATAGCAGTACATAATGTAATAGGGTTCATTATTGAGTAGAGCATACTCAAACTCTCTACCGTCAATACAGGGTATATTTTAAAAATTATTAAAATGTCCGAATCTCAAGAGATTCGATTTACAGTCTATCCTGAACTAAGAAATAGAAATGAAAAATTTTTGTGGTAACTCCTTCATTCCTTCTCGAGAATAACCGGTGAATACCAACCTGGAATAGGAGAAAAACGAGCATTAACTCCTAAACATCACAATAATTAGCTCGACAAATAACCTCATTGAAATTTCCAATAATGTCAGTTACCTGTGTACAAACATGACGACAAAATGAGTTAGATACTGTCGTGAGGCTATGTGTAAGCAAGCCGATATAATTAGACAATAGCAAAACCAACTATTAATGTAACAATTGAATGGAAAAAGGGCGTAAGTAGTCATTCTCACCTGAGAGAGAGAGAACCAGAGTGAAATGAAATCCTGACGAATTACCAACAGAGGAAAAAAATTAATAAACCCTGGGTGCATACTCAAATAACAATTTCAATAATAGTAAACCCCATAGTAGGGCAGAATTGTACCTAAACAAATCGAGGAAGGGTGCATTCCAAACGCAGATACGAAGAAAGCTCTTCATCATTCCATGGACGACGTGGTCGTGTTGGATGAGTGCTGAGGACAAGAAAAAACCATAAGCTCAGATTTATTGAAAAGAAAATATATAAACACACAGACATCGTGTACCTACTGTAGTAGGCACGAACGAAGGCTAGCATAAAACATATTAATTAGAGTAGAGAGCTCTGTGGCATACACGAAGAAATCGAATCATATGCAGACTAGTGAAAATTATTAGTGCTGGGGAGAAATTTCCCATGCCAATACGATGTCAACCAGATTAACACGCAAACCGTACCACGCAATATAGGAATAGAAATATTGGTATGAGATGAAACATAGTAATAATTCATAACACATGAACAAAAAAAAAAATTATGAAAACAAATATAACGAAGCCGTGTGGGCTGTATAACATAACCATGGGCGTTTTTGGATTTCTATAAATCCTTCCAAATACAAACCACAGAGACTCGTGAAAACGATGGAATCATTATACTATGCTATAGAAATTCCAGACGTGTTAACTTACATAAATATGGCGACAAAAACAAAATACGAGCCACAGTATTTAGTATCTTAAAAAAAAAACTCAATGCCTGTATCAAGTAAGTTATGAAACGAATACAATACCTTGGGTAACGAGGGATGATGCGTCGATGTGCACAAATCTCTCGAAATAATGCAGAGGTGGCACATACACTTCACCGGGGAAGGAGGCCAGAAGAAACGCACTCTGAGAATGGAGAGCGAAGAAATAAACTTGGATTGAGACAATGAGTTTTATACAAATTGGAGCCATAAACCCTAGACACATCCAATCGTCCAGGTGGCAACCATCGGTCGGTCCACACACGGATGGAGGAGCGTCTGAATGATATGACCCAAGCCTTTCACATTAAACACTGAACATACCAAGTTTATTACCAAATGTACCAATGTCGAGAGGAGCATTTAACCAAGCTCGGTGATTCACCATTAAAACAATATAAAATACCACATATATGGATTCGAAGATCCAAGAGGAATAGAACGTTAATGCTCCAGTACGTGCCTCGAATTCCAACAAGGATGAAAATTAATATAGGTCAGACAAAGTACCTACTCTAAATAAATTGACAGGAGACGCGGAACAATATATCAATAGATCACTTGAACGTCACATATGTCACATGAGAACAGAACATTTGTTGCATTAAAAGTTGGGGTGAGAAATTGAACTCATCGTGAGGGATAATATAATATTCACGATGAAATATATTGTTTGAAAATCCCATAGTGTATAATGGAACGTGACCATAGTCGTGATTTGTAATATGGGTGCAAAAAAATTATATAAATACCTATTAATAGAAATGTATACACCATGGGAATGCTATAATAAATGTCATAATAGAATACATATTAATTTTTATACGTATTAATATAATCATATACGTATAAATTGTTTTTTTTTATAGTATCACAGTTCCCGTGTATCTAGTGTGTAAACTAGCATTATTATACTTTATGGGACTGGTAACAATTAATTGTTATTTATCATAGGTAATATAGTTTGCAGGAAATTTATATATATTCCCCTGCACATCTTATTTTTCCCATAAGTGTTCAGTTAGAACATTCCTTGGTAAAGGATGTTAGTCACACAGTTTTATGCATAACTCTCAGTTCATAATGATTTACAAGTCTGGCAATCATTTCTACCTTATATTTCCTTGCTATCTAAAGAGATCCATAGTACTAGACTATATATTCTTCCCTCATGTCATTATCATAGAAGGAAATTTATAAATAACCATGCACTGCTATTTTGGGAAACTATATGTCTGTACTTCACTTAGTTAATTCAACAAATCCATAGATCTGCCCTGTATGTACTTCATTCCTCCGTCACACGGTTTATGAGTTTCCATAATATTCCCTGAATTAATTCTATTTGTAACAGAAACAGATTAAAGTTACATAGATTTCAAATTATGAGGTAACATAATCTCCAGATTTAAACCAGGAACTGGTTTAGAGTTTCTGGCTGATTAGTCCTCATATCTCTAGTTCATACAACCATGCAGAACTGAGAGAGTTTAATTACTCCACCATTCTGTAAATGTATGGAACATCAACACAAGCAAAACATTGCAAGAAATATGCAGCTACAGTCATTAACCTTTACACTTAACAACAATTAATTTCAATCATTCATAATACTGTGAGCGTAGCACTTGGGTAATTGACCAGACCTCCCAACCGTAGAGTCCCTCTATCTCCAGAACTCACCCCCGAGCTGAGATCACCTCCTAGAACAGACCAACCTCTAATCTATTCAGGAATAGCTTATTTAAGCTTTTGCTCCCTAAAGCCTGTTTCTAATTCTGTGTCCAGAATTACAGGATGATTTTCTTCCTGTTTTCCTAGGCTTCCCTTACTTAGGGATTTTTAAAGCTGCTTTATACTTTTCCTGGCTTTTTAACTCTTGCCAACTACTCTCCACATCATTGGGGAAACTAGATTTTCCTCAAAATCTAATTTGGAAATAAATTCTTTCAAGGATTTTTGAAATATTTATGGGGAAATATTTGCCTCTTTCCATCCTCATGGATTTAGCAAGTGATCTCATAATTCTCATTTTGGTCAATCTACACAGAATTATTTTATTTATTTTTCATAATTAAATATTTAATTACATCCCCAAAATACTTGTCCATTGGGGTCCACTCCCCTTAGAATTAAAGTTCAAATGTATAGCTTTGAAAGAAAAACATAAACTAGGGGTGTTACATATTCCCCCTCTGAAAGCAAACACCATCCTCGGTGTTGAAATCTAACTATTAGAGTTCATTTTTTTTCAAACAAAAATGGATATTTCTCCATCATTTCAGCTTCTCTTTCCCAAGTAGCTTCTTCAGCAGTAAAGTGCTTCCACTGCACCTTTACTCTTGCTATCATTTGATTCCTCAATTCAATTTCTTCCCTCTCCAATATTTGAAGCGGTTCTGGAAGGAACTCCCCTTCTGGTTCCCCCTGTATCACATTCCAATCAATAATGTGAGAAGCATCATGTATATATATTTTTAATAATGAAACATGAAACACATCATGAACTTTAACATGGGGTGGTAAGGCCAGCTTGTAAGCCACTTGTCCCACCTTTTCTAACACCTCAAAAGGCCCACAATATCTAGGAGCCAATTTTGCACAACTTCCAGCATAGAGTGTGCTCTTTTTGGGTTTAATACGCAAGTACACATGCTCCCCCACTTTGAATTCTCGATGTATCCTTTTCTTATCAGCATATTTTTTCTGTCGATCTTGTGCTGTCTTGATATTTCCTTGTATTTGTTTAACAATTCTTTCCATCTCTTGTAAAGCATCTGGTCCTAACATTAGCTTATCCTCAGGTTGGCTCCAGCTCAAAGGAGTACGAAATTTCCTTCCATAGAGTGCTTCAAACAGACTCATTTTAATGGAGGATTGATAGCTGTTATTATAGGCAAATTCAGCTAAATGCAAGTAGTCTTCCCATTTTGATGGCCTATCCATCACGTACATTCTCAGCATATCTTCCAAAATCTGATTTGTTCTCTCTGTTTGACCTTCGGTCTAAGGGTGATAGGCAGTACTAAAATTCAACTTAGTGCCCATACCTCCAAATAGACCTTTCCAAAAGGTTGCTATGAACTTAGCATCTCTATCTGAAACAATCATCTTTGGGACCCCATGTAACCTTACTATCTCTTTTAGGAACACATCTGCTACTTGGGTTGTCCCAAAAGTAGAATTTACAGGTATAAAGTGTGCAGATTTTGTTAAAGTGTCTACTACTACCATAACTGAGTCATGCTGGTACTTGGTTCTGGGTAATCCTGTTAAGAAATCTATAGAAACGGTATCCCATTTACATTATGCAATCGACAAAGGATTTAGAAGACCAACAAGATGTTGATGTTCAACTTTAACTAGTTGACACTCCATGCATCTAGCTAAATACTCTGCTACATCTCTTTTCATTCCTGGCCAAAACAACTTCTTTTTCAAAGCTGTTAACATTTTCTGATATCCAGGATGCCCTGCATACGACTGTTTATGATATTCATCTAGAATATCTCTTTTCAAAGACTCCACATTGGGAACATATAATCTGTTTTTCTAGCAGATCAATCCTTTCTAGTTTTGAGTGTATTCAACCATCTCCTTTTTTTGTATTTTCACCTGTAGATTCTCATAATTGGGATTCTGGTCTGCTACCTATCTCACTAGATCTTCTATGTCAAAATTAACACTACTTCTAATAATGTTTATATTTTGACAAGCATTTCTTCTCAAGGCATCAGTAATTTTATTTTCTTTCCCTCTGATATGTTTTATGTCCATATCAAATTCACTCAAAAAAGACAGCCATCTGGCTTGTCGAGCATTCAAATCAGTTTGGGAAAAAAAATACTTAAGACTAATATGATCAGTCATGAATGTAAATTTCTTTCCAAGAAGATAGCGTCGCCACATCTTCTAGGCATGAATAACAACAGCCAACTCCAAATCATAAGCACTATAGTTTTGTTCATGTGTCTTCAGTTTCTTAGATTCATATGCAATAACCGAATTTTCCTGGAAAAGGACTCCTCCCAACCCCTCTCTACAAGCATCTGTACATACAAAAAACTCTTTATCAGGTTCTGCAATTTTCAATATAGGGGCTGTGGTGAGTTTCAATTTTAATTGTTCAAAACTATTTTGGCACTTTTCAGTCCACTCAAATTTGAAATGCTTTCTTTGTAGTGAGGTTATGGGATATGCTATGGCAGAAAATCTCTCCACAAATCTACGATAATAACCTGCAATCCCCATGAATGACTTCACTGCTGAAACATCAGTTGGCACTGGCCATTCTTTAATAGCCTTTATCTTTTCAGGGTCAACAACCAACCCTTGTTCAGAAATAATATGTCCCAAGTATTGGATCTTATCCTTATAAAATTCACATTTGCTGAATTTGGCATACAACTGGTTTTCTTTCAGAGTTTGCAATACTATCCTCAAGTGTTCTTTGTGTTCCTCCTCACTTTTTGAGTAAACTAAAATATTGTCTATGAACACTAGTACGAATTTGTCCAAGTACTTGTTAAAAAAATTGTTCATTAAGCACATAAAAGTGGCAGGGGCATTTTTCAAACCGAAAGGTGGGACTACAAATTCGTAGTGCCCATACCTGGTTCGAAAAGTTGTCTTGCTAATGTCTTCCTCCTTAATTCGGAGCTGGTGATAACCAATCCTTAGATCAATCTTAGAAAATAATCAAGTTGCTCTTACCTGATAAAAAAGATCATCAATTCGAGGTAAAGGGTATCTGTTTTTTATTGTCAGCTTATTCAGTTGACGATAGTCAATGCACATTCTAAAGGTTCCATCTTTCTTCTTCACGAACAATATCGGTGTTCCCCAAGGAGACACACTCGGTCTGATATAACCTTTATCTAGCAATTCTTGCAGTTTCATTTTCAATTCCATGAGTTCAGGGGGACTCATTCGATAAGGGGCTCGGAAAACAAGTGTTGCTCCCAGCACCAAATCAATTGAAAAGTCAATCTCTCTTTTGGGGGGAAGATGAGGAATCTCATCTGGAAAGATTTCCTTAAACTCTCTCACTACTGGCAAAGTATCCAACAGATTTTCTTCACGTTTCTGTTCTGTCTCTTCTACATGTACTGCATATACTTGGTATCCTTTCCTAGTTGTTCCTTTTAGTTGTAGTGTTGATATCTGTCTTACAGAGATAGGTTTTGGTTTTCCCTTGAGAATAAAAGGTTTCCCCTCTTCATCTACACAATGCAGGGTCTTATCCCAGCAATTAATCATGGCCTTTTTCTTTTCCAGCCAGTCCATTCCTATCAGCAAGTCATATGAACCTAGTGGCAGAATGTTTAAATTTACTTCTGTTTGAAAATCATTTAATTTGATTGCTGTTTGAGGTAACTTATGAGTAACTTTCCTTTTGGTGCCAGTGGCTAGCTGTACCAACCAAGGCTGCTGAAATTTTTCAGTTTTAAGATTACATTTCTCTACCACTTGTGAACTAATGTAACTCAAAGAAGCACCTAGATCAATTAAAACAGTAACAGATTGGTCAGCAATCTTACCCTCCATTTCAACCATGGTAGCTTGGTGTTCTGCTTTTCGATTCTCCAAGGTTGCACTGATAGTGGGTATATTTCTTGCTATGTCATTTACTGTGGTAGCTTCTTGATCTCTCATAATCATCTGAATGTTTCGGTGGGGACAATCCCTCAAAAGATGGGGTTCTCCACATCCCCAGCATTTCAAGGGTTCCCTCATTTTAACTGTGCCTTCTTTCTTATTGTCTCCATCTATGTGTTTTGAACCCACTTGGGACTGAGCAGTTTGAATTTCTTTGGGTTTGTTAAATTTCTTCCTTCTGATCATCCTTGCCAAAGTTCTTCAAATAAGCTGGTTTCTGTTTCTTCCCTTTGAATTCACTCTTATTTACCTATCTTTTTCCATGTTCATTTTTTCCTTTGAATTGCTGGTAACATAATCTAGCTTTTCTCACCATTTCATCCATGGTTTTTGGATTATCAAACTCTATTTTCTCCTTGTATACAGCAGGCAAATAGTTCAGAAATCTTTGCACCTTTTCCTTCTCTTCATGAATGTAAGGGACATATCTCAACAGATTTGTAAACTTAGTGACAAAATCATCAATAGTAAGCTGTCCCAATCTAAGATCATGAAATTATTTATCTTTATCATCATAATAACGTTCATTTAAATAGCGTTTTTTAAACTTAACCTAGAAATCTTCCCAAGTAACTTTCTTTTCATCAATGGCATGAACAATTTTCGTCTCCTCCCACCACAAGGTAGCCATACCTTGTAACTAGTAAACAGCTAATCTGGCCTTCAGATTGCTTTCATATTCATAGACCTGGAAATACTTAATCATGTTCAACAACCAGGCTTCAGCATCTTCCTCCTTCTCCCCATCATAGGAGGGAGGTTTGATCTTTCAGAATTCCCCCTATAATTCCTTTTTCTGCTTATATTGATGTCTCATAGCATCATCTTCCTCAGACTCATCATTATTCCTCTTTCCAGAACCTTCACCTTCTTGGATGTTCCGCGAATTTAGTTCTCTGATGAGCTTTTCCTGCTCCTCACTGGCTAATGACAATCTGTCATTCTGGCTTCTTATCTCAGCCATCTCTCGTTGCAAACTGTGCAACATAGCCATCACTGGAGCGTTGGGATCTGGTGTATTATCATCATCACACAGATCAACATAAATTTCGTCACTTCCTGCCATTGGAATTGTTTCTTTCAGCCCCACACTGTACACTAAACAACACAGATCAGTAATTTTTTATTTTTTTTTCAACAAAAAATAATTTATACAGTGAGCACACAACCATAGTGAGCACAACAACAACATCCCAGTTTTATGCAACATGAGCTCTGATACCATTTGTAACATCCCTTCCTTTTCATACAATTTTTTTTTTCTATTTATAGCTTAGTTCTGTGCTTCTATTGATCACAGCTGTTCCATTCTATTTTCGAAATTCGGCAATCACGATCCGTTTTGGGATTAGAGTACTGATTACTCCTATTACTCTTACGGGTATCATTCTATTGTTCTCTTTCACTAATGTTTTTGGCTTATGTTAATTACATCGATATATTGTCACATTATTACATCTCTTCTCTTCCCACCATTTTTTTTTTTTGTATTTCCCACATACTCATAGATGTATCTTTGATTAAATAACTGAGTTATATATGTCACACATAAAAATATATATATATATATATATATATATATATATATATATATATATATATATATATATATATGTCAATACATATATTTAAAATTTACACACCCAATGCCTAGGGTTATCTTGGCCATAACATTTCCTACGCACTCAACATTTTTCTCATACTCCCTTATCGTGTTCATCACACTTAGGCTTTGGATTTTGTGGTCATTCTTCTCTTAGTGGCATAGTGAATAGGTTATGAATCTAAGTATTGTTGACCAATCATATTTCAAATTCAGGATGTTTAATTAGGTTTATTTCTCGTTTATCGTTTTATGAGTTTCATTCAACTTTATTGCCATAGTTTAATTTTATACTTATTGTACCCATGCCACCATGACTGTCTCATGTACTTCCCACCGTGATGATTTTCCGGTGCAGTAGTCAACATTAAAATCGTCGTACCTCTTTTGGATACACTTGGCCAAATGCGATTTAATATGGTTAGCAGTTGGGAACTTGTCTACCCTGCCACGTCTGCTGAGGTGAATGACGTTTTGTGTATTTAACGTCTTGATTTGGTGTTTCTCGACTCATAGTAGTCATGTGTACACACAATGGGTTGCATATTTAACATTTGATATTTATCACTTATCGCTATTCATTAATCATGCTGATTCGGTGATACGATTTGGAGTACTGTGAAATTATTACCAAGGATTTGCATTTATTTTGAAAGACTATTCGCTGGATTTCGATTTCTCCCCAATCAATCCGAGTGCATCTCGTGGATCTGTTGACACCTGGACGGTGTAGATGTGTTAGGTTTGATAGGGTTTCATTTTCGTTTCGGTGGAATGAACAGTATTACTTCTACAATTGTCAAAGGGATTTTTCTTTCTCCCTCCATTGTTCTCGACCGTTTTTGGGTACCTATCCTTTGCTACCTTGGTGCAAGCGAAACTTCAGGCTCCTCTCGCTTCCTGAGCGTAACCATTTTTCCATTTTATCGTTCTTCAGGTATGTAATACTGGACATTTTCATTTCTCATATAGTTACCTTCGAATTTTTATTTCGTTTAACTTGTAACACCATCTCAGTCGCCTAAAGCTCAACCTCCGGTTGATTATCATTCTGCTATAGCGTACTGTAGTTTTATTGTATCGTTACTTCGTGTATTTTTTTAGCATTGCGTGTTACATTTTGGTGCTAATGTTAAACCCTCGATGAGTAGGGGACAAAGACCGTGTTCGTTCCCTTTGTCAAATGGTTCTGGCTTGAAGTGAGAGTTCACTATTCAGGTAAGCTGTTAGTTCTTTTGACAATAGTCTATCCTGTGTTTCATTTTCGTTCAGATGAACGTTTTTAAAATACTTATATATATTCATTCTACAGGTCGTATTGGAGACAAAACCTTCCAATCTTCAAAGGTAACCTTTGTTTCGTGTTTGGTTTGCATATATCATTTTCGGAAGTATTCTCATAGCACCTTGTAATAACGACATCTCACGTTGCTCTTGTTTTTATTGCAGGTAGATTCGAATGTCGTGAGGGTTTCCATTCATTAGTATTTGGTGAATTTGTAATTCACTCAAATTGACGCGAGTATGTTCTGGAATTTCAGGTCGGTATCGATGCGTCCTGAGTAGAATTGTGACCAGGCTCCCTATTATTATTCTACAAAATTGTTCAGACAATTTTAGTTGTTATTGTCATAAAAGTTTCCATTTTAATAATTACTCGTTTCCAGAGACTAGGACTGTTAATAATTTTAATTCGGGCATTGAAATCTCTGAAATGATTAAGTTCTGAAATATTATCATGAAAACATGATAGCATAATTCCATAATTGGTTTCCAGAGTTTCATACATGTATTTATCTCCCATTCGTCTCTGTTATTAATAACAATTAGTGTCCATCTTTCTATTTCCTATTATTGCTCACTATATATTTATTTTTGTCCAATAATTTTCTGCTTCAATTGAACTAAGAGCATCATAGGTGCACTGGTTTTATTTTTTCTTTCTTTCTGTTGCTCTCCACAACAATAGCATTAGTGAATATATGTCTCTCTATTACAAGAGTCTTTAAGTTTACAGTAGTTCACTGAATGAATAATTTCGAGTCCCACAGGATCTATAATTTTATGTAGATTATAGGACTCCCACTGTGGACTCTCTCTATATTCATGGGTTTGAAACTCTATTGTAAGAGTTGCTTATGTCAAGCGAAACATTCTCTGTAATGATATACGTATAAATTGTTTTTATTTATTTATTGTTTTTTTATAGTATCATAGTTCCCGTGTATCTAGTGTTTAAACTAGCATTATTAAACTTTATGGGACTGGTAAAAATTAATTGCTATTTATCACAGGTAATATAGTTTGCAGACAATTTATATAAATTCCCCTGCACATCTTATTTTTCCAATAAGTGTTCAGTTAGAACATTCCTTGGTAAAGGATGTTAGTCACACATTTTTATGCATAATTCTCAGTTCATAATGATTTACAAGTCTGGAAATTATTTCTACTTTATATTTCCTTGCTATATGAAGAGATCCATAGTACTAGACTATATATTCTTCCCTTATGTCATTATCATAGAAGGAAATTTATAAATAACCATGCACTGCTATTTTGGGAAACTATATGTTTGTACTTCACTTAGTTAATTCAGCAAATCCATAGATCTGCCCTGTATGTACTTCATTCCTTTGTCACACGGTTTATGAGTTTCCATAATATTCCCTGAATTAATTCTATTTGTAACAAAAACAGATTAAAGTTACATAGATTTCAAATTATGAGGTAACATAATCTCCAGATTTAAACCAGGAACTGGTTTAGAGTTTCTGGCTGATTAGTCCTCATATCTCTAGTTCCTACAACCATGCAGAACTGAGAGAGTTTAATTACTCCACCATTCTGTAAATGTATGGAACATCAACACAAACAAAACATTGCAAGAAATATGCAGCTACAGTTATTAACCTTTACAGTTAACAACAATTAATTTCAATCATTCATAATACTGTGAGCGTACCACTTGGGTAATTGACCAGACCTCCCAACCATAGAGTCCCTCTATCTCCAGAACTCACCCCCGAGCTGAGATCACCTCCCAAAACCGACCAACCTCTAATCTGATCAGGAATAGCTTATTTAAGCTTTTTCTCCCCAAAGCCTGTTTCTAATTCTGCGTCCAGAATTACAAGATGCTTTTCTTCCTGTTTGCCTAGGCTTCCCTTATTTAGGGATTTTTAAAGCTGCTTTCTGCTTTTCCCAGCTTTTTACCTCTTCCTAAATACTCTCCACATCATTGGGGAAACTAGATTTTCCTCAAAATCTAATTTGGAAATAAATTCTTTCAAGGATTTTTGAAATATTTTTGGGGAAATATTTGCCTCTTTCCATCCTCATGGATTTAGCAAGTGATCTCATAATTCTCATTTTGGTCAATCTGCACAGAATTATTTTATTTATTTTTCATAATTAAATATTTAATTAAATCCAAAAAATACTTTTCTATTGGGGTCCACTCCCCTTAGGATTAAAGTTCAAATGTCTAGCTTTGAAAGAAAAACATAAACTAGGGGATATCTAACTACTAGAGTTCGTTCTTTTTTTTTTCAAACAAAATTGGATATTTTTCCATCATTTCATCTTATTTTTCCCAGGTATCTTCTTTAGCAGTAAAGTGCTTCCACCGCACCTTTACTCTTGCTACCGTCCGATTCCTCAATTCAATTTCTTCCTACTCCAATATTTGAAGCGGTTCTGGAAGGAAATCCCCTTCTGGTTCCACCTGTATCACATTCCAATCAACTATGTGAGAAGCATGATGTACATATCATTTTAATAATGAAACATGAAACAAATCATGAACTCTAACATGGGGCGATAAGTCCAGCTTGTAAGCCACTGGTCCCACCCTTTCTAACACTTCAAAAGGACCACAGTATCTAGGAGCCATTTTCGCACAAATTCCAGCATAAAGTGTGCTCTTTTTGGGTTTAATATGCAAATACACATGTTCCCCCACTTTAAATTCTCGATGTACCCTCTTCTTATCAGCATAGTTTTTCTATAGATCTTGTGTTGTCTTGATGTTTCTTTGTATTTGTCTAACAATTCTTTCCATCTCTTGTAAGGCTTCTGGTCCCAACATTAGTTTATCCTCAGGTTGGATCCAGCTCAAAGGAGTACGACATTTCCTTCAATAAAGGGCTTCAAAAGTACTCATCTTGAAGGAGGATTGATAGCTTTTATTATAGGAAAATTCAGCTAAATGCAAGTAGTCTTCCCATTTTGATGGCCTATCCATCACATACATTCTCAGCATATCTTCCAAAATCTGATTTGTTCTCTCTGTTTGACCTTCGGTCTGAGCGTGATAGGCAGTACTAAAATTCAACTTAGTGCCCATACCTCCAAATAGACCTTTCCAAAAGGCTGTTGTGAACTTAGCATCTTTGTCTGAAAAAATCATCTTTGGGACACCATGTAACCTTACTATCTCTTTTAGGAACACATCTGCTACTTGGGTTGTCCCAAAAGTAGACTTTACAGGTATAAAGTGTGCAGATTTTGTTAAAGTGTCTACTACTACCATAACTGAGTCATGCTGGTACTTAGTTCTGGGTAATCCTGTTATGAAATCCATAGAGATGGTATCCCATTTCCATTCTACAATCGGCAAGGGATTTAGAAGACCAGCAAGATGCTGATGTTCAACTTTAACTAGTTGACACTCCATGCATCTAGCTAAATATTCTGCCACATCTCTTTTCATTCCTGGCCAAAACAACTTCTTTTTCAAAGCTGTTAACATTTTCTAATATCCAAGACGCCCTGCATATGGCTGTTTGTGATATTCATCTAGGATCTCTCTTTTCAAGGACTCTACATTGGGAATATATAATCTATTTTTTTAGCAGATCAATCCTTTCTGGTTTTGAGTGTATTCATCCATCTCCTTCTTTAGTATTTTCACCTATAGGTTCTAATAATTTGGATCCTGGTCTGCTACTTGTTTCACTAGATCTTCTAACTCCAAAGTTACACTACTTCCAACGCTGTTTATCTGTTGGCAAGCATTCCTGCTTAGGGCATCAACAATTTTGTTTTCTTGCCCTTTGATATGTTTTATGTCCATATCAAATTCACTCAGAAAAGACAACCATCTAGCCTATCTAACATTCAAATCAGATTGGTAAAAGAAATATTTAAGACTAATATGATCAATCATCAATGTAAATTTCTTTCCAAGAAGAGAGTGCTGCCACATCTTCAATGCATGAATAACAGCAGCCAACTCCAAATCATATGCACTATAGTTCTGTTCATGTGTCTTCAGTTTCCTAGACTCATATGCAATAACTAAATTTTCCTGCTAGAGGACTCCTCCCAGTCCCTCTCTACAAGCATCTGTACATCCCAAAAATTCTTTGTCAGGATCTGCAATTTTTAGTATAGGGGATGTAGTGAGTTTTAATTTTAATTATTCAAAACTGTTTTGGAAATTTTCAGTCCACTCAAACTTGACCCGCTTTCTTTGTAGCGAAGTTATGGGATATGCTATGGCAGAAAATCTTTCCACAAATCTGCCATAATAACCTGCAATCCCCATGAAAGATCTCAATGTTGAAACATTAGTTGGCACAGGCCATTCTTTAATAGCCTTTATCTTTTCAGGGTCAACAACCAACCCTTGTTCAGAAATAATATGTCCCAATTATTGGATATTCTCCTTATAGAATTCACATTTGCTGAATTGGGCATATAAATGGTTTTCTTTCAGAGTTTGTAACATTATTCTCAAGTGTTCTTTGTGCTCCTCCTCATTTTTGGAATAAACTAAAATATTGGCTATGAACACTAGTACAAATTTATCCAAGTACTTCTTTAAAACACTATTCATTAAGCACATAAAGATGGCAGGGGAATTTTTCAAACTGAAAGGTAGGACTACAAATTCGTAGTGACCATACCTGGTTCGAAAAGCTGTTTTGTTGATGTCTTCCTCCTTAATTATGACCTGGTGATAACCAGTCCTTAGATCAATATTAGGAAATACGGAAGCTCCTCTTACCTGATCAAAAAGATCATCAATTCAAGGCAAAGGGTATCTATTTTTAATTGTCAACTTATTTAGCTGACGATAATCAATGCACATTCTAAAGGTTCCATCCTCATTTTTCACGAACAACACCGGTGCTCCCCAAGGCGACACACTCGGTTTGATATAACCTTTATCTAGCAATTCTTACAATTGCATTTTCAACTCCATGAGTTCAGGGGGACTCATTCAATAAGGAGCACGGGAAACAGGTGTTACCTCAGGCACCAAATCGATTGAGAAGTCAATATCTCTTTTGGGAGGAAGATGAGGAATCTCATCTGGAAAAACTTATTTAAACTCCCTCACCACTGGTAGAGTATCCATCAGATTTTCTTCAGTTTGTTGTTCTAGTTTTCAACATGTACTGCATTTACTTGGTATCCTTTCCTAGCTATTTGTTTTAGTTGTAGTGCTGATATTTGTCTTACAGAGATAGGTTTTTGTTGTCCTCGAAGAATAAAAGACTCCCCCTCTTCATCTATACCATGCAGGGTCTTATCCCAACAATTCATCATGGCCTTTTTCTTTTCCAGCCAGTCCATTCCTATCAGCAAATCATATGAACCTAATGGCAGAATTTTCAAATTTACTTCTGTTTGAAAATCATTTAATTTGATTGCTGTTTGAGGTAGCTTATGAGTTAATTTTCTTTTGGTGCCAGTGGCTAACTGGACCAGCCAAGACTGCTGAAATTTTTCAATTTTGAGATTGCATTTTTCTACAATTTTTGGACTAATGTAACTCAAAGAAGCACCCAGATCAATTAAAACAGTGACAGATTGGTCAGCAATCTTACCTTCCATTTCAACCATGGTAGCTTGGTGTTCTGATTGTTGATTGTCCAAGGCTACACTGATGGTGGGTATATTTCATTCTATGTCATTTACTGTGGTAGCTTCTTGATCTCTCATAATCATCTGAATGTTTCGGTGGGGACAATCCCTCAAGAGATGAGGTTCTCCACATCCCCAGCATTTTAAAGGATCTCTCATTTTAACTACACCTTCCTTCTTATTTTCTCCATCTAGTTGTTTGGAACCAAATTGAGACTGAGCAGGTTGGCTTTCCTTTGGTCTATTAAATTTCTTTCGCTGATGATCCCTGCCAAAGTTATTCAAAAAAGCTGGCTTTTGTTTCTTCCCTTTGAACTCACCCTTGTTTACCCAGCTTTTCCCATGCTTACACTTGCCTTTAAACTACTGGTAGCACAATCTAGCTTTCCTCACAGCTTCGTCCATAGTTTTTGGATTATCAAATTCTATTTTCTATTTGTATACAGTAGGAAAACAGTTCAGAAATCGTTGCACCTTTGCCTTCTCTTCACCAATGTAAGGAACATAACTTAATAGATTTGTAAACTTGGTGAAAAACTCATCAATTGTGAGCTTTCCCATTCTAAGTTCATGGAATTACTTTGCTTTATCATCATAATAACATTCATTCAAATAGCGGTTTTTAAATTTAACTTGGAAATATTCCCAAGTCACTATCTTCTCGTCCATGGCATGGACCATTTTTGTCTCCTCCCACCACAAGGTAGCCTTACCTTGTAGATGGTAGACAACTAATCTGGCCTTCAGATTTCTTTCATATTCATAGACATGGAAATACTTAATCATGTTCAACAACTAGGCTTCAACATCTTCCTCCTTCTCCCCATCATAGGAGGGAGGCTTGATCTTTCGGAATTCCCCTTGTAATTCCTTTTGCTACTTATACTGATGCCTGACAGCATCATCTTCCTCAGACTCATCATTCTTCCTCTTTCCAGAACCTTCACCTTCTTGGCTGTTCTGGGAGGTTAATTCTCTGACGAGCTTTTCCTGCTCCTCACTGGCTAATGACAATCTGTCATTTTGGCTTCTTAGTTCAGCCATTTCTTGTTGCAAAATGTGCAACATAGCCATCACCGAAGCGTTGGGATCTAGTGTATTATCATCACCATGTAAATCCACATAAATTTCCTCGCCTTCTGCCATTCACTTTTCTGTTTTAGCAACACTGTACACTAAACAACACATATCAGTAAAAAAAAAATAGTTAATTTTATTTTTCTTCTAGCAGAATAATTTATACAGTGAGCACAACAACAATAGCCAAGTTTTATATAACATGAGCTCTGATACCATTTGTAACATCTCTTCCTTCCCCCTAATTTTTTTTTTTTTTTTTCCTATTTATAGTTTAGTACTGTGCTTCTATTTGCCACAACTATTCAATTCTACTTCCAAATTTCATCAATTATGATCTGTTACTCTTGTGGTTATAGTTTCATTATTTTCATTCACTCATATCTTGTGGCTTATGAAATTTACACCTATATATATTCACATATCTATCGTATGGTTGCATTTACTCCTATGCACATCTATATACGCATGATGTAAATTTCCCATATAGGCTATCATATCTATATGGTACTCATACATGTCAATTTATTCCTTCAAGTTTTTTCCCAACACTTGTAGGCCCATTATACTAACATTCTCAAGTTCGATGGCATTCTCGTATGGGGTAGATATGGTATTCGTGGTGTAGATGTCTTTGTATACCTCCAACAGTTATAATCCTATGGTCGAATTTCGACTTCTTCTATGTATTGAGGAGTCTTTTCCCATTTCGATCTTATGACTGGTTACATGAATTTGTGTTCAAGGTTTCAAATTCATAATGCATGTTCCAAAATCATTGAAGATATTTCTCGTACATGTTATTTATGTTGAGTGTCATGTAAATATGGGCACATTAACTTCAGAGTACACGTACTGCATCGTTGGCGAAGTCAAATTAATGTATTTTGGAAATTGAAACATTGTATCAAGTCTCCACGTCATTATACGCAAGGATCTCTATTGATTTTTTTTTGAATTTTGTTGGATTTCATTTCGTCCATGCTCAAGTTGTATGTATCCATGTTTTCATTTTGAAAATCCACACAAAACTGCTCTGGTAATTATGCATACCTCGCGACATGAGCGGAGGTACTGTGAGATCGACTGCATAGATTTTCAATTTAATGTTGAACGGCCATGTTTTAAATGCCAATTCCACCAAATCGATCCGTGTACCCACCATATATCCTTTGCCACTTGGACAGTGGAGATTTCCCTATCCCATTAGGTTTTCGTCGTTTTTTATTTTGGAGGCATTTGTATAAATCTTTAGCTCACTTTCGAGACTATTCTTTCACTCCTCATTTATTCTGCTCTCCTCTTGGTGCCGAGCCTCTGCACATTGGAGAAGAGAGGCATTGTCTCTTCTAGGCTTCGAGCATATTCATCTCCCATCCTGTCATAATGCAGGTATGAAAATCTGAGCACAACGCTATTTTAATCTGTGAGCCTTTCATTATTGATGTGTATTTTAATACATTCAGTTTACGATGTGAGACCTGAGTTTTAAACTCCACCATTTTTTTCTATGGTATCATTTACTGTCGAGAACTCGTGGCATTGTATTTTCTTGCTTTTGTTGATTGAAACAATCTCTCCTGAAGATTTTTCTTCTCTAGTATGGAATTTTCATTTCCTGATAACGACATTTAACACTATCATCCCATTGTTTCTTGATAGGACTTACTCCTTTTCATCTTTAGTGACTTGGCTGAGGTCATCGGTTTCATTTGCCGAATTATCTTGGATCGTAGCGAGCAATTACTCCCCGATAAGCCATCATATTATTGGAACAAAATTATTCTGGAGTTTTACTTTCATTTTGGTGAATGTTTTGACAGTATCCATGTGTTCTTAATGCAGGTCATAGTTGATGATAACATCTTCCAATCCTAAGGTAACCTGAGTTTGTTTTATATTCCCTTCGAATAATTTATGTTTGGAGTGTCCTCTTATCGTATTGTTGTAACAATATCTCCTATTTCCCTCAATTTATTGTAGGTAGGTCAGAATAGCGTCAAGGGTTTTATTCAGTGGTATTGGGTGGATTTGAAATTCATTCGACTTGACGTAGGTTTTATTCTGAGATTTCAGGTCGGTATCGATGCGTCCTAAATCGGCGTGTGACCAGGCTCTTCCGTTATTATTATCCCAAAATTTGCTCAGACACTTCAAAATTGTTTTTTTTTTTTTTTCTGTTGTCACAGAAGTTTCTATTGTAGTAATAATTTATGCTAGACAATAGGACTGTTAACAAATTTTCTTCAGTGATGAAATTCTCAGAATGATTAATTTCTGAGGTATTATTATGACCCCTGGAGAGCCTGATTCCATACTGGGTTCAGAAATTGATATGTATATATTTATCTATTTACTATTTGTTTCTGTTACTCATGCCAAATCAATGATATTCTCTAATGGGTTTTAGTTTATCATTTTCGTATAAATACTCAAATGAAATATTTCATCCAGAAATTTATCTACCTAAATTAGACTGAAGGGATTAATAAGTTCGCCAGTCTCATTTTATTTTATTCTATTCCTCCGTATTGTACTAGCATAATGAATATAAATCTCTATTTGTTGTTTGAGTTTTCAAGTCTAAAATCTTCCAGTGCATGAGATATTTCCATTTCCACAGAGTCTATAAATTCATGTATATTATATAACACAGCAGTGGGCTCTATTTGTAATCCTTAGTTGAGGTTTCATAATAACAATTACTTATGTTATTCATAATGTTTTCTACAACTATACACTTAGAATTTTTTTCTAGTTTAACAATTTCCGTACCTATATTGTTTAAGCCAACACTCTTGACTAGCGATTTATATAGATCTGGTGGGTGAAATATGTGTTAATTTTCACAGCTTTTTATTTGCATGCATTATATAGAAATTCACATGCTCCTCTTATTTTTTCAATAAGTGTTCTGTTGGGACCATTCCTTCGTGAAGGATGTTTTTTTTTTTCTAAGTAGTACTAAATCTATTAATATTTAACATAAAAGTACAGGGCTGCCACTGTATCAGCTATGGAAGCCTGAGCACAGGGCCTGACGGCATGAAAATTCATAGTTTGCACTGCCCACTAAGGGGAAACCAGTCCATTTAGATTTAAAGTCACCGCCCTCGAAAGGGGAACCAACGTTACATTCAAACTGTTTATCAAAAATTTCAAAAAAGTAGCATGCCACTCTACAAGCAGAGGGATAAAAAGCTGGAAAACCAGATATATCATAAAGACTGTGCACCTGGAAAACAAAAAACCTTTGGAGCATCTTTAGCTTACTATGCATCTGTGGATGATGGAGGTTCTTCAACAATTCTGCAACTGAACTCATAGCTGCATCTCCCGTCATCGACTGAAGAAGGCATCTTGTCTGTGTCCACTCCGTCCATATTTAGGTCCTGCATAGAGATGCTTGGGACCAAGTTTGAATGGGCCCGGGAATCCATAACGCAATCTACAGGTGCGGAGCAAGGAAAAGTGGGGCTGTGGAGAGCGACAGAGTGGCCAGGCATAGCAGACTGAGAAGGCACCAAACGTGAAGAATCTTCACATACCGTGACCGTGACGTGAGCTATAAGGACCGGACGTTCAAACAGGCAATCAAAGGTAAAATCTGCGCATGTAGAGGGTTGATGAAGAGAGGGGGAGGAGAGCTTGCAAGGAATGGAGGGGGTTGCAGAGGAGTGGACCGGAGGAGCTGGGGCGAGGATGGAAGGGGATGGATGACGCACAGAGGGAGATGTAGAGAGAGGGCCATGAGTTCTGCCCCTGCAACCACGAGAATTCGGGGAGTGGTGACTAGGAAAATCATCCGAAGAGGAAGCAGATGCGGGAGACGAGGAAGAAAGTTGAATCCTGCCACGATTGGAGCCTCTATTGCTCCTCATGCAATGGCGAAGATGAGGCGTGGCGGAGGGAGAAGGCAAATGAGATGGGAAAAGGAGCAGAGACTGTGGCAGATCGAAAGAACTGTGTAGCGAATTTGAGAAGTAATATTGACTGTGCGAGAAATGGAAATACAGAATGGTTTCCAAACAGCACAACAATTCACACCTCCACCCTGTCTGCGTTCGCTCGCTAGGCTTCACGCAGGCAGACGGACAAGAGGCCCGGTGAAACACAGTAGCAGAGTGAGCGATACAAACACCATGCAAATGCCTCCGAGCCATACCAAGAGCTGAGGTAAGACAAGTGAAAGGCGAGTTGCGCCGACGTTTCCAGAGAGAGAAATTAAGGTGGTGTGGGTTCGCATCTTGAATGATGATGTTAATGCAAGTGTGGGAGTCCAGTTGGCCTACCCAGAAGAACCGCCTCGGGAGGCACTGAGGGACAAGAGTCCCATCAAGATCTGGAGGCAACCGCATCTGGTACTATGGAGTCCTGTTGCACCAGAGTGCTGCATTCCTGAAGTTTGGCTTCCTCATTGATGATTTTGAGCGGTCCATGGATAAAGGTATCGCAGCTTTCCACTCCCATATTGGCGAGGAAGTCAGCGACTTTGTTGCCATCACGCCTGATATGGGAAAAGGAAATGGCATTATGACTTTTAGGCCATGTTTCCATTAGATCTAGTCTAGTAGCTAAGCACCAACAATTGGAGATCTTGGCAGTAGCAGAATCTGTTAGGAGATGAAGATCCATGTTGATAAGCACCTGAGAATCTCCCTCAATGATAAGAGGGAAGAGGTGGTGGCATTGGGCTAAGCAGAGACCTTGCCAAATACCTTCGAGCTCCGCAGAGTTGTTAGTGTCCCATCCAAGATGGCCAAAGTAAATAAAAATAGGAGATCCTTTGGAATCCCTGAAGATGCCTCCGAAACCAGCACTCCCCAGATTGCCCTTAGAAACCCCATCAAATTTTAATTTGACAACTCCTGAGGGAGGGGGGCTCCAGCTAATAGGAGTCTCCAAATTATTTCTGACAGGAGTAGTTGAGATAGGATTAATAGTGAGTTGCTAGTTCTCCCATATGGCACATTCCTTTGGCTTGGATGGAGTGTCCTCTTCTTTCCAGGAGATGAGAGAAAGGGTCTCTTGAAGGTTGCTGCAGAAGGCGCTCCAGATGATCTCCGTAGGCGAGGAATGATTTCTGAAAAATATTTTGTTCCGTTCCTTCCAAATCATCCAAAAGAGGAGTCCTGGAATAAGATTCCATAGAGTATTAAGAATAGCACTGGAGAAGGGAGTCATAGGCCAGCTCCGAATGAGTTGGATTAAATCTTCGATGGGTTTGCATTTTTGACACCGGAACCAGACTTTCTCCCAGAGTGTATTTTCCAGGTTTCAAGAAATCATTAGATGCTGAGTAGATTCAGTGCTTTGATTGCAATTGGGGCATTGGGATGGCCCAATGAATCCCCTTATGTTCAAGTTATCCCAGGTGAGAATCCTTTTATGACTGAGGATCCAGAGAAAGGTCAAGACTTTGGGCCATGTGCCAGGAGCCCAAACATGCTTCCAGATAGGATCGCGAGGGTTGGGTGAAGCAAGGAGGAGAGAGTAAGCTTCGTTGGTGGTGAAAAACCCCTTAGGGGAATATCCCCATCTCAGAACATCTAGATCCTCAGTCCATCTAATCCTTCTTAGTTTAAGTTCAACATTGATGGTAGCTGCGATGTCATCCTGAGCGTTAGGAACAACGAGAGTAACTTGCTTCCATTGCCTATAGCCATTGATATTCTCCGTGCCCCAGTGTTGATTGACTCAGTCTTCCTACTGAAACGTGACATTTTTCCTGTGAAGATGATTGAGGATCTCATAAAGTTTTGGTTGTTGTTTCCAGGCATCCATCCAGAATCTGGTAGTTCCTCCATTCCGGATTTCCCAAAAACTGTGTTGTTGGATCAAGACACTGTGTTGTTTGGCGGTATTCCATATAAGAGAACTGTGGATTTTCGGGGAGAGACGGATTAGTTCTTTAGGAGGCCGGTTGTTGGCATATTTTTCATTCCAGAGTTTTGCCCATGGTGTGTTTGGATTTGAGGTCCATTTCCACCACATCCTGGCTCCCATAACAATGTTACTGTGAGTAGGGTCTCTGAGACCGAGGCCACTAGCTTCTTTGTGGGTACAAACAGTGTTCCAATTGACAAGAGCCCATTTCCGATTTTGTCCAGAGGAGCACCACAAAAATTTGTGTTGTAAAAATTTGATTTTCTTAAGGACCCACTTGGGAGTAGCTAGAAGAAAGAAAACGTAAAGAGGCATTGGCTGAAGGATGGATTTTATAAGAATAAGCTGACTGGCCATGTTGAGGGCTCTGAAAGTCCAGGAGGAAATATGGGTTTCCAAATTCTCGAGCAAGATGTTCCAAGAGGAGTGCTTAAGAGCCGAATCAATTAAGGGTGCTCCCAAGTATTTGGCAGGGAGGGAGGCTATGGGGAAGCCTAAGATTCCGGCTATGCTAGCTTGAGAGGCTATCGGGGTGTTGAAGAAAAATATTTGAGATTTTGCAGCATTAACAGAGGTACTTGAAGCTTCTGAAATTTTTTTTTAATAAGGATTTGAAAGCTCGAGCTTCTTGTACAGAGGGATGGCCACAGAGCATATTGTCATCCACAAATTGCTGGTGGGTAGTAGGTGGGAGACCATGGAGAGAGATGCCTCTTAGAAGCTGAGAACGAGTAGCATTTTGGATGATACGACCAAGGCCTTCAGCCATGAGCACAAACAGGAAGGGGGACAGAGGGTCGCCTTGTCTAATGCCTCTGGAAGGAGTGGAAGGAGAAGAAGGAATCCCATTGATCAGAATGGAGTAAAAGGTGGATGAGATGAGTTTCATGACCCATCTTATCCACAAGTGACTAAAACCGAAAGCTTCCAACATTCTCTGAATATAGGTCCAATTTAATTTGTCAAAAGCCTTAGACAGATCGATTCTGAGGAGCATACCTGATTTTTTGCTGATCTTTAATGAATGGATGACTTCATGAGTTAAAATGATCCCATCAAGGATCTGTCATCCTTACACATATCTGGTTTTTTCTATCGAGATGAGCATGGGTAGGAGAGGCTTAAGGTGATTTGATAAGACCTTTGATATGAGCTTATAGATCACATTGCATAGAGCAATGGGCCGGAATTTGTCAGGCTTACTCGGGTGATCCTCCTTGGGAACCAGGGCTATGAATGTTGCGTTGAGGGAAGGAAGTAACCAATGCATCTTTCTTGATTCTTCAACAAGATTCCAAACTTCCAGCTTGATGAGCTCCCAAAAGTGATGAAATTTTTTTGAAGTGAATCCATCCGGTTCAGGCACCTTGCCAGTTTTCGTTTGTGCTAAAGCCACTTCAACTTCCTATAAAGAAATGGGCCTTAGGAGCATCTGATTTTGATCTTCCATGATTAACTTGGGGATGAGATGGGTGATCTGATCGATAGCTAGTTGCCGACATAACTGGGGTTCCTGGTGCACGTTTCTGAAATGATCCAGCAATTCCCGCTCCATATCC
The DNA here is from genome assembly GCA_034641835.2 of Pinus albicaulis. Classification (NCBI taxonomy): domain Eukaryota; kingdom Viridiplantae; phylum Streptophyta; class Pinopsida; order Pinales; family Pinaceae; genus Pinus; species Pinus albicaulis. Next base: position 516,685,042 of record CM076584.1, on the reverse strand, counting down.
TCATGATTTTCCAACTTCTCCCCTTGTTGATTTGTGATGTGGCTGATATGATTGTTTATTATTATTTGTATGGTAGATAGATGGAAGAATTTTGTATTCCGTTCACCCTCCTTAAGCCATCGAACCCTAGATTTTTGTCTCCAGAAGATTTCTTCTTGCTTGTATCTTTCATTCAACTGCTGCTGTAAATTTTTTTCCTGGCTGTTGAGGCTCTCCGAATGTCCTTTGCTGATAATTTCCAGTCGGATCTCCGCCATTTTAAGTTCGAGGGATTTCTTTTCCCATAAAATGTTCCCAAAAACTGTATGGTTCGAGTGTTTTATTTGTGATTTTAGAAATTTGAGCTTTTGCTGAAATTGGAACATCCTGGATCCTTGAGGAGGAATGAAGCTTTTCCAGGTGTGATGGACCATATCCTTGAAGGAGGGATGTTCAAGCCAGAATGCCTCAAAACGGAAAGGGCGTTTTAGGTGTTTATTGGGCCTTTGCCATTGGAGAGCAATAGGCCAATGGTCGGAACCAGTAATGGGCAGAATAAAAGCAATGATGTCCCCTCCCATGTGGATGGCATTATCAGAGATAAGGAATCGATCTAGTTTGGAAGCAATGTGATGATTGCCTGATATTTTATTATTCCATGTGTGCATTCCATTGGTGAAAGGGAGATCAATCAACCAACTTCTGCCAATGAAGTCCCTAAAATGAGCACTTTCTGGGTCCAGACTCATAGGCCCTCCAGACTTTTCTTCCAGCTTAGTGATCATATTTAAATCACCCCCTAAGATCCATAGAGGATGAGTTATATTAGATTTGAGAACTTCCATCATGTTCAGAAGCGCAGTCTTACTTGCAAAATCTTGTGGAAAGTAGACATTAGATAGGTGACCATGGATATTGGTTCCTATGAGATGAAAAGAGGCTTGGATGAGATTATGGGCTGCATGGAAATCCCCAAGCTCAAGAACTTGCATGTCCCATATAATGGCTAAACCTCCGGAGAAGCCAGAGGCATCAACTGACACAGAATGACTATTGGGCCAGGCTTTAGAGAGGATTTTACTTAGTACCTCAGAATTGAATTTGGTTTCCTGGAGAAAGATGAGCTACGGTATTTCTTGCTGTATCATCCTTTTGATCATTTTGAACTTCCTGGGGCTGTTCAGCCCTCTTACATTCCAAGATACGAGCTTCATGGGGAACCATTGGGAAGGGGTTTGTAGAATCTCATGAGCTTGGGGTATCGACCTGACTCCACCAAAAGTTCCCCCAACATAATGGTGCGTTGCCAATCTGGTTTTCGGCCTCTCTTCTTTGACTCTTTTATAATCTTTAACCCATCCCAGTGGCTTCCTGGTGGAATCCCTAGTTTTTTTTGCTGCTGTGATTGGATAGCACAACCTCCAGAGTATCTATCTGACTAGGGTTGATGTTATCAAAATCCTGACGAATGCAGGAATCTTCTAAAATAGGTCGATCCAGTTCTCCTAGTTCGAGACCTTCTGAGTCATCATCCATAAGACTGATCTGACTGCTTTCAGGGTTTTCAGGAGTAGTGATGGAGGGGTTGAGCAGGGTATTTTCAATCTCCATTCCTTTGGATTTAGCATCGGTCGAGGGAGACTCAAGGGGCAGCACATGATTCACGGATATTTCTTTTTCAGAGAGGGCGGGATTAGGAGATGGGTGGGTAGAGTTCGCGGGAGGAGCAGGAGTGGTAAGGTTATGAGAAATAACAGGGGAAACATGGTTAGGAGCATCAGAACGGTCTGAATGGGCTAGGGCTTCAAAACTTTTGCTGGTGGAGGGAGCAGTAGCTTGCAAACTGGAGACTTTGTTACCTGAAGGGGGTTTTTTGTGGTGCTTCTTTCGGCTAGAAACCTTAGTGAATCCATCTGCCTCCGGTTTATCAACTGCATCATTGGTCTTGGCTTCAATGTTTAGAGGGCAGTCTCTGAACAAGTGTCCATGAGCATGACATATGCGACACCTGAAAGGAACATGCTCGTAATGAAGGGGTTGAATCCATTCAAAGTCATCATGGAATAAACTTACCACATCCGGAAGTGCTCTGTCCAGCTGCATGTAGATGCAGATCCTCAGATAAGAGGTGTACCTTTGAAGCTTGGTTTCCTCAGCAATTTTTATGAATTCTCCGAAGCCTTTCCCGATGGTTGTGAGCGATTCCTCATCCCAATACTCTAGAGGTAGCGAATAGAGCCTGATCCAGACTGGCGCCCAGCTAAAATTTTCCTTGTCCGAGTTGAAACGTTCTACTCAATCTCTAAGATAGAGTTCCGCTAAGTTAAAGAAATAGGGTCCCCCATCTAAAACCCTATTCTGGTCTTCAATGCAGTTGAAGACTGCGTTGAAGAAGCCTTTTGGCCCTAGCTGAAGCGTGACATGGCCTTTGGGCTTCCATTTAGTGGCTATCCATCCTTGTAGTGCTTTCTCTGTTGACCAGAAGCCAATGATCTTCCCGATGAGTGCATGGTCTTTCATATACTGGATCTGAGCATTGATACGATGACTCAGAAGGTCGATCTTCGGTCTTTCCACATCAATGGGTTTGCATGTTACTGAGGCAGCAACCTTAGGAATTCGAGTGGATTCAGAGGCCTGCAGATTGGACAAATCTTCTTTTAGGTGCTTCACCTCCAAGGCAGGGTTGTGCTCATCCCGCGCAGCATCTTTTCTGTTTTGAGAGTCTGTGGTAGGGGGAAGCTGTGCCCCCCCCCCCAGTCGTGGAAGCCATGGCCCGTGCTAAGAAACCACAGGGCCCTCGTGCTTCCTGACTGTTGAGTCCTAAGCGTAGACTTGTCGGTGGGTACAGCGCCATTGCAAAAACATTGTTGCAGTGAGGAAAACCCTAGGTCTGAGTTGCCTCACAAGTTAACAAATGGTCACAGTAAATGCAATTACATATTGAAAAAAATGAAAATTCTCCCTTTGTGAAGGATGTTAGTCACACACCAGTTATATATATATTTCTCATACTAAAATTATTTACAGATTTGATAACCATGGTTAGCTAGGTCTTTTTTCTAGCTAAAATTATATAAAGCACTAAAATCTACACTCTCCCATTTTGTTCTTATTGTAGAAGGAAATTTATAGATAAAAATGTAGTTCTGTTTTGGAAAGCTACAGGTCTGTACTTTACTTAGTAGATTCAACAAATTCCTTCCTACCCACCTATTTCAAATGTCTCTAGTATTCACTATTTTAATCCTATTATTAACACAAATAGATTAAAGTTACATAGTTATGAATTATGAGGTAACATAAATCTCTAGATTTAAACCAAAGGCTGGTTTAGAGATTCTAGATGATTTTTCCTCATATTTCTAGTTCCTACAACATGTAGAGCTGAGAGGATAATTTTTCTTCTACAAACTTCTGTTAAATGTAGAGAATAATAATTTCAACAATAGTAATCTACTTAGCATTTATGACAATTAATCATTGTAAACAATAATGTTGTAAACATTAGTGCATGTTAAACATACCACTTCTGCAATTGACCAATCCTCCCAACCTTAGAGTCCCTCTATCTCCAGAACTCACCCATGAGTTGAGATCACTTCCATTCCAGACCAACCTCTAATCTATTCAAGAATAGCTTATTTAAGCTTTTTCTCCCCAAAGCCTGTTTCTAATTCTGCGTCCAGAATATCAGGATGCTTTTCTTCCTGTTTGCCTAGGATTCCCTATTTAGGGACTTTTAAAGCTGCTTTCTGCCTTTCACAACTTTTCACCTCTTCCCAACTACTCTCCACCTCATTAGGGAAACTAGATTTTCCTCAAAATCTAATTTGGAAATAATTTCTTTCAAGGATTTTTGAAAGATTTTTGGGGAAATATTTGCCTCAATCCATCTTCATGGATTTAGCAAGTGATCTCATAATTATCATTTTGGTCAATCTGCACAGAATTATTTTATTTGTTTTTCAAAATTAAATATTTAATTAAATCCAGAAAATACTTGTCCATTGGGGTCCACTCCCCTTAGGATTAAATTTCAAATGTCTAGCTCTAAAAGAAAAACATAAACTAGGGGTGTTACAATTTAGATATTGAAATTAATACCTTAATACTGCTATTGAGAGAACAATGAAGCCAACTTATTTGTACATTAAATTAATAGTTGTGTATGTTGTTTTAGCAATGTCTAAATATAACATTACTAACCCACACCACCTAAGAACATAGAAGAACAGCGAGGAATAATGTAAATAGTTTTATGATCATGTAGACACTACTCACATATTAACTTTTTAGGAAACAAATGATAATGGATATTTATATGTAATATGACGTAATATAATATAATAATTCATTTATAAATTTATGTAAATATTGGAATTAAAATATATTTTTATATTATTACAGCAAAGAAAATGAAGTTATGAAGCTATCTAAACTAGTATTCATTGATTTATTTATATATACCTTTTTAGCAATGTTCAAACACAATTTTTTCCCGGATGCCGGTGCAGAGGCCAGCGATTAAGATGATGGGATGGGGGTGTTGTAGGATTGTGAGACACCTGCCCACCCACAAGGCTGAGGACACAGAGCTATTAATATCAGTGGCTTGGTGTTTAATGGCATTTATGCCGGGCGCTGGTTACAATCTCATTTTCGCCTTTTGATGCGATCTTGCGCTTTGCAACATGGCCCGACCCTCTATCCAATTTATTGCTGGTTCATGGAAATGGATTTATCGTTGCATGGTCATCTCGATAGAAACCATGGAGCGATACTCTGGTATGGAGATTGTTCCCTTGCCTGTTGCTTAGTGGTGCACTCTAGATGCTGGCCTCTCAAGCCTGCACACAACCACTGGTAAGAGAAGCATATTAAATTTTTGTCTTGACCTCGAAGATAATATTCACCTCTCTCTCACTGGTGTTTGTATGCTTGTGTCTTTCTCATTGCATTCACAATCGTCTCAGTCCTCTGTTAGACCGACTCCTCAACTGCATCTTGGTCCCCCTATTGCGTCGGAAATCATGCCGTGCCTCTGGAAAAGAATGAGATGCCACAGAGGCACCACCAGACGCCAGCTCCAGTGCTCTTATTCCACTCCTAGTACCTCCTCTGCGTCTTGCTCTCAAGAGGAAAATCTTTCTAGAGCTCATAGAGGTTTAAGGCTCCACTCGAGTCACTTCCTTGACTCCCCCATCGCTCCTCCCTCCCTTGCTCAGATGCACACCGCGCACTTCTCCTTTAATTGTTCTCTCAGTCGTCCTCGGGTTACGGCCTCCATCATTGTGGCATTCCACGAAGAGCCTCAAGGCGCTGCTCCCAATTCTGGCCTGGAGGAGCTGAGAAACATGGTGGCTCTGTCCTAGGCTTTGCTTGCTGGATCGTTGCACACTGAGAATTTGAACTTGTAGGGTACTGGTGCCATGGCCCTGCAGTGTCAGCCGAAGGTGGACACTGCACATGAAGGTAATGAGCAGGTAAGCGAGGTGCAGATGGCTGGAGGTCAAGCGAGTGAGGCGTTGAATGCTGAGGATCAAGAGAGCGCGGTGCAGGTTTCTTCTACCACAAGGAAGGTTATCCATTCTGTTACGGACCTGTACAAGGACGATGGAGAACTGGATGAATTATGGTGCAGGGTCGTTGAAGAAGCTCTTGATGAGTAGCACCACCCTATCTACCTGGTTTTCGTGCACTGTTTCTACCCTTACTTCAGGGCTTGTTTTTGTTTTTCATGAAGTTTATGTTTCAGTTTTTGTCAACTATGTTATCCAAAATCATAACTCCATGATTCCCCTGCGTGGGATTTTTCTTGAAAACTACTCGATAATGGTTTCCCTCCTGAAGGCAATGTTCATCACTGGATTTTTGTTCAGAATGCCACTACACTGGGCAATGTTCTGCCTTTGGCTTGCTGTATATAATTTTCTCTGTTAATAGATTACGTTTACTTAGAAAAAAAAATGTTCAAACACAATTTTTATTAAAATCACATGTTAAAACTACCATAGACTATGAAGTATATAGACGCATGCTATCACACAATGCAATTTCTCAGACATGCACAACTAAAAAGGGAAAATGAGGAGATGAAGGTTTTCATTTGACTTTGGTGGCTAAGCTAAAAACTTAAAAGGGTGGAAAGAGAAAAGAAGGGCATGACTTTAATAAGAGTAATAAAATTCATGTAACAGAAGCAATATATGAAACTAAAAATTTATAATGTATATAATGTTAGAATATCTATGTTGATTAAACTGTCATATTTTTTACATATATCATGTTTTTAAATCACAATTCACACACACACATATATATATATATACTTTTCTTAAGAATAATTTGTAATATAATAATGACAAAATTTTATTTTTTTATTAGGAATAGCAATGCATTTTCAAGAGATTTTTTTTATTAAAGTTCGAATAGTTTAACATATAAAATTATGTAGGTTAATTGTAGAACTATGAGAGGATCATAATAGTTTTATTCAATTGTTTAATTGTGTGATGTGGTTTTACTTTGATGATTTGGGAAATGATAAAATTTCACACTTAAACTATGTTTTTATATAAGAATATCTTCTCTTCATTGTCATATACAGATATATCTTATATTAAGTGAATTTCTTTTGATGAGATTTATATTGACTAATTTCTCCAATATCTAAATTCTTACTTTTTATGAATTTTTTATTTCAATTTCAAAGTCATTATATTTTTATCAAACATTAATTATATGCGTTATCGATTTTTTAATATAAATTGTTAACTTCCATATATTGAGAATTATGTAATTTTACTTTGCTGATTTAGGAAATGATAACATTTCAGACATAAACTATGCTTCCATATAATATCTTATCTTAATTTGCCATACTAATTTTTCCTTAATTTTTATTCTAATACAATGATTTTTATAATATTTATGATACAAATGTATCTTATATCAAATACATTTCTTTTGATAAGATTTATATTGATAAACTATGCTTCAATATAATAACATATTCTTTTAATTAGTCCTAATATTTAGTTAATTTGTTTTCTAATACAATTGCTTTTATAATATGCATAATACAATTGTATCCTATATCAAGTGCATTGCTTTTAATGAAATCTATATTGACTATTTTCTCCAATATCTAATTTTTTACTTCTTATGAATTTTTTATTTCAATTTCTGTCAATCATTAATTATCTGTGACAAGTTTTCGAAAATTTCTTATAGAATTTTTTTATATAATATATCAATTGCCATATATTAAGCATAATTTTTTAAAATAATATATTAATTTCCATATATTAAACATAATTATTAGGGTTAGAAATAATATTTAAAAAATTACATTATTTTTATTAATGTTTAGTTATCCTAAAGTAACTTACATTAGAAGCAACATTAAAGTATATTGATGACGAAAATTCTAAGTGTCACCTCTTTTCAACATACTATAAATAAATAAATAAAATTATTTTTAATTATTTTTATTTAATGGAATGGAAAAAAATGAGTAGCATTAGTTTAGTTATAGTATTGCTAACTATATATAAAATGTGTCAAATTCATTTATTAATAAAAATAGAATAATTTTATTAATAAAAAACAATTGAATATTAATAAGCAATAATTTTATGTTACAAGGTAATGTTAGAGTGTATTTATATCTATTTAAAGTAGCTATCAACATTAATTAAGATGGTTGAAAAGTCACATATTTTACGTAAGTCATGTCCCACAATAAATATGTAAAACTTATTTTTATTATTATTATCAATATTATTATTATTAATTTATATATATTATTTCTCTTGAAAATGTATTGTTGTGAGATATAAGTTTTCCTGAATCTTTGTTATTAAAGTTGAAATAATTTTCCATAGAAGACGATATAGTATAATTGTAGAAATATAAGAAGGTCAAACTATGATTCAATTTTTCTAAGTGTGTGATGACAATTTCTACTATTTGAGAAATGATATAATTTAACCACTTAACTTTCATATAATTGATAGCAGCTGCAAGAATGAAGAATACACATAAATGCAGACTATGACTCTGGCCACGGGACCGTTGGCGAATTCTTCTAAATAGCAAAGTAATAAATTACATAGTTACATTCTGTGGAATTTCAGACATTGTCTAAAAAATGGATTTTTTTAAATAGATATAAAAAAATTCAAGAAACCCTAAAACTGATATCTAGCAATTTTGAGCTTCTTTCTTACAACGGAGTTCTGTTCGCTGGATGGTTAGCTAATGGATGTCCTGTTTGTATTTTGAATCACCTTAGCAATCGTGCTCTTTCCCCCATTCATTTCTTCTGCCATTAGTTTCGTTGTCCACGCATTCGCATTTTTCTGTCCAGTTTGAATTCGAAGAATATATACTATATAAGTAACTTATAATCTTCGTGCGAACGGGCATTTTTTAGAATTTGGTTCAAATATTTTAAAGAAGAAATAGGAAGAATCAACCTACCCACTTGTGTAATTCCACCTGCAAATGCGACCTGTAGTATATCAAACACATCCACCCTATGAAATTGCATTGTATTATAATGACTTTTACATTGAGTTTTACATTCAACAAATTTGAACAAAGCTACAGAAATAATGATTAAATTTGACTCAATGTGCCATTTAACTGTGTCAAAATACAATGACATTCTTTTTCGGGGATTTCGTTCCACCATACTATAGCTCCTACTCTAAAAATATATATATCTTTCTGGTTAGGGTAGTGAAGAATGCCTTTATAGAACGCCTTTTCTGATAGGTAGGATATTTCATTCCTTTATACAACGCCTTTGTGATAGGTAGGGGATTTGTTGGATAGACAATGTCTAAAATTCAATAGAATGTAACTATGTAATTTATTACTTTGCTATTTAGAAGAATTCGCCAACTGTCCCTTGGCCAGAGTCATAGTCTGCATTTATTTGTATTCTTTGTTCTTGCAGTTGCTATCAATTATATGTGAGGGAAACCAGATTTTGTTCACCGTCCTTGTGTTTTTACCTACAAAAGCTTATTCAATTACTTTCACTGCAGATACGGGAGGGAAGAATAATAAAAATATGAAGAAGAAAGATGATAGTTGTTCTATAGAAGTTTTTGTTAGCTTCAAAACAACAAGAGAGAATGAAGATTCCCTCCAAAACATAGAGTTTTAGAACTAAATTTTGTAGAATGAACAGAAATAGTTTAGGACAATTTTCTTAATTCATAAAAGAATAAAAGAAATACATAATCAGCAATCTGAGTCTTCCTCCTTTAGATGGATTCACAAAGTATTACAGCGGACTATAAAAACAACAGTGCTCACACAAAACTTCTCTGTCCTCTATCCGCACATACAATGCTTACAAAATGTGTTGTGAAATAGCCTGCAGGCTACAACAATTCTCTATTTTTCAAAATATCGTCTTAATGCATGAAAACGTATTCACAATAAAAACTATTCATTACAATAGCCTTCGGGCTCATTTCCTTTTCTAAGGCGCGGTTAATAAAAACAATTAAATCGACCCATAAAACCGGATCTCAAAATATATGAAATCCGATGAAAACATTCATCACATCTAGAACTCAATCGGCGATCGACTTTTTAGTGGAAAAAAGTTTAACACATTTGTGCTATGTGATTGTGATTTGCGATTGCGATGGCACGTGACCTATATCGCATTGGCAGTCAGCTTGCGATATTGTGATTACGTGATTACGACCCTTTGCGATTTACGATTGCGATTGTGGTGGGACCACATCGCATCGCATCACAAACTTCAATTGGTCGGAACATACATATGTGTGGTACCTCATTCCTTTTGCAATTTCGATGATCGCATCGCATCGGAACAATCCATATCAACAAGACACTTATTAATAAAACTTGTGATTTCCGCCACAATCATTTAACTCTACCAATATGTTGGTAAGGCTTTAAAGCATGATTCAACTTTGTAATCAAAGCTCTACGTTGTTGGTGAGACTTTGAGTCTGAGCATTTACTCTACTATTAAGAAAATGGCAACCGCCTTAGATAAATATCAAGGGACCGATTCTTATCTTCTCTGCACTTCACTTGTGCGGGCTTTCCAATCCTTTTGCAATTGTTTCAAGAAAGTGACAACCACCTTTGATAAGGCTTCAATGTGCCACAAACTAGTCATTCTACATTTATTGTTGATTGACATCAGTAGTTGGAATTAATTTCCAACACTCCCCCTTAATTTTAACTGCTTGGTTTTTATGCATACCCAAGCATTCCCTGAAATGATCAAAGCTTTTCTGCGCAAGTGGCTTTGTGAGGATATCTGTAAATTGATCCTATGTTCTGCAATGTTGCAAAACTATCTCACCATTTTTAACCAATTCATGTATGAAGTGAAACTTGGTGTCAATGTGTTTTGTCCTTTTATGAAAGACTGAATTTTTAGATAATGCTATCGCCGAGCTATTGTCACAGTAAATAGTTGTGCCCTTTTCTTGTTCATGACACAAATATCTGAGAACTCTTCTCAGCCATACTTCTTGGCATGCTGCTATTATTGCTGCAACATACTTTTCTTCTGCTGTAGATAAAGCAACTATCAGTTGCTTCTTGGAAGCCCATGAAACTGCTCCCGATCCAAAATGAAACACATATCCTGATGTTCTCTTCCGATCATCAACACTTCTAACCCAATCATTTTCAGTGTAACCTATCAATATGAGACTTTTAGAAGAGGAGTATAATATACCAAACCCCTTCGTTCCATTTACATACCTTAGAATTCTCTTGGCTGCTTGCCAATAAGCTTCTTTCGGTCTTTCCATGAATCTAGAGATTAAGCTAACAACATGCATAATGTTCAGCCTAGTTGCAGTCAATTACATAAGGCTTCCAACTATGCTCTTATACAATTCTGGATCAAAATCCTTACTGTTATCTTCTTTTCATAATTTCAACACCATTACTATTGGAGTCACAACTGCCTTGCTATTCTGCATGTTGAATCTCTTTAACACTGCTTCTACATATTTATCTTGAGAAATGAAAACACCATTTTCACTTTGGTCTACCTCAATTCAAAGAAAATATCTCAAGAAGCCCAAGTCAATCATTTCAAACTCGCTTTTCATGACTGATTTAAAATTAGCAATGAGAGAAGCATCATTGGCATTAAAAATTAAATCATCTACATATAATACAACGATAAGTATCTTACCGTTATTCTCCTTTATGTAGAGTGTGGGTTTTCCATCACACTTCTCAAACCCATTCTCAATTAGGTAAGCATCTATCCTGCTGTATCATGCTCTTGGAGCTTGTTTCAGCCCATAACGAGCCTTCTTCAGCTTCCATAATTTATGCTCTTGGCCTTCAACTTCATAGCCTGGAGGTTGTTCAACATAAACCTCTTCTTTTAACACTCCATTCAAGAATGCATATTTAACATCCATCGGATAAATCTTCCATTTGTGTTGTGCTGTAATAGACAACACTGTTCTTACTATTTCCATCCTTGATACTGGTGCAAAGGTTTCATCATAGTCTTTGCCTTGTTTCTATTTGTAACCTTTAACAAGAAGTTTGGCCTTGTGCCTTTCGATCTTGCCTTCAGCATTGCTTTTTGTCTTATAGACCCACTTAACTCCAATGGCATATTTGCCTTCAGGGAGGTCCACTAACTCTCATGTTTTACTCTTCTCAATTGCACCAGTTTCTTCATTCATTGCTTCAATCCATTTATCATCATTTACAGCATCTTCAAAATGAATTGGGTCATCAACATGACAATGCAAAGAAAATAATGAATTTAGACCAGTATTGTTACTTACCTCTCCCTGCTCATAAATCTCATTAAAATTTCTGAATATTGGTCTTCTTGGTGTGCTTGGAGTTTCATTCGAACTTGAGGGCGTTTCTAATCCCTACGGTGTGCTTGAAGAAGCACTTCCTTGACTTCTCAAGGTTGTTCGAATTCCAGCTCGTGGTGTGGTTTTTTGTGCTTGCTGTGGTGGAGGACCCACCGAAGAAGGATTATTAGCTATTGTTCCTTCTTCTTCTTCTTCCCCGTGAGACACAATTGTCTTCATGTTCACAGTCTTCTCTAGGCTTCCATCCCAAGCTTCATCTTCATAGAACTGCACATCTCTGCTTACTATCAATTTCTTGGTGAATGGATTATAAAGTTTGTATGTTTTTGACTCATCACAGTAGCCAATAAAGACACACTTCTCCCCCTTACTATCAAGTTTCTTCCTTAGCTGATACGGTACGTGTGCATATGTTACACAGCTGAATACTCTCATGTGAGTGATAGTTTTCTTTCGACCACTCCATGCTTCTTCTGGTATTTTATTCATGATAGCTTTAGTCGAGCATCTGTTTAAGATGTAAACTACACAAGTGACAGCTTCAGCCCAATACTCATGTGGTAAATGTTTTTCCTTCAGCGTACTCCTAACCATATCCAGAATGGTCCTATTCTTCCTTTCTGCAACACCGTTTTGCTGAGGTGTATACCTCACGGTGAATTTCTTTTGTATGCCGTTCTCTCTTCGAAAATGCAGAAATTCCTTAGATATGTACTCTCCACCTCTGTCTATTTTGAGCACTTTAATGTAATGCCCACACTGCTTCTCAATAAGAGTTTTGAAGTGGAGGAATTTCTCAAACACTTCACTCTTCTATTTCAACACATACACCCATGTCTTTCTAGTGTAATCATCAATGAAAGTTAAAATATATTTATTTTTAGCAAATTATGGTATTTGCATCGGTCCACATACATTAGAATGAACAATTTCCAAGGGTGCTTTTTCCCTTATACTCTTTCCTAATGGAAATCTTTCTCTGTGTTGTTTGCGCAAGATACAGCCTTCACAAAGGCTGTCCGACTTTTCAATTAATGGAAAAACTTTTACCATTCCATTTCTGTGCAACAATAGGGCTCTAAAATTGAGATGTCCAAATCTCAAGTGCCACTACCAATTCTCATCTTTCACTTCTTCTTGAAAGACTTCTTGTGTTACAGCTGCAATAGTTTTTCCTTCCTTCAAATCTGCGCTGAGTTTGAGAGGAAACATTCTATTGATGGTCATCTGCACCTCTACAATGATCATCTTACTTGGAGGTATGTCTCTGATTGTACACACATCATCTTTGAAGAACACATTGTAACCTTTGTCAATGAGTTGTCTAATGCTCAAAAGATTACACTTTAGACCAGGTACATAGTACACATCCGGCACAATCATCTATTCTCAATTTCTTGCTAGGATACTGACTCTGCATTTACCCTTGACAGATATCTTACTATCAGTTCCTGTTGTTACCTCAGATTTCACATTTTCATCCAGATTGGCAAACATTGAAATGTTTCCAGTCATGTGATTACTACAACCTGATTCTAAGAACCAAAAATCTTCTTGTTTGTCTTGTGCGATGTTACATGTTAACAGCACAATATTTAGGTTCTTATCTTCTTCATTTGAAAAATTATCATTTTGTGTATTTTTCATGTCATTTTTCTTTTTCCTACATTCATTGGCATAATGGCCTAATTTCTTGCAATAATGACATTGGACTTGGTATTTTCCATAACTTTGTCCATGAGCCTGATGTTTTCTTGAACCTTCTTCTTGGTTTTGATTGCAGGTCCTTCCGCTTATGCTAGCAGGATTATTTCTACCTTTGTTTTGGATTCTTCCACGACCTCTGTTGTTTGCTATGCCTTGACCTCTTCCTCGGCCAAATGACATCTGAGTCTTGAATGCTTGCTCAAAAGAGGAATCTGTCCCTCTACTCAGTCTATGTTCATGAGACATAAGAGAAGCACTCAGTTCATCTATCGTGAAATGTGAGAGATCCTTTGTTTCTTCTATTGCTACCATAATAAATTCAAACCTTGAGGGTAAACATATCAAGATCTTCTCTACGATCCTTCTTTCTTCAAGAGCTTCACCATGAGATATTATCTGGGTTATCAACCCAAAAACATGAGTGAAGAACAAATCTATAATATCAAATTCCTTCATGCTGAGTGTTTCAAAGTATCTCCTCAAAATCTACAACTTTGGATTCTATACCTTCTCCATGCCTTGATAGGCAGTTTTGAGAATATCCCATGCCTCCTTGGATTTTGTTGTTGTTGCAATCTATGGGAAAACACTTTCCTGTACTAATTGAAAGAGGAAAAAGAGGGCTTTGGAGTCCTTCTTTCTGTTTCCCTTCAACAATTCTCTTTCTGCTACTATCAAAGCAGCCAATGCTGCTGCATTTGCAGGTTCAGGGTAGCCATTTTCAAGTAGCTCCCATAATCCCTGAGAAGAAAACAAAGCTCTCATAGTTATGGACCAATAACTATGATTCTTCCCATTAAATTGTGGAATTTGGGATTTTTTCAAACCAATTCCAGCATCTACCATCTTAACTATATAAGAAGAATACTGACTATATAATTAAAAAAAGTGAGAACTTTCTCTACTAGAGAAAATCTTCTCTAAACGCTTCTTATAGCTCCTACAGTGAAAGAAAACTTTGTTTTGTTTCACTGAGTGCCTAGACAAGCTCTGATACCGTGTAGAAGTTTCTGTTAGTTTCAAAACAACAAGAGAGAATGAAGATTCCCTCTACAACACAAAGTTTTAGAACTAAATTTTGCAGAATGGACAGAAACAGTTTAGGACAATTTTCTTAATTCATAAAAGAATAAAAGAAATACATAATCAACAATATGATTCTTTCTCCTTGAGAGGGATTCACAAAGTATTAAAGTGGACTGAAAAAACAACAGTGCTCACAAAAAACTTCTCTGTCCTCTATTCGTACATACAGTGCTTACAAACTTTGTTGTGTAACAGCCTGCGGGCTACAACAATTCTCTATTTTTCAAAATATCGTCTTAATGCATGAAAACGTATTCAGAGTAAAAAATATTCATTACAATATCCTTTGGGCTCATTTCCTTTTATAAGGCGCGGTTAATAAAAACAATTAAACCGACCCATAAAACCAGATCTCAAAATATATGAAATCCAATGAAAACATTCATCGCATCCGGAACTCAATGGGCAATTGGCTTTTTAGTGGACAAAAGGTTAACACCTTTGTGCTATGCGATTGTGATTTGCGTTTGCGATGGCACGAGACCTATATCGCATCGGAAGTCGGCTTGCGATCTTGTGATTGCGTGATTGCAACTCTTTACGATTTGCGATCGCGATTGTGGTGGGACCACATCGCATCGCATCACAAACTTCAATCAGTCAGAACATACATATGTGTGGTACCTCGTTCCTTTTTAGATTGCGATGATCACATCGCATCAGAACAATCCATATCAACAAGACACTTATTAATAAAACTTGTAATTTCCACCATAGTCATTGAACTCCGCTGATATGTTGGTAAGTCTTTAAAGCCTAATTCAACTTTGTAATCAAAGCTCTGTGCTGCTGGGGAGACTTTGAGTCTGATCATTTACTCTACTATTAAGAGAACGACAACCGCCTTAGATAATTATCAAGGGACTGATTCTTATCTGCTCTGCACTTAACTTGTGCGGGCTTTCCAATCCTTTTGCAATTGTTTCAAGAAATCAGAATCCGCCTTCGCAAAGGCTTCAATGTGCCTCACTCTAGTCATTCTGCATTTACTGTTGATTGACATCAGTAGTTGGAATTAATTTCCAACATGTTCTCCTCCTTGTTTGGTCATCATTTGCAGCAGAATTTCAGAGAAGGGAAATCTTTAACGAAAAGAGATAATCCACATACCATCTTGAAATATCCTTATTTTCCTTTTGTATATGTTAAAATTGTATGATTATCAATCAAAATTTCGTTTCTTGTACGTATATATCCAAGAAAATTATAAGCAAAATAACACTTTGAAAAGAATTTGGTTACAATACTTTTCCGTTGAATTTTCTCCATGATCACAACAATACAAGTAGAATATGAACTGTAAAATACTAACAGTGTAGCTATTTAAAGTAGTGAAAATAGTTAAATTGAAAAAGATCCTTCTTTTCCTTTTTTATATGCTAAAATTGTATGATTATCAATCAACCTTTCGTTTCTTGCACATATCTATCTAAGAAAATTATAAGCTAAATCACTCTTGGAAAAGAATTTGGTTACGATAATTTTCCGTTGAAATTTTTCCATGATCACAACAATACAACTAGAATCTGAACTCTAAAATATTAACAGTTTAGCTATTTGAAGTGGTGAAAATATTTATATTGAAAATTTTCCTTCTTTTCCTCTTTTATATGCTAAAATTCGATGATTATCAATAACCTTTCCTTTCTTGTACATATCTATCCAAGAAAATCATAAGCTAAATCACACTTTGAATAGAATTTGCTTACGATACTTTTCCGTTGAATTTTTTCCATGATCACAACAATACACGTAGCATCTGAACTCTAAAATATTAACAGTTTAGCTATTTAAAGTATTCAAAATAGTTAAATTGAAATTTTCAAGTGAAACTTAATATATAAAAAATGTTTTGCAACTATACTTATTCTTTCTGAATGTTATCAAAACAATAAACTATGAAAAAATACATGAGAAAGGATGATTATCGTAAACCTGCTTACATGTACTGTAAGAATTTATTTATATTTATTTATATAAATTTAGATATTCAAATTAATACCTTAATACTGCTAATGAGAGAACAATGAAGCCATCTTATTTGTACATTAAATTACTAGTTGTATATGTTGTTTTAACAATGTCTAAATATAACATTACTAACCCACACCACCTAAGAACATAGAAGAACATCAAGGAATGATATAAATAGTTTTATGATCATGTAGATACTACTCACATATTAACTTTTTAGGAAACAAATGATAATGGATATTTATATGTAAAATATATGTAATTTCATGGATATTTATATGTAAGATCACGTAATATAATATAATAATTTATTTATAAATTTACTTAAATATTGGAATTAAAATATATTTTTATGTTATTACAGCAAAGAAAATGAAGTTATGAAGCTATCTAAAGTAGTATTCATTGATTTATTTATATATACCATTTTAGCAATGTTCAAACACAAATTTTACTAAAATCACAGGTTAAAACTACCATAGACTATGAAGTATATAGAGGCATGCTATCACACAATGCAATTTCTTAGACATGCACAACTAAAAAGGGAAAATGAGGAGATGAAGGTTTTCATTTGAGTTTGGTGGGTAAGCTAAAAACTTAAAACATTGGAAAGAGAAAAGAAGGGCATGACTTTAATAAGAGTAATAAAATTCATGTAACAAAAGCGATATATGAAACTAAAAATTTATAATGTATATAATGTTAGAATATCTATATTGATTAAGTTGTCATATTTCTTACATATATCATGTTTTTAAATATATATATATATATATATAATTTTCTTAAAAATAATTCGCAATATAATTATGAAATTTTTTTATTTTTTTTATTAGGAATAGCAATGCATTTTCATGAGAGTTTGTTTATTAAAGTTGGAATAGTTTAACATATAAAATGATGTAGGTTAATTGTAGAACTATGAGAGGATCATAGTAGTTTTATTCAATTGTTTAATTGTGTGAGGTGGTTATACTTTGATGATTTGGGAAATGATAAAATTTCACACTTAAACTATGTTTTTATATAAAAATATCTTCTCTTCATTATCATATATAGATATATCTTATATTAAGTGAGTTTTTTTTTATGAGATTTATATTGCCTACTTTCTCCAATATCTAAATTCTTATTTTTTATGAACTTTTTATTTCAATTTTAAAGTCATTGTTTTTTTATCAAACATTAATTATATGCATTATCGATTTTTTAATATAAATTGTTAATTTCCATATATTGAGCATAATGTAATTTTACTTTGGTGCTTTAGGAAATGATAACATCTCAGACATAAACTATGCTTCCATATAATATCTTATCTTAATTTTCCATACTAATCTTTCCTTAATTTTTTTTCTAATACAATGATTTATATAATATTTATGATACAAATGTATCTTATATCAAATACATTTCTTTTGATAAGATTTATATTGATAAACTATGCTTCAATATAATAACATATTCTTTTCATTAGTCCTACTAATATTTAGTTAATTTGTTTTTTAATTTGTTTTATAATAGAATTAATTTTATAATATGCATGATACAAATGTATCCTATATCAAGTGCATTGCTTTTAATGAAATATATATTGACTATTTTCTCCAATATCTAAATTCCTACTTCTTATGAATTTTTTGTTTCAATTTCAAAGTCAATTTTTTTCTATCATTCATTAATTATTTGTCGACAAATTTTCGAAAATTTCTGATAGATTTTTTTTATATAATATATCAATTTCCATATATTAAGAATAATTTTTTTAAATAATATATTAATTACCATATATTAAGCATAATTATTAGGGTTAGAAATAATATTAAAAAATTTACATTATTTGTGTTAATGTTTAGTTATCCTAGAGTAACTTACATTAGAAGCAACATTAAAGTATATTGATGACGAAAATTATAAGTGTCACCTCTTTTCAACATAGTATAAATAAATAAATAAAATTATTTTTAATTATTTTTATTTAATGGAATGAAAAAAAATGAGTGGCATTAGTTTAGTTATAATATTGCTAACTATATATAAAATGTGCCAAATTCATTTATTAAAAAAAATAGAATAATTTTATTAATAAAGAACAATTGAATATGAATAAGCAATAATTTTATGTTACAATGTAATGTTAGAGTGTATTTATATATATTTAAATTAGTTATGAACATTAATTAAGATGGTTTAAAAGTCACATATTTTAGGTAAGTCATGTCCCTCAATAAATATGTACAACTTATTTTTATTATTAATATCAATATTTTTATTATTAATTTATATATATTATTTCTATTAAAATTGTATTGTTGTGAGATATAAGTTTTCCTGAATCTTTGTTATTAAAGTTGAAATAATTTTCTATAAAAGATGATATAGTATAATTGTAAAAATATGGGAAGGTCAAACTATGATTCAATTTTTCTAAGTGTGTGGTGACAATTTCTACTATTTGAGAAATGATATAATTTAACCACTTAACTTTCCTTCACTATAGAAATATAATATCTACACATAGTACTCATATTGATTTCATATTTTTGTTAGTTATTTTAATATTACCATGATTATTATAATATGAATGATGAAAAGGTATTCTTTTTTCTTCATATTCTTTTGATGATTTATTGGTTCATGACATTCTAATACAATCTATATTTATTTCTCTAATATCTATATTTATACATCCTATAAAATCCTTATTTCAATTACGAATTGTTCATTGTTTCTTTCCAATTTTTCTTCTGAAACCTCTTTTTTATTTTCAGTATAATTCTTATAGTGAAAAACATCTTTTTATTTGTTATTGTTAACCTAATAAAATAAAATTTTCATTAGTTGTGTTGATATTTAATTATCTTTATGGATTAGATATGAGGGAACATTAAAGTTTCTTCATCAAAAATATATTGGAATCACAGTTGCAATTATACCAAAATATGTAACTGTTAGTATAGGGAAGTATCACCATAGTAAATGAATCCCTGAAATGTTAAGAACATGTTGGAGAGTGTTGTATTACCTAATTCTCAATAATACCTCACTAACTTGAGGCGGAAAACATTATATTATCCAATGCCCAAAAATATTCCTCTATCTTGAGTCAAAGTTGTTTCAAACTCGTGAAACTTTTTCATGATACCACTAGTTCGAACCATAATTTTTATTACACCAAAACCCACAAGCCTTGGTAAACGAAAGCATGACCAATGTTAAGTTCGGGGTTAAGGGATCCTCGAGGTTGATAAGAACATGATTTTTGGATGATCTAATGATCGAGGTGGATATTGGTGGCCAACCGCCTATTCCACTTGGACCCCACCATTGTTTCTTTCATTTTTTTGGTTTCCTTAATTGTAGCACAATTTACTATTTTTAGCATTTTTTCAAGTCCTAAACTTCTAGAGTTGTTTTGGGGCACTAAATGATGTTTTTTCGGAAACCCAAGAGCAACATGGGTATTTGACCAATGTTTGTCAATAAAAAATTGTATTCCTCGGATATATATTTCTAACGACTGTGCGCATCAAAAAAATATTGTATGCCGAAATTACGTCCCCTGGAAGACGATGTACCAATTTACCCAAACGGGGCCCATAGTTTTGGTGCTTCATCTCCTAGGGTTAGGTTCTTGGATGTTTACGGCTTTCCATTATTTCTCAATAATAAGTATGCCTTTGAGCCTCATTGTAACATAATTCAAAGGCCTGTAGCCGCTACACATCTTCTCAGAGATAAACTGCCGATGCCCTAGCTAGTTTATTTTGAATATGTGGGTAATGATATTTCAGTTATTTGATATTAATGAAATGAAGTGTCATTTCCGCTGCATCTTTGTATTTATGATTATACTCCTATTATATTTCAATCCTACATAAATCTGGATCATCTAATGCCCAAAAAAAAAAATTCAAAAAAAAATCCTTCGTGATTCATATAAAAGTAACAATTACTTCCATTAAAAAAATTAAAATCTATTTATTTATGAATTTATAATCATTAATATTGAATTTTCAATATAAATAATTAGTTTTTTATATTGAATTTTGTTACATAATTATTAATCATCTAATTAGAATAAATTTTATATTATTTTTCCAATTGTCTACGTGTTTTTCTCATAAAATATAGCTAGAAAATTTGTTTAACCTTCAACATTCTTTGTGAAAATAATTAAAATTTGTTCTGAAGTTACATAAATGACAATTGTTTCAGATTTGAAATTCCTACCCAAGTTTGAATACTCAAATAGAGATAATGTTTATATAAAGTTATTCTTAAATAGAATTTGTTAAGTGAAACTTAATATGTATAATGATAATTTTTAAATAGAATTTGTTCGTAAAAATTCTTGTTACAACTATACTTATTATATATGAATTTTATTTACACAATGAACTATGAAAAAATATGTGAGAAAAAATAAATGAGGAAATTTGATTATAATAAACCCACTTACTGTAATGTAAGAATTTATTTATATAAATTTAGACATTGAAATTAAAAGCTTAATATTTCTATTGAGAAAACAATGAGGACATCTTGTTTGTACAATAATTTAGTCGTATATGTTGTTCTAACATTGTCTAAATATACCCTTGGTAACGCACACTAGACAGCAAGGAATAGTGTAAATAGTTTCATGCTTATGTGGATGCTACGCACACAATAAGGAAACAAATGAGAATCGATATTTATTCGTAAACTCACGGAATGTAATATAATCATTTCTTTATAGATTTTCACAAATATTGAAACTAAAATATATTTTAATATTTTTACAATAAATAAAATGAAAATATCTCATATAATATCCATTGATTTACTTATATATACCATTTTAGGAATGTTTCAAACACAATATTTAGTAAAACCACATGTTAAAAAGACCCTAGACTATGAAGTATATGGATTCATCCCATCACACAACGCAATTTCTCATACATACACAACTCGAAAGGAAAAGTGAGGAGAAAGGTTTTCATTTGACTTTGGGCTTAAGCTAAAAGCTAGAAGAAGTAGAAAAGGAAAATAAGGAGCATAAATTTAATAAGAGTAATAAAAAATTATTGATAAAAATTATGTAAAATAATAAAAAAAAAAATAGTAAAAATATTAATGAAAAAAAAATGAAAATCACTTAAAGGAATTTAATGAATAAAATAAAAATTTATAATATAAAATAATGCTAGGATATCTATATGCATTAAGTTACCATATTTTTTACGTATATAATGCTTTTAAATTATGATTTACAAATTTAGTATATATATGTAAAATAATTATGAAAAAATATTATTTTATTATTATTATGAATTGCAATGAATTTTAATGAATTTTTTTTTTAAAGTTCTAATAATTGATCATATAAAATGATGTAGGTTAATTGTAGAAGTATCAGAGGATCATAGTATTTTGATTCAATTATCTAATGGTGTGGTGTGTTTTACTTTGCTGATTTTGAAATTGATAACAATTCACACTTAAATTTCCTTTCATTATAATAACATTTTCTCTTAATTTGTTATAGTGATCTTTTGTTAGTTTATTTTCTAATACAATGGTTTCTATAATATATATGAAATGTATCCTATATAACGTGCATTTATTTTCATAAAATTTATACTGATTGCTTTTTCCAATATCTAAATTCCTACATTTTATGAAAAAGTGCCCCATAATCTGATTGCTGACCCATGATCTACTTCCTCATTTGGAAGTTCCTCCTCCATCTTAGCATCCAATTTCCTCTTTTCTCCTTTGTTGTTTCAATCTTGATATTAAAATTTTTTATACAGTATGTATTTTGCGAGAAACTGACCTTCATTGTTATGGTAGAAATGACAACGATTTCTTCGTTCTGCATTTGTTAGCAGAAGAAGACCAATTTTCGACTAGAGGAAATAGTTATTACATGTGGAGGCAATGGTTTCCCATTGAAAACGAGTATAGGGTTGAGAAGGGGAAAGATATTGGAAAATGGTCTCTTATATTAGCTTTTCCGATCGGAAACCGATTTGCCGGTGGAAATATGGTAGCTGCAGGTATATATTCTTTTCTTCCCACAGATATGGTCACTACATTTCCATTTATAAAACAAGAAGACTTTTTACTGTCTTCATCCAGAGAGAGCATCATTTTCAAAAATAAATTGAACCAAGGAATCCTTTAGTGTATCCCATTCACATTTTGTTTTTCATTTCATTCTTTGATAAGTGATAATTCACCTATACTTTCAAAAAATGGATTTTTGTGTACCTTCCATGTGATATTCCTCGTTATCCACAGGACCACAAGTCAGACAAGTTAGAGTTGCCATTCAGGTTCAATTGAAAGTGGAATATGTGATTTTATGCGACGTCAGCATTGTCGGTAAAAGTTTATGTAAGGAAAAAGAAGCTCGAACAATACTCCCAGTTGCTTTTAAATGCATTTTGGAGAATATTTCCCTTCATGGGACCTACCGACTGGATCAACAACGTCAATTCATCTTTCTCTGCTATCCTTAAGGGAATAAGAATCCTTCCCATCATGGTGCCTCTTGGATTTATCGAATGCCTCGATTGATCTTTCACTATTGTACAATATTTTCCTACCATCGTTCTAAGAATGAGAATCCTTACCTTCATGTGATATCTTAGCCCATTCAAGAGACTTAATTGATCTCTCTCTCACATCCCTTAACGAATAGGACTCCTTAATTTTGAAGGGCCATTTCACCTTGCTAGTCACCAGGGCATCGACAGATATTTCTTTGTCATCAAATGTGCTCTCCCTTCCGCCATCATGCAACCTCTTAACCCTATCGCCGGCCTAAATCAAATGCTCTCTATTGGTCTCAACCTATACTCCTTTTATCCTTTTCTACTCTATCGAGATCAGTAGCCATATGCATCTCTGTAAGCATCTTTGTCAGTCTTTCTCTTTGAATCACTCATTTTCTATACTATAAACTACTCAACCAAAATTCCAACTCTCATCTTTTAAAACCCTCATGTCCTTAGAAAAATTCTTGCCCATGATTCAAACCCTCTACTGCTCCAATATTGCACTTTATAGAATAACCTTGTTCCGGCATGCAAGGTTTTATAAGCAAACTGGTGTGGTTTCATAGTATCGAGGTTTATGTTTTGACGTGGTGTTTTATGACGCACCAGTGTAGAAGAGTTGTGAAGCACCAATGCATCTTAATACTAAGACGCACCAGTGTGTGCTATGATGATAAGCACATTGAACGAAAAACCAATAATCTCCACTAGAAATGGCGTATTGTATAAAGTTATTTTTATTTTGTATGTAAGATCATAATAAAATAATGATAATTCTAAGGTACATGAATCTATTTGCATTATTTTCTAAATGTTATTATGTTACAAAAATTCATATAATTCTAGATTTATTATTTTACAATTATTTACAAATTTACAAACCTTTAATTTTTAATAAAATCATCTCACATTAATACAATAAAAATTTTACAAATATTTTACATACAATTACAATTAAAATTACAATTAGAATTACAATCACAATTTTAAAATTTCACATACAATTATGATTAGAATTAGAATCGAAATTTTAATTTTACATACAATTACAATTACAATTAAAATTACAATTACAATCATCTCACAATAAATTAAATACTACAATTACAATTAAAATTTTACATTAAATATTTTACATACAATTACAGTTAAAATTACAATTATAAATACAAATACAATTTTACAATTTCACATACAATTAAAATTTTAATTTCAATTAAAATCATGATATAATATTTAATATAAATCATGGTCATTTAATATTAAATTAATTAATAAACATCGCGATCATGATAACCATCATACAAACATCATATTGGACTAAAAAACACATTCAAAATCGCTAAAATCATCGTGATCATGTTCATCTAACAAAACAAAATTAACATTATATAACATCATCACAATACAAACATCAATTGTACATCTCATGTCAAATAACTCATTCTATCATATACACATATATTTGCAAGCTTCACATTAAATGAAAATATCTAACATGACCTAGCAATATACACATTATGATGATTATGAACATGTAAATTAATTACAACTGCAACATGAACATAAAATACATGGACTATATATATATATATATTAAAAATATATAACTGTAATATAAATTTCATGGATCAGCTGGTGGCACAACATTAATAGCAATACTAGTCGAGGCCTGCTTAGTCAATGGTTCAGCCTCGATGGTCGATGGTCTAGCCTGCTCATGATCATGATTACTAATGTATGTTGCAGGCTATTGACTGGATGTGGCCGATGGTTTAGCCTCATCTCCATGATGACTGCTGCTAGATGCTAGTGGAGGCTAGTCATCTGGTGTAGCATGAGGTGAACGATCATGAGATGATGAGTCATTTCTTGCATACTGTCGATTACCACATGTTGGGTCTCGACCACAGCTATAACATGCAACAATCCTCCTCAGCTGCATAACTGAGGTCGTAGCTCCTACGACATGCCGCATCAGGCTGTGCATTTCACACATCATGCCTCTCTACATCTATAATAGCCTATCATTAGCCTATATGTCTCTGTAATGAGTGGGCTTGATGCCCACCTCAACAGTCAATGCACTGAGCTGATCACACAACTCCATCCTATATCTAGTATCAAGTCAACTACACCTAGAAAAAGGCGGTACCGGTGCACCAGTAGGAGTAGGTCTCTTTGCACCAGCCTCCTGATTATCCTCGGCATCTGGCATGCCCTGATCATCATCAGCATCCACACGTAGATCATGTGGTGGTGTCGGCATGATCTCGCCATCAAAAGAGCCAATGTCTGCAAAATATATACAAGTACACAACAATAATTAGACAATTTCATTACACAATTTAGTAAAAACAAGCTAAAGAACATGTTAGAATAAATTTAAATAAAATAGTAATATTACCTCTATCATCTAGTGTCTCATCATCTGTGAAGAGTATATTGGCACACCCTCGCCAATCCAATCCCGCATAAGAATAGGGGACCATAACGAAGGGATGCATCTCGTCAAAACTAGCTAGGAACTCTAGTGCATCATGTGATATTGTGGCTACAAACATAGTCTCACCCATGTTGGGCATCATCTGACCCCACATATGCATTTGTGCCTCAAACATCGGCCTATGAGGCTGCTGAAAAAAATTAGGCCTAATATCTGGAAACTTCTCAAAAAATAAACAAAAAAATATCTGAAGAAAAACAAAAGTTAACCCTCCCTTGTGCATGAGCATGACAACTATCTAAGGCTATATAGAACTGCCGCAAAAACATGGTTGACCACCTCACAAGTCATGGCTCCTGTACTAAAGAATCAACAAAATATAGAAGCGAGCGAATATTATGTTTCAAGTCTGTGGTATTGTGTGAAATGGTTGAAATGAGAAGCGAGAGGAATTGAACCTCCTCACTACAAAATGCACTACCAAATGCACCAATCTGTAGTAGATAGTACCAATGCTCCAATGTATCTATAGGAGTAAACTAACTGACTCCCTACTACACAACCAGCTCGAACCTCCGGGAACGAGGGAAAACCCACCCCTCTGCTCAATGGCCCTCTAATGAAATATATATCCTCCTTAGTGGGTGTGTACTGCTCGTTAGGACCAACCTGGAAAGCCTGTTGGTGGGTATTCCACCTGTGGATAAGAAGTCTCAAAAACACAGCAAGGGTCTTTAAGGAAGTAGCCTCCTCATAGAACTTGAGGTGGCCTACTTGCGTTCGGACCCCTTGGGTAGTTGTTGTAATTATGCAAGGGTACGTGTCTCTCTCCCTGTCTTGTGCCTCCCACAGGCGAACCATGTCATACTACTCCGTCTTTGTTGATATTGTTCCCCCTATTCTCTTTGAATGATTGACATATTAAACAATTTTTTTTATTAAATGAGACATGCATTTAGGAATATACATATATAAATTTTTTTGGAAAAAAAACAGATCAGTCGGTGCACCACAAAAAACTGTCATGCATTGGTTCCGGTGTGTTTTTTGTTTGTCGTGCACCGCAAGAGATGTCCTAGATGAAATTCAATGCACTGTATGTGGTGCACCTGAAAATTTTTAAAAGATCGATGACTATGTATGGTGTCAAGAGAGCGGTGTGATGACTAAAATCTATGCCTTACCGCATATATTTGTGTCAGTGCACTGACTTCCTGATTAATTACATAGTCAACAATGCGGCATTTTACCAGGCCACACTGTTGATCGTGTCGAAATGTTGAATGCAGTGCACTGACAAACACTGGGGTAGATTTTTCCTTCAACGGACCATGTTGCCGCTATTTCACATGGTTAATAGTGTGACTAGCTAAATGACCGCACCACACTTTTTTTTTTTTTAAATAATGCAGTGCGGCTTTCGCTACCACCTCAGAAATAGTGCGGATACAGTTGGCACCGATTGTGGTGCGACCTATAAATTTTACAGGTAGAACCACTTACAGGTGCGAGCCGAATGGCTTGGGTGCACCACGCGACAATTTTTTTTTCTTTTAAATGGTTAATTTTAAGAGTATTTGAAATTATAATCTCCTAAAAAGCTTAATTACGGAAAATCAAGAAAAACACCTGTACATTTCGTCGTCAAGGAGGCATATTAGCTATAGAATTTGCAAAAGAAAATTTTCCCACCATTTTGAAAAATGCAAGCTGGAGATTGGTGGGCAATGCATAGAAGAAGTGCATGCAAAGGGTACAATGATAGCACCAATGTTAGGGTGGCTCAGACAAGGATAAATTGCACCGGTGCTTGAGAGCTTTGGAGCACTAAGAAAAGTGAAAAATGTGTTTTTTTGGCCGTATTTTTTTTATTTAACCGTGTTCTGGTGCGCGGGGTTTTATAGGGGAATCAGTGCTATTTCTTACGAGCGCACCGGTCAGTTTTTGTTTTGGCGTGGTGTTTTATGATGCACCGGTGCAATTTCTTAATAACACACTGGGCAATTTATGTTTTTACGTGGTGTTTTATGATGCACTAGTACAGAAAAGTTGTGAAGCATCGGTGCTCTACAATAATAATATGCACCGGGCGAGTGTGTATGGAGCGCATGGTGTCCTATGTGCCAACGGTTTGTGCAGACTAATGCGTTCTCTTGTCAAGCGCACTGGTGCAGTTTTGGATGATAAGCACACCGAGCAAAAAACATCCATAAAAACCTCTGCCCATCAACCTCCTCTAGTAACCTCTGCTAGAAACAGATGTATGTGATATTTTTATAAGGGGTTCCTCAAAAACATTAGCTAGCGGGTCTTTTCCTTGTTTTGAAATTAGCAATCACACATTCTTAAAGAAAATATAACTCTAACTTGAACTTATTGAGCTAGCTAGTTGACAAGAGCCATGTAACACAAGTTAATTGCATCCAACTTTTCTACACATGTGGAAATTCAAATTTTCACAATCTAGTCAAGGCAAAATCAAATCGAGAATTTCTTGCTGCATTTTTCAATAATACCTTTTTCTTCTTTTGGGTATAATCAACTTCCGTAGTTTTCTCCCTGTTAGTTTAAGCTTAGTCCCACCTTAATAGTTCTTGGTGCATTTCCTGGAAATGTTTAATCATTATGTTTGTCATCTCAACTCAGATTTTGTAAATAAAATATTTCCATCACTACTTTTGTTCGATATATATATATACATGTGTGTGTGTGGGTGATCTGAATTTGAATGTTAGTTTTGTTGTGCTAGTTTCATCTTCAAAATTATAAATAACTTGTTGATCTTTTGCTTCATGTGCATAGGTTTTTTGAGATGTTTGTGAGTATTAAACAGGTAAATGTATTGAGTTTTATGTTAAATTTATGAGCATAATAAAATTTAAACATAATGTTGAACAATTACAATGATATGTACAACAAATCATCAAAATGATCCATTAATCCATTGTCTAAAAAATTGATAGCTAGAAATTTTGAGCTTCTTTCTTACAACGGAGTTCTGTTCGCTGGATGGTTAGCCAATGGATGTCCTGTTTTTATTTTGAATCACCTTAGCAATCGCGCTCTTTCCCTCATTCATTTCTTCTACCATTAGTTTCGCTGTCCATGCATTCGCATTTCGCTGTCCAGTTTAAATTCGGAGAATATATACTATATAAGTAACTTATAATCTTCGTGTGAACGTGCATTTCGTAGAATTTGGTTCAAAGCTTTTAAAGAAGAAATACCAAGAATAATCCTACCCGCTTGTATAATTCCACCTGCAAATGCGACCTGCAGTCTATCAAACGCATCCACCCTGAAATTGCGTTGTATCATAACGAATTTTACATTGAGTTTTACATTCAACAAATTTGAAAAAAACTACAGAAATAATGATTAAATTTGACTCAATGTGCCATTTAACTGTGTCAAAATACAATGACATTCTTTTTTGGGGATTTCGTTCCACCATACTATAGCTCCTACTCTAAAAATATATATCTCTCTGGTTAGGGTAGTGAAGCATGCCTTTATACAACGCCTTTTTTGATAGGTAGGATATTTCATGCCTTTATACAGCGCCTTTGTGATAGGTAGGGGATTTATTGTATAGACAATGTCTGAAATTCCACAGAATGTAACTATGTAATTTATTACTTTGCTATTTAGAAGAATTCGCCAACTGTCCCTTGGCCAGAGTCATAGTCTGCATTTATCCATATTCTTCGTTCTTGCAGCTGCTATCAATTGTATGTCCGGGAAACCAGATTTTTTTCACTGTCCTTGTGTTTTTACCTACAAAAGCTTATTCAATTACTTTCACTGCAGATCCGGGAGGGAAGAATAATAAAAATCTGAAGAAGAAAGACGATAGTTGTTCTCCTCCTTGTTTCATCATCATTTGCAGCAGAATTTCAGAGAAGGGCAATCTTTAACGAAAAGAGATAATCCACATACCATCTTGAAATATCCTTCTTTTCCTTTTGTATATGCTAAAATTGTATGATTATCAATCAACCTTTCGTTTCTTGTACGTATCTATCCAAGAATATTATAAGCTAAATCACACTTTGAAAAGAATTTGGTTACGATACTTTTCCGTTGAATTTTGTCCATGATCACAACAAGAACTCTAAAATACTAACAGTTTAGCTATTTAAGGTAGTGAAAATAGTTAAATTGAAAAATATCCTTCTTTTCCTTAAAATTGTATGATTATCAATCAACCTTTCGTTTCTTGCACATAACTATCCAGGAAAATTATAAGCTAAATCACTCTTTGAAAAGAATTTGGTTACGATAATTTTCCGTTGAATTTTTTCCATGATCATAACAATACAAGTAGAATCTGAACTCTAAAATATTAACAGTTTAGCTATTTAAAGTAGTGAAAATAGTTAAATTGAAAAATATCCTTCTTTTCCTCTGATATATGCTAAAATTCTATGATTATCAATAACCTTTCATTTCTTGTACATATCTATCCAAGAAAATCATAAGCTAAATCACACTTTGAATAGAATTTGGTTACGATACTTTTCCGTTGAATTTTTTCCATGATCACAACGATACAAGTAGCATCTGAACTCTAAAACATTAGCAGTTTAGCTATTTAAAGTAGTGAAAATAGTTGTAAAACTTAATATATAAAAAATGTTTTTCAACTATACTTATTCTTTCTTAATGTTATCAGAACAATAAGCTATGAAAAAATGCATGAGAAAGGATGATTATCGTAAACACACTTACATGTATTGTAAGAATTTATTTATATTTATTTATATAAATTTAGATATTGAAATTAATACCTTAATACTGCTATTGAGAGAACAATAAAGCCATCTTATTTGTACATTAAATTAATAGTTTTATACGCTATTTTAACAATGCCTAAATATAACATTACTAACCCACGCCACCTAAGAAAATAGAAGAACAACAAGGAATAATGTAAATAGTTTTATGATCATGTAGATACTACTCACATATTAACTTTTTAGGAAACAAATGACAATGGATATTTATATGTGATATATATGTAATCTCATGGATATTTATATGTAAGATCACGTAATATAATATAATAATTTATTTATAAATTTATGTCAATATTGGATTTAAAATATATTTTTATATTATTACAGCAAAGAAAATGAAGTTATGAAGCTATCTAAACTAGTATTCATTAATTTATTTATATATACCATTTTAGCAATGTTCAAACACAATTTTTACTAAAATCACATGTTAAAACTACCATAGACTATGAAGTATATAGACGTGTGCTATCACATAATGCAATTTCTCAGACCTGCACAACTAAAAAGGGAAAATGAGGAGATGAAGGTTTTCATTTGACTTTGGTGGCTAAGGTAAAAACTTAAAACGTTGGAAAGAGAAAAGAAGGGCATGAATTTAATAAGAGTAATAAAATTCATGTAACAGAAGCAATATATGAAATTAAAAATTTATAATGTATATAATGTTAGAATATCTATATTGATTAAGCTATCATATTTTTTACATATATCATGTTTTTAAATCTATATATATATATATATATATATTAAGTTTGGTTAGCACACTCAAAATTTGCAAGTTTGGTTAGTCTTGTTATTCACATTGATATAACAATATTTCGAAATAGAGTTTCATATGCCTTATTTTTTCTAAACACAAAGAATAGTGGGTCAAGGTAACCTAAGACTTCAATAATGACCCATAATGAAAAAATGAATGGGTAAGGATTTTCACTTTTTTATCATATCTACAAGTGCAATTTTATGGGCTAATATTCCCAAGTTGGGTAATACGGGTCGATATTCCCAAGTGGGGGTAATATTCAATGTTTTTCCAAAATCAATTAGTCAATTTCCATTTAAAAAAAAAATAAAAATTAGCCAAATTTTATAGTCTTAAATTATTTTACCTTGAAAGTACCCAATATTATATATTCTCTAATATAAAATAGTTAGAAATGTAAACATTTTTACAAAGTTATCATCAAACATTTTAAGGTTTTAGTATTAGGGACTAGTAATATTTTCCATGATTGGTAAACTTTAAGATAAACAACTATCCTTAAAACTATCTTACCTACTGCAATTAATATATGCAAAGACCGAGCTCTATTTGCATCTATTTGAGTAGGAATTTGACAAATCAAGCATTTTGTACTTACAACAACTCCATCATAGAAATAAGATAATTATAGTGGAACATAATGTTATAGTCATGTATAGGTAAATCTATATTACTTGGTTCATTGTTAACCTTAGTTTGACATTTT
Source organism: Pinus albicaulis (assembly GCA_034641835.2). Classification (NCBI taxonomy): domain Eukaryota; kingdom Viridiplantae; phylum Streptophyta; class Pinopsida; order Pinales; family Pinaceae; genus Pinus; species Pinus albicaulis. The sequence continues at coordinate 516,653,158 of CM076584.1, read as the reverse complement.
CTAAGCTAAACATTATATTTTTCCTTATTCTTTACTAACTAAAATAAATTATGGCACAATTAATAACTACACTAACCTACTTTAGCCACAACTTTATTACTTTGTACATCTCTACAGATTGAAGCGTCTCTACATATTGTTAGATTAAAGAAATGAATTTCATATCCCAAATCCCTTGGACTTGAATTATTAGACACCTAGGAGATTATCACATATATATTTTATAAGTTCTTTTAATTAGTTAATGGAGTCATTCTCTTTCATTTATAAATATCCAATATTCCTTTTATAAAAAAATATAAACTTATTTTTAATTAGTTTTATTCCATCATAGTTAACAAAAACAATATTTCAATTTTTAATTGTAGTAAACTATTTTACATTATCCAACTCATCAATTAATATGAAATGCATGATTTAAATATGTCTATTTTAACGCTGAGTTTACCCTCCGAGTGGCGAAGAAATAATATAACCAGAGCTTCCGGAAGTACAAGTACCGCTTAAAAACGGAAGTCGACTTTCTGCAGATTCGTTGAGTTTTTTAAGTGACCTTTATTTAACCACTGAATGTCCGAGCATCACGAATTGAATGCAGTGGAAGTGAATTTCTAGCTTCTTCCTTTATTTCTGTTGACAAAACTCCTCGTAAGTGATTTACTAGCTATACAACACATTACTGACACTTAACTATCAGCTGAGTTTAATTTTCTAAACAACTAAAACTAGCTGTACTTCATGCACAGCCATTCAACCCCATTAACAATGGTAATTCTCTCCAACCATTCCATCGAATTAACAATGACAGCCAGTTAAATGGAAATTGTGTTACAAATAGACGAGTTATATAAATGGGCTTGGATCTATAAATTATAAGCAAAGAAGAGCAGTCAAGTAGAAATAATTGGAGGTCGAACCATCGTTAGAATTTTAGGTGTTACTCTTTTCCATGGATTGTCTAAAGAATATGACTGACAAGTTTTTTTTTACCGTGAGATGAGAAATCTAGTGATCGCCATGGGTTTTCAGGTGGCCTTTTATGTTTAATGGTGATATTTTCTGGAATAGCCATTGAACGTTGCAACTGGCTTTGTGGTATGTGGAGGTGTGGTCTCATTGTCCATTGAACGTTGCAGCTTCAATCGCTTTCCAAGAAAATTCCAATCTTCCCGTTCTTGTATTTTCCTATGAATGCGAATGCATGGACAGCGCAACTTATGGCAGAAGAAATGAATAAGGGAAAGAGCGCGGTTGCTAAGATGATTCAAAATACAAATAGGACATCCATTGGCTAACCATCCAGCGAACATAACTCCGTTGTAAGAAAGAAGCTCAAAATTGCTAGCTATCAATTTTAGGGTTTCTTGAATTTTTTACATCTATTTAAAAAAATCCAAGAATCGCAGAGGTTGTTTTAGAGTGTTCATAATAACATGTTAGATACATTCCATTACACCAATTGAATTAGGCCCAAGTTAGATACATGTTATTTCTCTAATAGGGCTCAAAGTTAAGCTGAAAATTGTATTTTATCGTTCGCATAGAATTTGATTCACAATCACTCATATAGTTTGTGAAGGGAGAGAGGAACCCTACCACATTACCTCATGTCATTCTCAAACATCACTCCCCCGACTTAAAAGAATAAAAGAAAAAAGACACAAAACCTTCAGAAAATCATTTCTAAACATATTTAAGCTTATTTAATAAAGAGATTTCACTTACTCTAGGAAAACTTATTATAATACTCTTCACTAAATAAATATTCAAAACTTACTCTTATATTAAATTTTATTACTAATGTTTATTAATTTATTTAGATAATTTTAAGATAGTAATAATTATAATTTCAAAAATTTTATCATTTAGAATTTATTACTTGAAATTTTTTAACATTTAGGTTGTATTACTAGAAATAAAATAAATATAATTCTTATTATTAAAACAAATATAATTATTATTATTAAATAAATTTTAAAATTATAAAAATAAGGTAAATTTTTTGATTAAATTAATGATTTTTTTTTAATTTATTAAAATTTAATTAGAATTAATCAAAATAAAATAAAATAAATTTAATAGAATTATTATTGAAGTGTTGATTAAATTATATTACACAAATTTGTTAAATTTATTAAAAAATTATAATAAACTAATTTTATTATTTATTAATAAAATTTACTAAATAGATTAATAGAGTATTAATTTGTTAGCTACTTGGTTTTTTTTCTCCATATTTCACTATTTAAACTCTCACCTTGTGTCCTTCTTTTATTTGTCATTCAAAATCTTGTCTTGAAGATGAATTCCTTTGGGTTTCAAAACATGGATCATTGTTTTATTATACTGTGGATAATCTGAAATTTCTTCAATAAACTCGAACCACAAAAACTTAAAAACCATAATACTCAATATATTCTATGATGAGAAATATAACATATGTATTAGTTACATAATAATTAAAAACACATATCTCCAACACCCTCTTTTTTCTTGTCCTTTTAAAACCACTTAGATTTATCCATCTAATATAAAAATTATTCAAAGTACTAGATCAATTTTGTATAAACCATTCTATTGACATTATTCGATTTCTAGTGATATTTTTTTATGGAAAGAGAGAAATGAAACATTCAACATACTAAATGTACTCATTATCAATCTTACAATATAAACTCTTGCATATTACTTTTAAATATTAATCATCATTAAAGTAATTTATATACTCTACCAAGACTTTATTTCCATAGTCACGTTGATGACCTTCTCAAAAACCTATTCATCCCTTTGTCTTCATTTAGAAAATAATTTTTTAAGTTCCTCCACACTAAATGTACCAACCAGACACAAGAGAGGGGAACTCTCATGGCCTCTCAGGCTAGTAGCACAATTCCTTTTCTATAATGTATATTGTAGGTGATTTATGGGTCTCTACTCGAAATGTAAGGGCCACACCTCTCATGCTTCATAATTTAGGCACTTTCTATGTAGGTAACCCTGGGAACTAGGCTTCACGCATTAGGCAGCACAACTTTTTTATGAGAAATGAAACAACCATATAGTATGAAAAAATTGTTCAAACAACATAATATTGTGGAGTACTGTGGAGTATTTACTAATAATGGCTTCAAGATACTTATAAATTAAAAAAAAAAAAACACTCAAACGACAACTTATTTAATATCACACTTTGCTGGCCTCTCTCATAAGGCAGTGATGATGACAACTCATTGGTATGCTATCGACACTTATACAAAAATGTTAAAAAATCACTCAAACAACAACTTGTTTAATATCACACATTGTTGGCCTCTCTCATAAGGGAGTGATGGTGAGAGCTCGTTGGTATGCTATCAAAATACATGTATTGCACTAAAAGTTATTATTCCTATATTTTATTATCACGCTCATATATTTATGCATACTATAACCAAGAAATTTCTTATCCTAAGGCCTAAATCACTCAATTTTGGCCAATGAGGTATTTGCGTCAATGCATAGTTTGATCCAAAAATCAGGATAAGGGGTGTGAAAAATGTTTTTTTAATAGAGTTCAAGTTATCAAGGAATTTATCTACCTTTGGTTGTTATTTGTACAGGTCTTTGAATTGCATTGTACAAATGACATATAATTAGTCTATCTAAATGGATTATGTAATAAATCTGCTCAGAGATGAATTAGATATATAGATATCGGTCTATTTTATTCTACATTAATTGCGAATGTAAATATATATTCAGTGCAATATTTGGCATATGAAATATCAATTTTGGACAAGAAAATACGTACAATTCACCCTAAATGTGGTGGAGCCTTGATGCAACAACAAAGAATACGGGCATAGGAAAATTAATGTAGTTGTTTAGACGATGTTTTCCTTTGAAAAAACAAAACACCTCAACTAATTTAGGCACTTTCTATGTAGGTTTCCCTAGTCACTAGGCTTCACACATTAGGTAGCACAAACTTTCTATGAGAAATCCAAAAACCATATAGCATGAAAAAGTTGTTCAGGAAACATAATCTTCTTGAATATTTACTAGTAATGGATTCAAGACACTTATACAAGAATGTTAAACTAGAAATTGCACCACATGTTGCAAAAGAAACCTTGTAAGGAAATACCATAGGAAAGAGTAGGCTAGAAGAAATAAGTTGTTGCAAAGAAGGATCCATCATGAAGGAATGAAAGACAAATTTTGCTTCCATGGAAGCAAGTAGTGGAGGTTTCAAAAATATTGATGATAATAGTTATCAACCAGAAAATTTTGTTATAGATATTGAAATAGAAAATTGGGGGTGAAAATCCTTTGGTGATTAATAATCCTCTAAAACAAGCATGAAATAAGTGTCACACCTCCAATTTCACCCCAAAAAAAAAAATTTCTTCGCGAATGCAGGCTTTTGAACATAGGTTTATTATGACATTTCAATCTTTTCACTATGATAGTTTTCATCACATCATGTTGCAATAACACCCTCTACCACTGTCTCTCACCAAACGTTGTTTTTATTCCAATTAAGGAGATATTTGAAAGGACTCTATTCTTTATACAGGTCTCGCATAACCTCGCCATTCTCCTTTAACTTAATGGTCACATATCCCATTTATGAAATTTTTGAATCTACACGTAAACCATATAGACTATGAACATATATTATATAAAATGATTTGTATGAGTCGTTGCCCAAGGGCACTTTCGACCCTTCCACTAGCCATCGTTACGATGTTTACACTATGTATATGGGTATAGCCTTTGGGGTTATCGATTTTTCATATAATTCGATGTGCATACTATTATGAATGGAATTTTTCCATGCGTTTGGCATTAACATGTATATACGCCTGGGTTGATATGACCACCCATCATGGTACATAAGATTTTAAATCGATTTAATATATGGTACTGGGCATTGGGATCATTCTGCACGTAGAGAGTATCATCACCCCAGATTTGGGTTTCTCTGTGCATCGCCGCGGTGAGATTTTTATCCACGTCAGGCGTTGTGATAATTAAATGAGTGCTGTATGGTTTTTATACCCTTTCGTTTGCTTACATGGTGAATCCACGTCGCTGGCATGCTCAGCCTACGTGGTGTACAACACCCACGCCGATACTTGCACAGGACATATGGAAATCAATTCGGATCTACACCCATTAATTTTATATGACGGTATTAACTCTCCACTACTACCCATCGATCCGTAGCTTAGCTTCTCCAATTCTGCCGAGTGGACGATGGCGATCGATTCCAGTTAAGGTTCCGGTGGTTTATCGAAGACTTATATAAGCTCTGAGTGTAGAGTTAAGTCGGTTTTCCGCGTTCATCAGTTTGTGGTGCTCCTCTGCGTCTGCACCATTCCACTTCTGCCGAGGGTTTCGATTCTTCGTTGCAGAGAAGGAGTATGGCGCCTCTAGTTCACCAACACGCTGTCAGGTAATTACCTTCACGCACATTTTATTTCTATTGCAGGTTTGAATGATTCAGAAAATAGTTTGTAAAGGCCATACACCTGCTCTGAATATATATATTCAATCATCAGTAAGGTGAATGCATCTGGTTTTTTTTTTTTTTTTTCAAGGTATACGTTCAGCGCAAGGTGTGGCTGGTTTCTATCTTCAGGGTTATCGTCGACCCTTCTCTGGCTATATTATAAAATGAGACTAATTTGTTTCATACCTCCTGTGTAGCATACGTCGCATCTCCTGAGGCGGACGTCTCCTGTTCCATGGAGCCTTATGAGGTGGGTTCTTATTCGTGCCATCTCCGCATATAATTGTTGATTTCGTCGTGTTATATTCGAGGGTAATTTGTATTAATCCCTCTCTGTTCAATGTTCGATTTCAGGGCTCGGCGCATCTGAGATTTGCGTTTCACAGGTAATGGTTTTAATACCGAAATTATTTTCTTCATTCACTTATTTCTCCACGATGGCGCAAATGTCTAATTCGCATTTTGGGTTGAATTTGTTTTCTACAGGTAATCAGGAGGGCTCTTGTGTACTTATGACGGTAGATAGTAGCCCTTTCAATCGTATGGATGCTAACATCGGTCTCTTGGCCGTCCAGGTCGGTATAATTATGGGGTTACTTCCCCTCTCCTGATGCGTTGTCTCATGGGCGTTGAAACATTGTTCTCTTGTGAGGTTGCGCAGTGTTTCTTGAGGAACGAGACTCTCTCCGAGTCGGGGTTTTTTTGTTTTCTTCTTGTTATCGTTGTCACTCTTGGATGGCGCTCGTTTAAATTTGTTCTGTTGATATAGGGGTTGTGAGTTTTATACCCCAGCCTGATAGGCTCAGAATGTATTTCGATAATTTTGGACAGATATGTATTCCCTATTGTCTTAGGTCAATTTTAATATACTCTGCCACAGTTTAAATGTACATGGACTGTATCAATAGTGCATATGATTTCATATCATGGCATTTGGCTTTGTTTAATTTGCTCGTCTGAACCATATTTGTTTTCCGGTAATGCTAATGAAATTCCAGGTTTCTTAATTGCATGCATCAAAATTTACGGGTAGTTATATGTGATGTTTATCTATTCTTCTGATGTACTTCGTTCACTCTTTTCTGTGGTTAGAAATCTCCACTCTGGTACTTGTATCATAATTACAGTTGCCTTTGCTCCTGGTTACATTGAACTTGTTTTATATCTATCTATCTAGACATATGAAAGGCTTGCTGGAAATTTATGAGACCATTCTCATTTATAAACAGATGGTTAATATGTATGAAAGTCTAGAAATTATGTTTTCCTATTTTCCAAAGTTATACAGGCATATTTATATTCTCCAGTTTCTTCTCACTTTCTTGTATCTAGTTACAGCTCTTATCTACCTATGTGTCTGATGGTAGCTGGTTCTGAAGAGCTGGTAATGGGATTTGAACTCATTTCCTTTTACCTCATATTCAAGGGAAATAGTGGTTACATAAATGCTACTGTGTATACTGTTGAAAATAATTTACTCTTTGCTCCTATGCTTCTCAACTACTTACTCATAAATTATGCACTCTATGTATTCATTGTCAGTACTATGATGTTAGAATAGTTCCATGAGGCCATTGTCTCTGATAATTTTTTTTTATTTATTTATAAATATCTACTCCTTTCCTCCACTAGAATAAGTGGAGCTTATGTACTACCTTGTTGTCTTAGACCATTTAATTTCCTGGAATTATAATGGAGTATTTGGCTGAACCTGAGGTCATTCTATTGAGTCTCTCCCTCTGTTCTTTCATAAACAGTATAAGTTTTAACCCATATCCTACTATTGTTCTGGTATACTATAGTGAATTCCATTTCTCTCTATGGTAATTGTAATAGAAATTATGCTAGGAAACAGAAGCAGATTAAAAACAATTTCACAATGTTTCCTGAAAGAACAAGGTTTCCTCAGATTTAAACCAACCCTGGGTTTAAACATTCTGTGGGATTCTACTTTACAGGATTTTCCTCTACAACTATACAGAATGATTAGGTTACTTCCTGGTGATTAAATTCTGTTAAATGTAGACTAATAAAATGTAATATCTTAGAGACAAATTTTCTTTTTATATGTAGCCAATTCATACCATAATAAACAAGAAGACAATTTTTCTCAGAGACATACCACTCGTGTAGTAGACCAACCTCCCAACCTTAGAGTTCTTTTGTCTCCCAGAACTCACCCCCGAGCTAAGATCACCTCCTGCAGAAGATCAACCCCTAATCCGTACAAGAGAAGCTTATTTAAGCTATTGTTCCCCAAAGCATGTTTCTAATTCTGCGTCCAGAATCTCAGGATGCTTTTCATCATGTTTGCCTAGGCTTCCCAATTTAGGGATTCTTTAAAGTTGTTTTATGCTTTTCCTCAGCTTTGCCAGCTTTTTACCTCTTCCCAACTACTTTCCTCATCATTGGGGAAATTCAGATTTTTCCTCAAAAATCTAAATTTAAAACTTACTGTCTTTCAAGGATTTTTGAAAGGTTGTGGGGAAATATTTTCCTCATCCATCTTCACAGATTTAGCAAGTGATCTCATTATCTCATTTTTGGTCAATCTGCACCACAATAATTTATTCATTTCCTCAATTAAATGTTTAATTACATTCACAAAATAATTATCCTTTGGGGTCCAATCCCCTTAGGATGTAAAGTTCAAGTATCTAAATTTAAAATGCAATCACATGAATTGGGGGTGTTACATATTCCCCCTCTGAAAAGAAACACCGTCCTCGGTGTTGTTATTCAACTACTAGAGTTTATTTTGCAAATAAAAATGGATATTTTTCCATCATTTCAGTCTCTCGTTCCCAGGTAGCTTCTTCAGCAGTAAAGTGCTTCCACTGCACCTTTACTCTGGCTACTGTTTTGCTTCTCAATTCAATTTCTTCCCGCTCCAATATTTGAAGCGGTTCTGGCAGAAACTCCCCTTCTGGTTCCACCTGTACAACATTCCAATCAACTATGTGAGAAGCATCATGCACATATCTTTTTAACAATGCAACATGAAATACATCATGAACTCTAACATGGGGTGGTAAGGCCAACTTGTAAGCCACTGGTCCCACCCTTTCTAATACTTCAAAGGGACCACAGTATCTAGGGGCCAATTTTGCACAACTCCCAGCATAAAGGGTGCTCTTTTTGGGTTTAATACGCAAATATACATGCTCCCCAACTTTAAATTCTCTATGCACTCTTTTCTTATCTGCATAACTCTTCTCGCGATCTTGTGCTGTCTTGATGTTCTTTTGTATCTGCTTGACAATTCCTTCCATTTCTTGTAAAGCATCAGGTCCCAACATTAGTTTGTCTTCTGGTTGACTCCAGCTCAAAGGAGTACGACACTTCCTTCCATACAGTGCTTCAAACAGACTCATTTTGATGGAGGATTGATAGCTGTTATTATAGGAAAATTCAGCTAAATGTAAGAAATCTTCCCACTTTGAGGGTCTATTCATCACATACATTCTCAGCATGTCCTCCAAAATTTGATTAGTTCTTTCCATTTGACCGTCAGTGTGAGGGTGGTAGGCGGTGCTAAATTTCAATTTAGTGCCCATTCCTTCAAATAATCCCCTCCAAAAGGCTGTTGTAAACTTAGCATCCCTATCAGAAACAATCACCTTAGGAACCCCATGGAGCCTTACTATCTCCTTCAGGAACACATTCGCTACTTGAGCTGTTCCAAAGGTGGATTTCACTGGTATAAAGTGAGCAGCTTTGGTTAAAGTGTCTACTACTACCATTACAGAATCATGCTGGTATTTGGTTTTAGGTAATCCTGTAATGAAGTCCATGGAAACGGTGTCCCACTTCCATTCTGTAATGGGCAAAGGGTTCAGAAGACCGGCAGGATACTGATGTTCAACCTTAACTAATTGACATTCCATGCATCTACTTAAATATTCTGCTACCTCTCTCTTCATTCCTGGCCAGAACAACTTCTTTTTCAGGGCTGTTAACATTTTCTGATATCCTGGATGTCCTACATAAGGTTGTTTGTGGTACTCATCCAAAAATTTCTCTTTTTAGAGACTCTACATTGGGAATATACAATCTGTTCTTATAACAAATCAGCCCTTTTTGGTTTTGGGTAAAATCAGTTTTCTCCTTATTCTGTAATTTCACCAAAAGTGTTTCATAATTTGGGTCTTGGTTTGTTGCCTTATTCACCAATTCTTCTACATCTATCTGAGCACTACTTCCAATATTATTGATATGCTTACAGGCATTTCTGCTCAATGCATCAGCAACTTTATTCTCCTTCCCTCTAATATGTTTTATATCCATGTCAAACTCGCTTAAAAAGGACAGCCATCTGGCTTGTCTGGCATTCAAATCAGTTTGGGAAAAGAAATATTTGAGACTAATATCATCAATCATCAATGTAAATTTTTTTCCAAGAAGATAGTGCCGCCACATTTTCAAAGCATGAATAACAGCTGCTAACTCTAAATCATAGGCATTATAATTCTATTCATGTATCTTCAGTTTCCTGGATTCATAGGCAATCACTGAATTTTCCTGCAAAAGAACTCCTCCCAATCCTTCTCTACATGCATCTGTACATACCACAAATTCCTTATCAGGATCTGCAATCTTCAGTATAGGGGTTGTAGTAAGTTTCAGTTTTAATTTGTCGAAACTGTTTTGGCATTTTTCAGTCCATTCAAACTTGACACCTTTCCTCTGTAAGGAAGTGATGGGATGTGCTATGGCAGAAAATCTCTCCACGAATCTGCGATAATAGCCGGCAATCCCCATGAATGATCTAACTGCTGAAACATCAGAGGGTACTGGCCATTCTTTTATAGCCTTTATCTTTTCCGGATCAACAGCAAGGCCTTGTTTAGAAATAATATGCCCCAAGTATTGGATCTTGTCCTTATAGAACTCACATTTGCTAAATTTAGCGTATAAGTGATTTTCCTTTAGAGTTTGCAGCACTATCCTCAGGTGTTCTTTGTGTTCCTCTTCACTATTTGAGTAAACTAAAATATCATCTATGAACACAAGGACAAATTTATCCAAATACTTGTTTAACACACTGTTCATTAGGCACATGAATGTGGCAGGGGCATTTGTCAAACCAAAAGGTAGAACTACAAATTCGTAGTGGCCATACCTGGTTCGAAAGGCTGTTTTGCTGATGTCTTCCTCTTTAATTCTGAGCTGGTGGTAACTAGTTCTTAAGTCAAATTTTGAGAATACTGAAGCTCCTCTCACTTGATCAAAAAGATCATCAATTCTAGGCAAAGGATATCTATTTTTAATGGTCAACTTATTCAGTTGCCTATAATCAATGCACATCCTGAAAGTTCCATCTTTCTTTTTCACGAACAGCACTGGTGCTCCCCAAGGAGACACACTCGATTTGATATACCCTTTATATAGCAGTTCTTGCAATTGCATTTTCAGTTCCATAAGTTCAGGAGGAATCATTCGATAAGGTGCTCGTGAAACAGGTGTTGCTCCCGGCACCAGATCGATTGAGAAGTCAATCTCTCTTTTTGGCGGAAGATGAAGGATTTCCTTTGGAAAAACTTCCTTGAATTATCTTATTACTGGTACAGCATCCAGTAATTCTTCTTCAGTTTTCTGTTCTGTTTCTTCCACATGCACTGCATAAACTTGGTATCCTTTTCTAGCTGTTGTTTTTAATTGCAATGCTGAAATTTGTCTTACAGAAATAGGTTTTTGTTTCCCTTTGAGAATAAAAATTTTCCCTTCCTCATCTACACAATGCAAGGTCTTATCCCAACAATTCATCAAAGCTTTCTTCTTTTCCAGCCAATCCATTCCTATCAATAGATCATATGACCCTAAGGGTAGAATGTTCAAATTCACTTCTGTTCGAAACTCATTTAATTGGATTTCTGTTCTGGGCAGTTTATGTGTTACCTTTCATTTTGTTCTAGTGGCCAGCTCTACTAACCATGACTGTTGAAAATTTTCAATTTTTAAGTTACATTTTTCTACAATCTTTCGACTAACGTAACTCAAAGAAGCACCTGGATCAATCAGAATAGAAACAGGTAGGTCAGAAATCTTACCCTCCATTTCCACCATGGTTGCTTGATGTTCTGCTTGCCGATTTTCCAGGGCTGCACTGATAGTTGGTATGTTTCTGGCTATATCATTTACTGTTGTCGCTTCCCGATCTCTCATGAGCATATGAATATTTCGATGAGGGCACTCCCTCAAAAGATGGGGTTCTCCACAGCCCCAACATTTCAAGGGCTCCTTCATTGTGACTGTTCCCTCCTTTTTACTGTGTCCATCTATTGGTTTTGATGCCACTTGAGACTGTGCAGTTTGACTTTCTTTGGGTTTGCTAAACCTTTTCCGCTGATGATCTCTGCCAAAATTCTTCAGATAGGCTGGTTTCTGTTTTCTCCCTTTGAATTCATTCTTACTTACCCAACTTTTTCCTTGATCAGTTTTTCCTTTGAACTGTTGGTAACACAATCTAGCTTTTCTAACAGCTTCATCCATTGTTTTTGGGTTGTCAAACTCAATTTTCTCTTTGTATACCATAGGAAAACAATTCAGAAACCTCTATACCTTTGCCTTTTCTTCCCTTATGTAAGGTACATATCTTAATAGACTGGTAAATTTAGTAACAAACTCATCGATAGTGAGCTGTCCCAATCTAAGCTCATGAAATTCTTTTGCTTTGTCATCATAGTACCGCTCATTCAAGTAGCGATTTTTAAATTTAGCCTATAAATCCTCCCAAGTAACTGTCTTTTCATCTATGGCATGCACCATCTTTGTCTCCTCCCACCACAAGGTAGCCTTACCTTGTAGCTGGTAGACAGCTAATCTGGCCTTCAAATTTCTTTCATATTCATAAACCTGGAAATACTTAATCATATTCAGCAACCAGGCTTTCGCATCTTCCTCCTTCTCCCCGTCATAGGAGGGAGGTTTGATTTTTCGGAATTCCCCTTGTAATTCCTTTTTCTGCTTATTCTGATGTCGAATGGCATCTTCCTCATGAGATTCATCAGTTTTCCTCTTTTCATAACCTTCGCCTTCTTGGCTGTTCCGTGAGGTTAATTCCCTGATGTGCTTTTCTTGCTCCTCACTGGCTAATGAGAATCTGTCATTCTGGCTTTTTATCTCAGCCAATTCTTGTTTTAAATTTCACAACATAGCCATCATGGCCGCATTGGGATCTGGTTCACCACGCAGATCAACATAAATTCCACCACCTTCTTCCATTCTATCACCTCACTGTACACTACATAGCACAGGTCAGTGAACAGAAAAAAACAAAACAACAAAAATAAAACTTTTGCTACGGAAAATAAAATTACACAGTGAGTACACAGCAATCGTGAGCACAATGTCACCAACCCAGTTTTATAACTTGGGCTCTGATACCATTTGTCACACCTCCAATTTCACCCGAAAATTATTTTTTTCTTTGTGAATGCAGGCTTTTGAGCATAGGTTTATTATGACATTTCAATCTTTTCACTATGATAGTTTTCATCACATCATGTTGCAATAACACCCTCTACCACTATCTCTCACCAAATGTTGTTTTTATTCCAATTAAGGAGATATTTTATAGGACTCTATTCTTTACACAGGTCTCGCATAACCTCGCCATTCTCCTTTAACTTAATGGTCACATATCCCATTTATGAAATTTTTGAATCTACACGTAAACCATATGGACTATGAACATATATTATATAAAATGATTTGTATGAGTCGTTGCCCAAGGGCACTTTCGACCCTTCCACTAGCCATCGTTATGATGTTTACGCTATGTATATGGGTATAGCCTTTGGGGTTATCGATTTTTCATATAATTTGATGTGCATACTATTATGAATGGACTTTTTCCATGCGTTTGGCATTAACATGTATATACGCCTGGGTTGATATGACCACCCATCATGGTACATAAGATTTTAAATCGATTTAATATATGGTACAGGGCATTGGGATCATTCTGCACGTAGAGCGTATCATCACCCCAGATTTGGGTTTCTCTGTGCATCGCCGCGGTGAGATTTTTATCCACGTCAGGTGTTGTGATAATTAAATGAGTGTTGTATGGTTTTTATACCCTTTCGTTTGCTTACATGGTGAATCCACGTCGCTGGCATGCTCAGCCTACGTGGTGTACAACACCCACGCCGATACTTGCACAGGACATATGGAAATCAATTCGGATCTACACCCATTAATTTTATACGGCGGTATTAACTCTCCGCTGCTACCCATCGATCCGTGGCTTAGCTTCTCCGATTCTGTCGAGTGGACGATGGCGATCGATTCCAGTTAGGGTTCTGGTGGTTTATCGAAGACTTATATAAGCTCTGAGTGTAGAGTTAAGTCGGTTTTCCACGTTCATCATTTTGTGGTGCTCCTCTGCGTCTGCATCATTCCACTTCTGCTGAGGGTTTCGATTCTCCGTTGCAAAGAAGAAGTATGGCGCCTCTAGTTCACCAACACGCTGTCAGGTAATTACCTTCACGCGCATTTTATTTCTATTGCAGGTTTGAATGATTCAAAAAATAGTTTGTAAAGGCCATACGCCTGCTCTGAATATATATATTCAATCATCAGTAAGGTGAATGCATCTGGTTTTTTTTTTCGATTTTCAAGGTATACGTTCAGCACAAGGTGTGGTTGGTTTCTATCTTCAGGGTTATCATTGACCCTTCTCTGGCTATATTATAAAATGAGACTAATTTGTTTCATACCTCCTGTGTAGCATATGTCGCATCTCCTCAGGCGGACGTCTCCTGTTCCATGGAGCCTTATGAGGTGGGTTCTTATTCGTGCCATCTCCGCATATAATTGTTGATTTCGTCTTGTTGTATTCGAGGGTAATTTGTATTAATCCCTCTCTGTTCAATGTTCTATTTCAGGGCTCAGCGCCTCTGAGATTTGGGTTTCACAGGTAATGGTTTTAATACCGAAATTATTTTCTTCATTCACTTATTTCTCCACGATGGCACAAATGTCTAATTCGCATTTTGGGTTGAATTTGTTTTCTACATGTAATCCGGAGGGCTCTTGCGTACTTATGACGGTAGATAGTAACCCTTTCAATCGTATGGATGCTAACATCGGTCTCTTGGCCATCCAGGTCGGTATATTTATGGGGTTACTTCCCCTCTCCTTATGCGTTGTCTCGTGGACGTCGAAACATTGTTCTCTTTTGATGTTGTGGAGTGTTTCTTGAGGAACGAGACTCTCTCCGAGTCGGGGTTTTTTTGTTTTCTTCTTGTTATCGTTGTCACTCTTGGATGGCGCTCGTTTAAATTTGTTCTGTTGAGATAGGGGTTGTGAGTTTTATACTCCAGCCTGATAGGCTCAGAATGTATTTCTATAATTTTGGACAGATATGTACTCCCTATTGTCTTAGGTCGATTTTAATATACTCTGCCATAGTTTAAATGTACATGGACTGTATGAATAGTGCATATGATTTCATACCATGGAATTTGGATTTTTTTAATTTGCTCCTCTGAACCATATTTGTTTTCCGGTAATGCTAATGAAATTCCAGGTTTCTTAATTGCATGCATCAGAATTTATGGGTAGTTATATGTAATGTTTATCTATTCTTCTGATGTACTTCATTCACTCTTTTCTGTGGTTAGAAATCTCCACTCTGGTACTTGTATCATAATTACAGTTGCCTCTGCTCCTGGTTACATTGAACTTGTTTTATATCTATCTGTCTAGACATATGAAAGGCTTGCTGGAAATTTATGAGACCATTCTCATTTATAAACATATGGTTAATATGTATGAAAGTCTAGAAATTATGTTTTCCTATTTTCCAAAGTTATACAGGCATATTTCTATTCTCCAGTTTCTTCTCACTTTCTTGTATCTAGTTACAGCTCTTATCTACCTATGTGTCTGATGGTAGCTGGTTCTGAAGAGCTGGTAATGGGATTTGAACTCATTTCCTTTTCCCTCATATTCAAGGGAAATAGTGGTTACATAAATTCTACTGTGTATACTGTTGAAAATAATTTACTCTTTGCTCCTATGCTTCTCAACTGCTTACTCATAAATTATTCACTCTATGTATTCATTCTCAGTACTATGATGTTAGAATAGTTCCATGAGGCCATTGTCTCTAATAAATTTTATTTATTTATTTATAAATATCTACTCCTTTCCTCCACTAGAATAAGTGGAGCTTATGTACTACCTTGTTGTCTTAGACCATTTAATTTCCTGGAATTATAATGGAGTATTTGGCTGAACCTGAGGTCAGTCTATTGAGTCTATCCCTCTGTTCTTTCATAAACAGTATAATTTTTAACTCATATCCTGCTATTGTTCTGGTATACTATAGTGAATTCCATTTCTCTCTATGGTAACTGTAATAGAAATTATGCTAGGAAACAAAAGCAGATTAAAAACAATTTCACAATGTTTCCTGAAAGAACAAGGTTTCCTCAGATTTAAACCAACCCTGGGTTTAAACATTCTGTGGGATTCTACTTTACAGGATTTTCCTCTACAACTATACAGAATGATCAGGTTACTACCTGGTGATTAAATTCTGTTAAATGTAGACTAATAAAATGTAATATCTTAGAGACAAATTTTCTTTTTAGATGTAGCCAATTCATACCATAATAAACAAGAAGACAATTTTTCTCAGAGACATACCACTCGTGAAGTAGACCAACCTCCCAACCTTAGAGTTCTTCTATCTCCCAGAACTCACCCCCGAGCTAAGATCACCTCTTGCAGCAGATCAACCCCTAATCTGTACAAGAGCAGCTTATTTAAGCTATTGTTCCCCAAAGCGTGTTTCTAATTCCGCGTCCAGAATCTCAGGATGCTTTTCTTCCTGTTTGCCTAGGCTTCCCAATTTAGGGATTCTTTAAAGCTGTTTTATGCTTTTCCTCAGCTTTTCCAAATTTTTACCTCTTCCCAGCTACTTCCCTCATCATTGAGGAAATTTAGATTTTTCCTCAAAAATCTAAATTTAAAACTTACTGTCTTTCAAGGATTTTTGAAAGGTTGTGGAGAAATATTTGCCTCATCCATCCTCACAGATTTAGCAAGTGATCTCATTATCTCATTTTTGGTCAATCTGCACCACAATAATTTATTCATTTCCGCAATTAAATGTTTAATTACATTCACAAAATAATTATCCTTTCGGGTCCACTCCCCTTAGGATGTAAAGTTCAAGTATCTATCTTTAAAATGCAATCACATGAATTGGGGGTGTTACAATAAGCATGTAAATCAAATCACTTCCTTATTACCTATAAGTTTACATTCTTGCATATCCACCCTAAAGGATAATGTCTTGGATGTCTAATAGTTTCAAGGTTTAGCTTCTTGTCTAAGTCTTCATAAATAAAATTAGCTTCAGAATCACTATCAAAAAGTGTGTCTATATTGGTATGTTTAGACATGAATCCAATATGGAAAATTTCACTTCTTGTATCTTCATCTTGAGTTACATTGGAACAACATCAAGAACTACTGCTTACTGTGTTCTTACCTTTCAAACCAATTGTTGTAATCTTGGTTTCATCTCCTAAATCTAAACCTAAGTCATGTTCAATGATTGCAACAGTTTTTCCCTTGTCTTTCGCTTTCAATTTGTTTTCCTTGAACCCCGAATGAAGTTGCCAACAATGGTATTCATCATGGCCATTCTTCGAAAAATGTTTCCATGTGAGTTTCTCTTTCTCTCTTTTTGTAGGGTTATTTCTCTTTCCTCTTCCATTAAAATTTCCATTTCATTTACCCTCATACTCATGGAAACTCTCACTTTTCTCATCTATACTATGTTTCCCTCTTGCTTCTAAATGTGTGGCTTAAACACAAATCTCATCTAAGTTTGTGGGATTGAACATGAGAATAGTGTGTCTTAGGTAAATGTGTAAACCCCCGATATACTTTGACAAGGTTTCTTGAGAACACAAATTAATACCAAAAATAAGAGCTCTTCTCCTAAATTCATGATTATAATCTTGCACACTTTTCCCTTTCAATTGTCTAAAATTCATTGAGTCAATAATGGATTTTTTCATGTAAGCTAGAGGATCGAATTTCCTTTTAAAGGAAACAATAAAACTTGACCAAGACATTGAGATATTACCGTAGTTTTTAATATCTTCTGAAGTCATTGCTTGACACCATACAAGTGTTGATCCCTCCATCCTCAAGGAAGCCAATTGAAACATTATGTCATCTTCTTGAAGGTTATCAATTCTGAAATAAACCTCCAATTGACAAATCCAATTATCGATCCTCTCTACATTTACATCGCCATTATACATTAGAAGCTCAAACTTGAAATCAAGTTTTAGTAAGGGATTTTTTCCATTTTTGTATTTTGAGTATGGGTGATTTTGGTTGTGGAAGTGGAAGATGATGATGATGGTGATGATTAGGATGATGATGAATATGGTGGAGATGGAGGAGGCTTTCCTCCACTGCCATTTGAATCCTTATGTTCATCCTTTTCATCGGTCCCTTCAAAGAGGATCCTAACCCTTTCAGTTAGTTCATAGAAAGCCTACTTGTATGCTTCCTCCTCTGAAATACCTTCAGTCTCTCCAAAAGCTCACATGATGGATATGTATTCAAGCTCAGCTTCCGGTGCAACTTCTACCTCATGAATCTCACCTAGATATAAAACTTAAGATGCTTCAAGTGTAGTTGTGAGTGAAAATTTGGGCAGAGATGGTGCCCTAGTGGCTCTCCTTCTTCTGGTCCTAACCTTAGGACTAACAACCAATATTTTGCCTTCTCCTCTCTGCAACTTTAAGCTTGTAAGCATCACAAATTTTTAACCATTAAAACCTTAGCTGCACATAACTCAAGAAAATCAATGAAATAACCTTTCAACCTTTGCTATGATACTACCTGGATCTCAATATGAATGTTAGTTTTGTTGTGCTAATTTCTCCTTACGAATTATAAATAAGTTGATGATATTTTGCTTCATGTGCATAGGCTTCTTGAGTTGTTTTTGAGTATTAAAATGATCCATTAACACAATCTTTTGATGAAGTAGTTCACGCCTCCTGGGCTAAATCTCCTTGGTCCAACTTCCATGGCTTGGGCCTCTGCATTAGCTCAAAATGAAAAAAAAAAAAAATTATAATCCTCTACTGCTCGTAAAACCTACTTCAATGTGTTCAGAATGTCCAATTCATCCGAAATAGACTCTTCTTGAGCCCAATCTTGTTGAATTTTGCAAAAGTTATGGCCTCCTCAATTCTCGCCTACAAAACCCCACTAAATCTGGAAAGAAATCTAGTTACGAAAGCTAATTTTGGAGATCCTCCAAAATTGGAAGACTCCACCAAATAGGCCTCTATATTAATCGTGATTAATTAACTCTTAATTGGGAGTTAACAATTGAATTAGCGCTAAACACACATTTAATTAAATATAGATTACAACAAGATTAGTGCAAATTTAATATAGTTGTTGATTATTAAGCATGTTTAACCCCACGCTTAGTAGAGTGTTCCACCCCTAGTTGTTTCCCAATGGTGACATATATGAGGGGGCTAGCCCCTTCCACCACCCGACACTTCAAACGATATGATAACATATTTAATTCAGTAGCATATAGAGTTAAGTTACAAGGTTGTGGTATAGTGGTAGGTTGATGTGATCTCTTGTGGGAGGTCCGGGGGTCGAGCCCTGAACTCTGCCCTTCTACCCATATTAATTTTGCCACCCAAGCTATATTATATGCCTGAACTTTGGATATATTACATTTGATAATTTGAAGTTTGACGATATATGAAATTCACCCATAGCTTGGTCCACCAGAGGGGGCACATGGCAGCCCCTGGTTACTCCACGTTTCTACCTCTGGTTGGACTATCTCAACCATATAATAAAAAAAATGTCATTCGACCATTGAACTATGAAATTCGGAAATTCGACCTTAGTGGTAAAAAAAGTTTTGTCTCCCAAACTTTCCAGTGAATCCTGCAATGACACTTGTCACAGTGTCATTAGGAGAAAATTATGGAATATTCCTAGAACATCCATTTTTTGTTTACTAGGCTTTCATGTCACCATTCTATCACTTTTGCAATTTTTTTTACTTGTTTAGGAAAATGCACAACAGGCTCTATCTTCCTCATCCGGAGTGGGTTTTCAATGAAACGAATTGCGTTGGATTTCTGGCAATGAGTTGGTTTTTTTCCTTTAGTTTTCAATTAATTCTTGACAATTTTATTTTTTAGCTTAACATCGATCACCTTGTGATTGAGTGCACTTTTGTGTGAGTTTATATTAAGAAGGAAAATTATCTACTGAAGTGTGTAAATATAAAATAAAATGAGTCATAATTCAACAAACCTAGGATGTTACAATACAATCTGTAGGATTGAGAAGGGTGAGTTGAATAAATAATATCAAATAATATCGCTCCATTTTGAGCACACTCAAAATTTACAAGTTTCTTTAGCCTTTTTATTCACGTTGACATAACAATATTTTGAAATAGAGTTTCATATGCCTTATTTTTTCTAAACACAAAGAATAGGGGTCATTGTAAGCTAAGACTTCAATAATGATCCACAATGAAAAAATGAATGGGTAAGGATTTTCATTTTTTAATCATAGCTACAACTGAAATTTTATGGGCTAATATTCCCAAGGGGGGTAATACGGGTTGATATTCCTGTAACACTCCTAGTTTTATGTTTCTTTCAAATTTAGACATTTTAACTTAAATCCAAAGGGGAGTGGACCCCAATGGATAAGTATTTGGTGGATGTAATTAAATATTTAATTATGAAAATTAAATAAAATAATTATGTTCATATTGACCAAATGAGAATTATGAGATCACTTGCTAAATCCATGAGGATAGAAAGAAGCTAATACTTTCCCCAAAAATCTTTCAAAAAAAAAATCCTTGAAAGAATCTATTTCCAAATTAGATTTTGAGGAAAATTTAGTTTCCCCAATGAGGTGGAGAGTAGTTGGGAAGAGGTAAAAAGCTGGGAAAAGCAGAAAGCAGCTTTAAAAATCCCTAAATAAGGGAAGCCTAGGAAAACAGGAAGAAAATCATCCTAATATTCTGGACGCAGAATTAGAAACAGGCTTTCGGGAGCAAAAGATTAAATGAGCTATTCCTGAACAGATTAGAGGTTGGTCTGTTATAGGAGATGATCTCAGCTCGGGGGTGCGTTCTGGAAGACAGAAGAACTCTAAGGATGGGAAGTTGGTCATTTGTAATAGTGGTATGTATTTAAATTGAATGGTTTTTAGTACATAATTTTGGAAAAAAATTATTATACATAATTGTTTGATTAAGTTATTGGATTTGTTAGTTCCCACATTTAACAGAATTGTAAAGAAGAAATTAACCCTCTTAATTCTCTAGAGTTGTAGAAATAGAAATCTGTGGAGGAGAATCCAGCAGAGTCTCTAAACCAAGGTTGGTTTAAATTTGAGGATACATGTTACTCCACAGATAAGTTAGTGCTTTAACTTTAATCTGCTTCTGGTTAAATATATGAATCTGATATGTATATATAGTAGAAAGAAGCATGATATTTCATGTACAAATATCTAAAATAGAACTAGATAAACTGTAATATGAGTTGTGTAGGAAATGATTGAAAACACCTGATGTCCTATAGTAAATACACCATATATACACAAACAGAAGCAAAAGAGAAATTAATTCTTGCATATACCAGTCTATTTCTATAAAATAATGAAGTAAATATAGTTAGTGAAGGAAATAACCATGAGAGTAGGCCATCTAGGGATTAACATAGTGAAAGCTCTATGGGTAATATACATGTACACACAGTTAATTAACATGAGGCTGTCAAATAAGATTCAGCATGATGAGATAAACTTTTATATGAAGTTGAGACTACTAATTGAAAGAAAGATGAGTGACAATGGGCTTTACATCAATTGGGTTGATTAATAGTTAATTAAATTTCATATAAATAATTGTTAGAAATTATTGAAGAATGAGCACAAAAGGAAACATCTACTTGCAGTAGCAAAAGCATAAAGTGACACAGAAATATAAGATAATAAATGTAAACAGAACCTGCCTATTTCCTAGTAGGAGACAAGAAAATAGTTGGAATATATCCTAAACAATATTACAATTATGGAACAAGTACCTTGTGGGAGTAAACACCAAAGATAAAAATTCAACTGTGTCACATTAACCAAGGAAAATCAAAAATAAACAGAGTCTTAACTGAGACTTTAGTTATTATTTCTATTATTCATATAAAATGCCTCTATAAATTTTAATCACTACATCTAAAGGGGAATCATCAAAACTATACCATTGTATAGTTATAATAGTAACCACGGTAGAAATGGGCGAACAAGTAAAGAAATAGAAGAAATAAATTTAGCGCCTGAGTAAAACAAAGTATAATACTCGTAGTCAAATTTAAATGAGAAAAAAATTTAATATGTATTAGGAAGGTCCGACATGACATTGTTCATTTGAGTTTCTTCTCGCAGATATTAAATAGACATTGGAGCAGTTAAATATTAATGCGCATATACAGTGATCCAGGGTAATTTTGGAAAACATTTTAAATACACAAAAGTGTCGAGAACCAAGATTGGGTTTGAATCTCCAGAAGGAGAAGTCATCATCGAAATCAAGCCGGTAGGACATTAACCCTGCATATTTAAAAATTAAAGTTAGGAGGTCAGAGTATAAACCTACCTAGACAACCGAAGAGAGATTTCACGAAATGGTGCGACAGGGAGTACCTGCGTTCACATAAATTAAATGGAATTAAAACGAAAACAAATAACGCAAAATCTATACGGGAGTTCCATGAACCCCTACGTAAACTCAATCGAGGGAGAAACAAATTTAATCGAGAGAAAAGAACGGATTAGATACCTGGTTGAGGCTGGAAGTTTGGTCACCGAATACATTCTTGTGAGGAATACCATAGTCTGAATCACAAAAACAAATTCACAGAGTAAATGAACGAGCTCAAGAATAAACCTGTGAGCAAGAAATTAGAATGGTCTTGTAAATAATTACAATGATATCTGAGTTGACAACTTACCCTTTCGACTAGAAAATGACGGCTTTTGGGTGGGACAAAATTGAACCAAGTGATAGCCTTCTTCCACAGGTCTAGAAGGCATCGACCTCATAGATAGAATCTATGTTATCGACCATTAGGAAGAAAATTTTTTATAATAGTCGTGGGCGAAATCTATGTAACCAGATTTCCCCAACACGAAACCACAATATAATGCAAACTATAAATTTACGCCTCGTTAGGTGGCAAGTCAAATGAAAATACTTGAAAAATGAAAATTATGAGCTTTAGAGATAACAAAAACAAACTCTAATATTCAGTTAAACTGAATGAAACCAAACAAATAGGAATAGCACTGATATAAACCACAAGCTAGGCGAGATCATTCACTAAGAGGTGGATTACCTGAAAGCTTGGATCGGCACGACAATGTCGACATTCCTATGCTGAGGCATAGGTTCCAATTTCTATATCTCTGCGTGAGAGCAACACGTGGCCAAACCAAATGAAAAAAATAAGGTTTTCACCAAGAGGAACGATGGATTTTAAACATAACATGAAACCCTAAGTCTTGAATGAGATTCACAGTTAATTTAGGGTTGCAGAGATAGAGGGTGGGAAATCTGAAAGCCCGAGAAGTAAATCGATGGTGATCCAAAATTTAATTACCCGGTACAACATTTATTGACCTCGAGGAGAGATCAACCCTCGAATCAATAACTTGAAAAAAAAAACAAATCGACATGTACACTGAGTACTAGAACATGTCGCATCCAAGGTACAAGTAGCCAGTTCATAACGTTAATACAACAGAGGAAATTAAATATACGAGAAATACTATGTACTGTAACCATGTAATGTGAGGAACAAGGTCACTCCATCAAAACATCGATCCATATCACCGTACATAGGAGCCACCCTAAGTGAAATCACATCAATGATGGCGTATCATGCTTTTGATTAATTCATGAGCTGGAAACAAAAATAAAATAGTATATTACTAGTCAATGGTTGGAATTAAGATTGAGTGATATTTTGGTAGAGTTATTTCGACATACAAAAGTAACCAAATCAATTTCTCTACACGTATAGGAAATTCGATATCCATGTATTATGGTAGGGTCGAATTCATATACTGCTCTATGATGCTATGTTAACTACAACGATATAGTAAGTACTTGGGGTCGAGACACATATAAAATAGATTGATTAGTAATAGTTAATTTAAAGGAGAACTCATGGAGTTAAAAATCATGGGAAGTAATAAAAAAAAGGGATTTTCATGCTAGAAATTTAAGATATATACATCTATAAAATATATATATAGAGAATAAGGTATATGTATATCTTTACTTATGGATAGAGAGTTAAATGGTTAATTGAAAATTCGTGTATAGGGTAAAACACATGATAATTGGAAATGACACAATGCTAGTAAGAAGGAAAAAGAGTCACCAAGGTGGGACAACCAAGAGATTTTTGTGTAAGTAAAATGCCTATATTGATAGGTTAACAAGAAAAAAAAAATTTGTTATTGGGGTGCAGGGAGAGACGTTAAAAATGGTATCAGAGATTATGTTACATAAAACTGGGTTGTTGTTGTTGTGCTCACTGTTGTTGTGTGCTCATTGTATAAAGTATTTATTTTTGAAAAAAAAAAATTATTTCTAATATGTGTTGTTTAGTGTACAGTGTGGTGCTGAAACAAACAATTCCAATGGCTAGAAGTGATGAAATTTATGTTGATCTGTGTGAGGAAGATAATACACCATATCCCAATGCTCCGGTGATGGCTATGTTGCACAGTTTTCAATGAGAAATGGCTGAGCTAAGAAGCCAGAATGACAGATTGTCATTAGCCAGTGAAGAGCAGGAAAAGCTCATCAGAGAATTAACTTCGCGGAACAGCCAAGACGATGAAGATTCCGGAAAGAGGAAAAATGATGATTCTGAGGAAGATGATGCTATTAGGCATCCATATAAGCAGAAAAAGGAATTACAGGGGGAATTCCGAAAGATCAAACCTTCGTCCTATGATGGGGAGAAGGAGGAAGATGCGGAAGCCTAGTTGTTCAACATGATTAAGTACTTCCAAGTCTATGAATATGAAAGCAATCTGAAGGCCAGATTAGCTGTCTACCAGCTACAAGGTAAGGCTACATTGTGGTCGCAGGAGACGAAAATGGTCCATGCCATTGATGAAAAAACAGTGACTTGGGAAGATTTCCAAGTCAAGTTTAAAAACCGTTATTTGAACGAACGTTACTATGATGATAAAGAAAAGGAATTCCATGAAATTAGACTGGGATAGCTCACTATTGATGAGTTTTTCACCAAGTTTACAAATTTTTTGAGATGTTTCCCTTACATTCGGGAAGAGAATGCAAAGGTGCAAAGGTTTTTGAACTGCTTGTCTGTTGTGTACAAAGAGAAGATCGATTTTGATAACCCAAAAAATATGGACGAAAAAGTGAGGAAAGCTAGATTATGCTACCATTATTCTAAAGGAAAGGGTGAGCATGGAAAAGGCTGGATAAACAAAGGATAAATCAAAGGAAAGAAACAAAAAACAACTTACTTAAAGAATTTTGCAGGGATCATCAGTGGAAAAAGTTTAATAAACGAAAAGAAAGCCAAATTGCTCAGTCCCAAGTTGGGTCCAAACATCTAGATGGAGAAAATAAGAAGGAAGGAACATTTAAAATGAGGGAGCCTTTGAAATGCTGGGGTTGTGGAGAACCTCATCTCTTGAGGGATTGTCCCCACCAAAATATTCATATGATTATGAGGGATCGAGAAGCTACCACAGTAAATGATATAGCAAGAAATATACCCACTATCAGTGCAGCCTTCGAGAATCGACAAGCAGAACACTAAGCTACCATGGTTGAAATTGAAGGTAAGATTGCTGACCAATCTGTTACTGTGTTAATTGATCGAGGCGCTTCTTTGAGTTACATTAGTCCCCAAGTGGTAGAAAAATGCAATCTCAAAACTGAAAAATTTCAGTAGTCTTGGTTGGTCCAATTAGCGACTGATACCAAGAGGAAAGTAACTCATAAGTTACCCCAAACATAAATTAAATTAAATGATTTTCAGACATAAGTGAATTTAAACATTCTTCCCTTAGGCTCATATGACTTGCTGATAGGAATGGACTGGCTAGAAAAGAGAAAGGCTATGATGAACTGTTGGGATAAGACTCTGCATTGCATAGATGAAGAAGGAAAACCTTTTATTCTTAAGGGAAAACCAAAACCCGTCTCTGTAAGACAAATATCAGCACTGGAACTAAAAAGAACAGCTAGGAAAGGATATCAAGTATATGCAGTACATGTTGAAGAATTAGAATAGCAACCTGAAGAAAACCTATTAGATATCTTGCCAGTGGTGAGCGAGTTTAAGGAAGTTTTTCCAGATGAGATTCCTCATCTTCCCCCCAAAAGAGAGATTGACTTTTCTATCGATTTAGTGTCGGAAGCAACACCTGTTTCCCGAGCCCCTTATCCAATGAGTCCCCCTGAACTCATGGAACTGAAAATGCAATTGCAAGAATTGCTAGATAAGGGTTATATCCGACCGAGTGTGTCTCCTTGGGGAGCACCGATGTTGTTCGTGAAGAAGAAGGATGGAACCTTTAGAATGTGCATTGAATATCATCAACTGAATAAGTTGACAATTAAAAACAGATACGCTTTGCCCCTAATTGATAATATTTTTGATCAGGTGAGGGGAGCTTCAGTATTTTCTAAGATTGATCTAAGGACTGGTTATCACCAGCTCAGAATTAAGAAAGAATACATTAGTAAAACAACTTTTCGAACCAGGTATGGTCACTACGAATTTGTAGTCCTACCCTTCAGGTTGAAAAATGCCCCTACCACCTTTATGTGCTTAATTAATAGTGTTTTAAACAAGTACTTGGATAAATTCGTACTAGTGTTCATAGACGATATTCTATTTTATTCAAAAAGTGAGGAGGAGAACAAAGAGCACTTGCTGCAAACTTTGAAAGAAAACCAGTTATATGCCAAATTCAGTAAATGTGAATTCTATAAGGACAAGATCCAATATTTGGGTCATATAATTTCTGAACAGGGGTTGGCTATTAACCCCGAAAAGATAAAAGCTATTAGATAATGGCCAGTGCCAACTGATGTTTCAGCAGTGAGATCATTCATGGGGATTGTAGGTTATTATGGCAGATTTGTGGAAATATTTTCTGCCATAGCATATCCCATAACCTCACTACAAAGAAAGGGTGTCAAATTTGAGTGGACTAAAAAATGGCAAAGCAGTTTTGAACAATTAAAATTAAAACTCACTACAGCCCCTATACTGAAGATTGCAAATCCCGATAAAGAATTTTTTGTGTGTACAGATGCATGTAGAGAGGGGTTGGGAGGAGTCCTGTTGCAAGAAAATTCGGTTATTGCCTATGAGTCTAGGAAACTTAATACACATGAAAAAAACTATAGTGCATATGATTTGGAGTTGGCTACTGTAATTAATGCCTTGAAGATGTGACGACACTATCTGCTTGGAAAAAAAATTACATTGATGATTGATCATATTAGTCTTAAATATTTTTTTCTCCCAAACTGATTTGAATGCTAGACAGGCTAGATGGCTCTCTTTCCTGAGTGAATTTGATATGGACATAAAACATATCAGGGGGAAATAAAATAAAATTGCTGATGCCCTAAGCATAAATGCTTGTCCAAATATAAACAGCATTGGAAGTAGTGCTATTTTTTATTTAGAAGATCTAGTGAAAAAGGTAGCAGAACAGGATCCAAATTTTGAGACACTACAGGTGAAAATAATAAAGAAGGATATGGTTGAATACACTCAAAACCAAAAAGGGTTGACCAGCTACAAAAATAGATTGTATGTTCCCAATGTGGAAACTTTGAAAAAAGAAATCCTAGATGAATAACACAAACAGTCGTATGCAGGGCACCCTGGATATCAGAAAATGTTAACAGCTTTGAAAAAGAAGTTTTTTTGGCCAGGAATGAAAAGAGATGTAGCAGAATATTTAGCTAGGTGCATGGAGTGTCAACTAGTTAAAGTTGAACATCAGCATCCTGTTGATCTTCTAAATCCTTTGCTGATTGCAGAATGGAAATGGGACACCATTTCTATAGATTTCATAACAGGGCTACCCAAAAACAAACACCAACATGACTCAGTGATGGTGGTAGTAGACACTTTAACAAAAGTTGCACACTTCATACCTATGAAATCTACTTTCGGGACAACCCAAGTAGTAGACATGTGCTTGAAGGAAGTAAGGCTCCATGGGGTTCCAAAGATGATTGTTTTGGATAGAGATGCTAAGTTCACAATAGCCTTTTGGAAAGGTCTATTTGGGGGCATGGGTTCTAAGCTAAATTTCAGCACTGCCTATCACCCTCAAACCGACGGTCAGACAGAAAGAACAAATCAGATGTTGGAAGATATGTTGAGAATGTATGATGGACAGGCCATCAAAATGGGAAGACTACTTGCATTTAGCTGAATTTACCTATAATAAAAGCTATGAATCCTCTATTAAAATGAGTCCGTTTGAGGCACTCTATGGAAGGAAATGTCGTACTCCTTTGAGCTGGAGCCAACCTGAAGATAAGCTAAGGTTGGGACTAGATGCCTTACAAGAGATGGAAAGAATTGTTAAACAAATAGAAAGAAACATCAAAACATCACAAGATCGATAGAAAAACTATGCTGATAACAAGAGAGTACATCGAGAATTCAAAGTGGGGGAGCATGTGTATTTGTGTATTAAACCCAAAAAGAGCACAATTTATGCTAGAAGTTGTGCAAAATTGGCTCCTAGATATTGTGGGCCTTTTGAGGTGTTGGAAAGGGTGGGACCAGTGGCTTATAAGCTAGCCTTACCACCCCATGTTAAAGTTCATGATGTGTTTCATGTTTCATTGTTAAAAATATATATACATGATACTTATCACATTGTTGATTGGAATGTGATACAGGTGGAACCAGAAGGGGAGTTCCTTCCAGAACCTCTTCAAATATTGGAGAGGGAAGAAATTGAATTGAGGAATCGAACGGTAGCAAGAGTAAAGGTGTAGTGGAAGAAATTTACTGCTGAAGAAGCTACCTGGGAAAGAGAATTTCAAATGATGGAAAAATATCCATTTTTGTTTAAAAAAAAAAATGAACTCTAATAGTTAGTTATCAACACCGAGGACGATGTTTGCTTTCAGAGGGGGAATATGTAACACCCCTATTTTTATGTTTCTTTCAAAGTTAGACATTTGAACTTAAATCCAAAGGGGAGTGGACCCCAATGGATAAGTATTTTGTGGATGTAATTAAATATTTAATTATGAAAATTAAATAAAATAATTCTATGCATATTGACCAAATGAGAATTATGAGATCACTTGCTAAATCCATGAGGATGGAAAGAAGCAAATACTTTCCCCAAAAATCTTTCAAAAAAAAATCCTTGAAAGAATCTATTTCAAAATTAGATTTTGAGGAAAATCTAGTTTCCCCAGTGAGGTGGAGAGTAGTTGGGAAGAGGTAAAAAGCTGGGAAAAATAGAAAGCAGCTTTAAAAATCCCTAAATAAGGGAAGCCTAAGCAAACAGGAAGAAAAGAATCCTGATATTCTGGACGCAGAATTAGAAACAAGCTTTCGGGAGAAAAAGCTTAAATAAGCTATTCCTGAACAGATTAGAGCTTGGTCTATTCTAGGAGATGATCTCAGCTCGGGGGTGAAGTTTGGGAGACAGAAGAACTCTAAGGTTGGGAGGTTGGTCATTTGCAACAGTGGTATGACTTTAAATTGAATGGTTTTTAGTACATAAATCTGGAAAAAAATGGTTATACATAATTGTTTGATTAAGTTATTAGATTTGTTAGTTCCCACATTTAACATAATTGTAAAGAAGGAATTAACCCCCTTAATTCTCTAGAGTTGTAGAAATAGAAATATGTGGAGGAGAATCCAGCAGAGTCTCTAAACCAAGGTTGGTTTAAATCTGAGGATACATGTTACTCCACAGATAAGTTAGTGCTTTAAATTTAATCTGCTTCTGGTTAAATATATGACTCTGATATGTATACATAGGAGAAAGAAGCATGAGATTTCATGTACAAATATCTAAAATAGAACTAGATAAACTGTAATATGAGTTGTGTAGGAAATGATTGAAAACACCTGATGTCCTATAGTAAAAACACCATCTATACAAAAACAGAAGCAAAAGAGAAATTAATTCCTGCATATACCAGTCTATTTCTATAAAATAATGAAGTAAATACAGTTAGTGAAGGAAATAGCCATGAGAGTAGGCTATCTAGGGATTAACACAATCAAAGCTCTATGGGTAGTATACATGTACACACAGTTAATTAACATGAGGCTGCCAACTAAGATTCAGCATGATGAGATAAACTTTTATATGAAGTTGAGACTACTAATTGAAAGAAAGATGAGTGACAATTCCCTTTACATCAGTTGGGTTGATTAACAATTAATTAAATTTCATATAAATAATTGTTAGAAATTATTGAAGAATCAACACAAAGGGAAACATCTACTTGCAGTAGTAAAAGCATAAAGTGACACAGAAATATAAGATAATAACTGTAAACAAAACCTTCCTATTTCCTAGTAGGAGACAAGAAAACAGTTGGAATATATACTAAACCATATTACAATTATGGAACAAGTACCTTGTGGGAGTAAACACCAGAGATAAAAATTCAACTGTGTCACATTAAGCAAGGGAAATCGAAAGTAAACCGAGTCTTAGCTTAGCGTTCAATTATTATTTCTATTATTCATATAAAATACCTCTGTAAATTTTAATCACTACATCTAAAGGGGAATCATCAAAACTATACCACTGTATAGTTATAATAGTAACCACAGTAGAAATGGACGAACAAGTAAAGGAATAGAAGAAATAAACTTAATGCCTGAGTAAAACAAAGTATAATACTCGTAATCAAATTTAAATGAGAAAAAAATTGAATATGTATTAGGAAGGTCCGACATGAAATTGTTCCTTTGAGTTTCTTCTTGCATATATTAAATATACATTGGAGCAGTTAAATATTAATGCGCATATACAATGATGCAGGGTAATTTTGGAAAAAAATTAAATACAAAAAAGTGCCGAGAACCCATATTGGTTGTGAATCTCCAGAAGGAGAATTCATCATTGAAATCGAGCCAGCAGGACATTAACCCTGCATATTTAAAAACGAAAGTTCGGAGGTCAGAGTATAAACCTACCCAAACAAATGAAGAGAGATTTCATGAAATGGTGCAAAAGGGAGTACCTGCATTCACATAAATTAAATGGAATTACAGGGAAAAAAAATAACACAAAATCTATACGGGAGTTCCATGACCCCTAACGCAAACTCAATCGAGGGAGAAACGGATTTAATCGAGAGAAAAGAGAGGATTAGATACCTGGTTGAGGCAGAAAGTTTGGTCACCGAATACATTCCTGTGAGGAATAACACGGTCCAAATCACAAAAACAAATTCGCAGAGTAAATGAACGAGTTCAAGCATAAACCCGTGAGCAAGAAATTAGAACGATCTTGTAAATAATTACAACGATATCCAAGTTGACAACTTACCCTTTCGACTAGCAAATGAGGAAGCAGCATTCACGGCTTTTGGGTCGACAAAATCGAACCAAGTGATAGCCTTCTTCCGCAGGTCTGGAAGTCATCGACCTCATAGATGGAATCTATGTTCTCGACCATTAGGAAGAAAATTTTTTATATTAGTCGTGTGCGAAATCTGTGTAACCAGATTTCCCTAACATGAATCCACAATACAATGCAAACTATAAATTTACGCCTCGATAGGTAGCAAGTCAAATGACAATACTTGAAAAATGAAAACGGTGAGCTTCAGAGATAACAAAAACAAACTCTAATATTCAGTTAAACTGAATGAAACCAAACGAATAGGAATAGTGCTGATATAAACCAAAAGCTAGGCGAGATCGTTCACTAAGAGGTGGATTACATGAAAGTTTGGATCGGTGCGACAATGTCGACATTCCTATGCTGAGGCATAGGTTCCAATTTCTCTATCTCTGTGTGAGAGCAACTCGCGGCCAACCCAAATGAAAAACAAAAGGTTTTCTCCAAGAGGAACGACGGATTTTAAACATAACAGGAAACCCTAAGTCTCGAAGGAGATTCACAGTTAATTTAGGGTTGCAGAGATAGAGGGTGGGAAATCTGAAAGCCCGAGAAGTAAATCGACAGAGATCCAAAATTTAACTATGCGGTACAACATTTACTAACCTCAAGGAGAGATCAACCCTTGAATCAATAACTTGAAAAAAAAAACGAATCGACATGTACACCGAGTACCAGAACATGTTGCATCCAAGGTACGAGTAGCCAGTTCATAACGTTAATACAACTAAGGAAATTAAAGAGACTAGCAATATTGTGTATTGTAACCATGTAACGTGAGGAACACGGTCACTCCATCAAAACATTGATCCATATCACCATACATATGAGCCACCCAAAGTGAAATCGCATCAATGATGGCGTATCATGCTTTTCATTAATTCATAAGCTGGAAACAAAAATAAAATATTATTTTACTAGTCAATGGTTGGCATTACGATTTAGTGACATTTTGTTAGAGTTAGTTTGACATAAAAAAGTAACCAAATCAATTTCTCTACACGTATAGGAAATTCGATATCCATGTATTATGGTAGGGTCGAATTCATATACTGCTCTATGACGCTATGTTAACTATGACCATATAGTAAGTACCTAGGGTTGAGACACATATAAAATAGATCTATTAGTAATAGTTAATTTAAAGGAGAACTCATGGAGTTAAAAATCATGGGAATTAATTAAAAAAAAAGATTTTCATGCTATAAATTTAAGATATATACATCTATAAAAGATATATATAGAGAATAAGGTATATGTATATCTTTACTTATGGATAGAGAGTTAAATGGTTAATTGAAAGTTGTGTATAGGGTAAAACACATGATAATTGGAAAGGACACAATGCTAGTAAGAAAGCAAAAGAGTCACCAAGGTGGGACAACCAAGAGATTTTTTTGTAAGTAAAATGGCTATATTGATAAGGTAACAAGAAAAAAAAAAATCTGTTATTGGGGTGCAGGGAGAGACGTTACAATTCCCAATTGGGGCAATATTTAATGTTGTTCCAAAATCAATTAGTCAATTTCCATTTAAAAAAAAAAAATAGCAAAATTTTATAGTATTAAATTATTTTACCTTGAAAATACCCAATATTATATATTCTCTAATATAAAATAATTAGAAATCTAAACATTTTTACAAAGTTGTCATCAACCATTTTAAGATTTGGGTATTAGGCACTAGTAATATATTCCATGATTGGTAAACCTTAAGATAAACAACTATCCTTAAAACTATGTTACCTACTGCAATTAATATATGCAAAGACCACGCTCTATTTGCATCTCTTTGAGTAGGAATTTGATAAATCAAGCATTCTATAGTTGAAAACAACTCCATCATAGAGATAAGATAATTATAGTGGAACATAATGTTATAGTCATGTACTCTGAGAGGTAAATATATATTACTTAGTTCATTTTTAATCTTAGTTTGACATTTTCTAAGCTAAACATTATATTTTCCCTTATTGTTTACTAACTAAAATAAATTATGGCACAATTAATAACTACACTAACCTACTTTAGCCACAACTTTATTACTTTGTACATCACTACAGTTTGAGGTGTCTCTACATATTGTTAGACTAAATAAATGAATTTCATATATGTCAGATTAATGTATATAATCATATATATATTATGATATTTTAGAATTTAATAAATTATATAAGATTTTTTATTTCAAAATTATGTAATATCTCAAATCCCTTGGACTTGAATTATTAGACACCTAGGAGATTATCACATATATATTTTATAAGTTATTTTAATTTGTTAATGGAGTCATCCTCTTTCATTTATAAATATCCAATATTCTTTCCATAAAAACATATAAAATTATTTTTATTTAGTTTATTCCATCATAGTTAAAAAAAAACAATATTTCAATTTTTAATCGTAATAAACTATTTTACATTATCCAAATCATCAATTAATATGAAATGTATGATCTAAATATGTCTATTTCAATAAATTTCCCCCTAAAATCACAAAAAATAAATATATTTCATTTAATATTTTTTATGATCATTCTACTAAGCTCAACGATAAATCTTTGGAAGATCCAACGCTGAGTTTGTTGGAATATGTAATTCCTACTTGTCTTCAGTTGTGATTCTCTCTATGTATGAGGTTGAGATATTCCCTCAACCAAATTATTGTGTGTCTAAGATAGCTTCTCTATCTTGAGACAATTCCTTATGTATATATGTAACTTGATTTAATTAATGAATATAGCTTGCATGCTCAGTTTCTAAGTTAGTATCAGAGCCCGTTTGGGCTTGGGTCTGGCCTTGGCCCCTCCTAGGATGAGGGAAATAAAAGAGTATTTGTTTGTTTTATTTTTGTTTGTCCATTCATCACTATTCGAACATTTATCTGTGGAGCGATCTCGGAGAAATCAAGGAGGCACTCTTTATCTCGTGAGCGCTGCTAGAATTAGAATCTTTGCATAATCATTTCTTCTACGATTTCAAATCTATTTCAAATCGGCTTACTGGCTCTAACTCCAAGAGGATATTCGAGATCTCGTACTGGTTGTGTTTGAATTCGAAGGAAATGAGAGAAATTATCAGCATTCACATTGGTCAAGGTCAGAGTTCAAGCGGTTCTTGTATGAGCCTGAGAACCTGATGTCTTTGCTGCGTCTTCTTCAGTACCATTTGGTGCCTAAAAGAATCATGGTGGAGGAATGGAGGAATGAAAACCATCAGGATTTTAACAAAGATGGGCGTCAGTGGTTTGATGGGGAGAGCCAGCGATCTGGTGGATTGGCAGATTAAGCCATGAGGATGAATGAATTATTTTCTCATATAGTATCACAATTCTTTGGTAGTATAATACACAATGTGATGCAATCAATGCCGCCATTAATGAGGTGAAAATGTTTTACATAAGCAAAAAAACCATGTGTATTGAAATTTATGCTGGTATTCATCCAACCTATGACTGGGTGGTTAGGAAGTAGACCATGACATTGATGGATCTTCACAGTGTCGAAACCATGAACAGGGTTTCAGAAAACCTAGCGACCGTTGGTGCAGAGGATTTTCCAGGTTTGTACATATACAACACATAGAATGCGTCCAATGTGAAGAGCTTGACTTGTTCTGACAAATCTGACACACAGGTTTATGGACCCTATGTTCAAGCCATCGCCTCGTTAGATTCTTCCATCTTCGCAAGCTTTGAAAATGGGTAGAGGACTGAGAACATGATCCTAGTTGTCGACAAGGAGAGGCTCGAAGTTTCTCGATAGGTTGGCCAAAAAAACGGTAACATTGTGCACTCCAAGGTTTCGACGATTTTGCATTTTGTGAATTCTCAGAACCTTCTCATGGTAAGAGGCATTCATGGTCACGCCTTTGGATACTGCAGTTACATTCACCTCTTTGATGCAAGGGCTGACAAGATTTTGTGGGATTGGATTGAGAAAAATGCTAATGCTGATCCGAGGATGATAGAATGAGACAGCTTCACAGATGTGCTGGTGATCGAAAACCTACAATGGAAGTTGATCGGTAGCACGCTAATTGGTGCGTCTATTGGGAGGATTGGTCCGACTTGCGATGGTGGTGGATCCTCTATTATACAAATGCTGGTTGTTGTCGCTTCCTGTACTTGGGCAGTGTCTCTTCATGGAAGTGGCATATGCTACGTTATCGTTGGAAGATAAAGCAGAATGACAATTGATTTCATCTCTCTTCTTGCTATATGTGTTGTGCTTGCAAAATGTTTCTGTGTGCGAAGGTGTCGATTAAGACATGTTGGACATCATTCACATGTTTGTAAATTTCCTTGTTTGGGCATATTAAAAAAAATCCAGAGTTTGTTGTGAATTTTGGGTCGAGGTGCAACGAAAGACGATTGGATTTCCAATGCTGTGGACCAAGTTTTTGATTTGGAGTTTGGAGCTTTCAGGTGTTAGAAGAGGTGTAGAAGCACTTGGATTTGTTGGGAGGCTTCTGACTTCCTTTTTTTGGGATCAACCTAGTTGAAGGTTGAACACATTTCTAGCATGGTCTCATGGCGCAACAGTGAAGTGAGCCAAGGGCAGTGTGGTGATCTGCCTTGACGTGATTATGTTTCTAAATAGGTTGAATATGAAACAAATTGTCTTCGTGAACTATTCTACTTTCATGTTGAGATCGGTCAACTTAACATCTAAATGCATTTATGTAAATCTGGTTAAAAGAATTAAATGTTGTATTGTTGTGACATTTAGTTTGGGCAACTATTGTCACGAGTGTGATTCTTTAATGGAATTTCCCATTTTGAAAATAGAAAAATTTGTTTGTAGGAATGATTTACTACCAGATATAATGAAGACATGACAATGAAAATAGCATCATAGATTGGAGGATGATCGAGTTTGTGTGGGCCGAGTGTGATCGAAACATATCTGCATGTTGAAATAGAGAGGAGATTATCTTGATAACGGGTCTTTTTTGTTGCAGCTTGTCAGTGAGCATGAGAAGGCATGCTTGGAAGTTGTTACCCTACCTTAATACTATGAACAGGGGAAGTGGCATTATGCTGCGGTTCTAGTGGAATTGGATACTGAAATGAGAACTTTTTGTGTATAACATTGTTGAATTTTATGCATGTTGACAGGGAATTTGTGGACGAGGCAGGATTGGACCATGGAGTCCTGGCTGTGATAAGCCTTTGTGGCTATGTTGAGCCCTCATGGCTATGGTGAGCCTCTGTGGATATGGTGAGCCTTCCTGGCTGCGGTGAACCTTCATGGCTATCTTGAGCCTTCATGGCTATGTTGAGGCTTTGTGGCAATGGTGAGCCTTCGTGGCTGAGTTGAGCCTTGGTGGCTACATTGTATATCCTCAATGCTAAGCGCTTGAGCAGTGAAGGTGAATTACTACTTGTCGAAATGTGAACTAGCAAGTAGATGAAAGGGTGTTGCTCATTCATGAACAAACGTGGAGTGATCAGTTGTTAGTGATCTGATAGGGATCAGGTCGAAGACAAAGTGTAGTGTATGATCTTGGATCTTCTCACAACAGTAGTGTGGGAAGTGTTCTAGTGAACTGAAATGCGGGGTGGACTGTCCGCAGCAGTGAATGGCGTGGCCATGTGTTGAACATTTGCATTATCATTTGGTATTTTTTGTTTGAAAGCATGATTGTTTGTGTATGTTAGGGAAAATGAAATATTTCATGATGGAAATATTTTGGAACTAAAATTAATATACATATTGGGATTAGTCACCTCAATATGAAGTTATTTTTTGTTAGAATTGACTACTCTAACAAATGACAGGTTAAGGATGGAGTACCAAGTTCTAATTCACATGTAAAAAGAGAAAGTAATGGTGTCTTCCAGCATATGAATAGCGTGGTGTTTGTGGAGGTGAATGGTATGGTGAGCGGAAAAGCAGGATGGACAATCAAGTTTGTGAGAGCTTGTTTTGTGTGAGTTTCTTGGAATAGACTCATGACCATGAGTATGAGTTACAGTTTGTAATTAGAAGCAAATCTACATGTCATTTATTGTTTGTACATGTTGTAACACCCAGAGAAGCATGCACACTGCTTTGTTATATGTTCCCTCTGTAAAAGAGTTTTAACACCCTACAAGAGTGTGTCATGCGGGATGGATACACTTTGGCAGGCCGTATTGGTTTTAGACTCCATAAGGCGAAATTTATATGAATGGAGATTTAATCGAGAGGTTGGATGAACCATATATGTGAAGGACTTCCTAGTATACTGGCGGTTATAGTAGTTGGAACCCATGCATTTCAGTACATGTTTGTTCCTTTATATCGACATCAAAAATTTCATGAACAAGATACAAAGTGTAATTACCAAATAGAACCAGTGTAATTACGAAAAAGGACCAGTCGTAGATTTTGCAGATAGATATTTAAACAAGAAGTCATTAAGGGGGAGTGTTGGAATATGTAATTCCTACTTGTCTTTAGTTGTGATTCTCTCTATGTATACACTCTGTTCCTATTCTATAGGTTAGTTCCTAGTTAAGTGTGAAGTTGAGATATTTCCTCAACCAAATTATTGTGTGTCTAAGATAGCTTCTCTCTCTTGAGACAATTCCTTATGTATATATGTAACTTGACTTAATTAATGAATATAGCTTCTATGCTCAGTTTCTAAGTTTACCCTCCGAGTGGTGAAGAAATAATATAACCAGAGCTTTCGAAAGTACAAGTACTGCTTAAAGAGGGAAATCAACTTTTCTGAAGATTCGTTGAGTTTTTTAAGTAACCTTTATTTAACCACTGAATGTCTGAGCATCACGAATGGAATGAAGTGGAAGTGAATTACTAGCTTCTTCCTTTTTTTTAAGTTGAAAAAACTCATGGTAAGTGATTTACTAGCTATACAACACATTACTGACTCTTAACTAACAACTGAATTTAATTTTCTAGGTAATTAATACTAGTTGTACTTCATGCACAACCATTCAACCCCATTAACAATGGTAATTATCTCCAACCATTCCATCGAATTAATAATGACAACCAATTAAATGGAAATTGTGTTACAAATATACTAGTTATATAAATGGGCTTGGATCTATAAATTATAAGAAAAGAAGAGCAGCCAAGTAGAAATAATTGGAGGTCAAACCATCATTAGAATTTGAGGTGTTACACTTTTCCACGGATTGTATAAAGAATATGACTGACAAGTTTTTTTTTATCGTGAAATGAGAAATTTAGTGATCCCCCTGGGTTTTCAAGTGGCCTTCTATGTTTAATGGTGATATTTTCTGCAATAGCCATTGACTGGTGGAACTGGATTTTTGGTATGTGGAGTTGCGGTCTCCTTGTCCAGTTCCGACTTCAATCGCTTTTCAAGAAAATTTAAATCTTCTCGTTCTTGTATTTTCCTATGAATGCGAATGCATGGATAGTGAAACTAATGGTAGAAGAAATGAATGAGGAAAAAAGGATGGTTGCTAAGGTGGTTCAAAATACAAACA
Organism: Pinus albicaulis; assembly: GCA_034641835.2. Classification (NCBI taxonomy): domain Eukaryota; kingdom Viridiplantae; phylum Streptophyta; class Pinopsida; order Pinales; family Pinaceae; genus Pinus; species Pinus albicaulis. The sequence continues at coordinate 516,614,452 of CM076584.1, read as the reverse complement.
GGACATCCATTGGCTAACCATCCAGTGAATAAAACTCCGTTGTAAGAAAGAAGCTCAAAATTGCTAGCTATCAATTTTAGTCTTTCTTGAATTTTTTATATCTATTTAAGAAAATCCAAGAATCACATATGTTGTTTTAGAGTGTTCATAGTAACATGTTAGATACATGTTATTACACCAATTGAATTATGCCCAACTTAGATACATGTTATTTCTCTAGTAGCGATCTCAAAGTTAAGCTGAAAATTGTATTATATCATTCACATAGAATTTGATTCATAGTCACTCATATAGTTTGTGAAGGGAGAGAGGAACCCTAGTAGATTGCCTCATTTCATTCTCAAACATCACTACCCCGACTTAAAAGAATAAAATAAAAAAGACACAAAACCTTCAGAAAATAATTTCTAAACATATTTAGGCTTATTTATAAACAACAATTATCTATTAAAGATATTTCGCTTATTCTAGGAAAACTTATTATAATACTCTTCACTAAATAAATATTCAAAACTTACTCTTATATTAAATTTTATTATTAATTTTTATTAATTTATTTAGATAATTTTAAGATAGTAGTAATTATAATTTCAAAAATTTTAACATTTAGAATTTATTACTTGAATTTTTTTAACATTTAGGTTGTATTACTAGAAATAAAATAAATATAATAATTATTATTAAATAAATTTTAAAATTCTAAGAAACAAGGTAAATTTTTTTATTAAATTAATGAATTTTTTTTAATTAAAATTTAGTTAAAATTAATCAAAATCAAATCAAATAAATTTAATAGAACTATTATTGAATTTTTATTAAATTATATTAAACAAATTTGTTAAATTTATTAAAAAATTATAATAAACTAATTTTATTATTTATTAATAAAATTTGTCAAATAAATTAATAGAATATTAATTTGTTAGCTACATTGTTTCTTTTTCTCCATATTTCACTATTTAAACCTTCACCTTGTGTCCTTCTTTTATTCGTCATTCAACATCTTATCTTGAAGATGAATTCCTTTGGGATTCAAACAATGGATCATTGTTTTATCATACTATGGATAATATGAGATTTCCTCAATAAAATAGAACCAAAAAAACTTGAAAACCATAATACCCAATATATTCTATGATGAGAAATATAACATATGTATTAGTTACAGAATAATTAAAAACACATATCTCCAACAACCTCTTTTTTCTTGTCCTTTTAAAGCCACTTAGATTTATCCATGCAATATAAAAATTATTCAAAGTACTAAATCAATTTTTTATAAACCATTTTATTGACATTATTCGATTTCTGGCTATATTTTTTGATGGCAAGAGAGCAATGAAACATTCAACATAGTAAATGTACTCATTATCAATCTTAGAACATAAACTCTTGCATATGACTTTTAAATATTAATCATCATTAAAGTAATTTATATACTCTACCAAGAATTTATTTCCATAGTCACGTAGATGACCTTCTCAAAAACCTATTCATCCCTTTGTCTTCATTTAGAAAATAATTTTTTAAGTTCCTCCACACTAAATGTACCAACCAAACACAAGAGAGGGGACCTCTCATGGCCTCTCATGCTAGTAGCATAATTCCTTTTTTATAATGTATAATGTAGGTGATTTATGGGTCTCTACTCAAAATGTAAGGGGCACACCTCTCATGCTTCATAATCTAGGCACTTTCTATGTAGGTAACCCTAGGCACTAGGCTTCACACATTAGGTACCACAACGTTTTTATGAGAAATGAAACAACCATATAGTATGAAAAAAAAATTTACACAACATAATATTGTGGAGTACTGTGGAGTATTTACTAATAATGGCTTCAAGATAATTATACAAAAATGTTAAAAAAACAGTCAAATGACAACTTATTTAATATCACACTTTTCTGGCCTCTACCATAAGGGAGTGATACTGAGAGCTTGTTGGTATGCTATCGACACTTATACAAAAATGTTAAAAAAGCACTCAAACGACAACATATTTAATATCACACATTGTTTGCCACTCTCATAAGGGAGTGATGGTGAGAGCTCATTGGTATGCTATCAAAATACATGCATTGCCCTAAAAGTTATTATTCCTATATTTTATTATCACACTCATATATTTATGCATACTATAAACAAGAAATTTCTTATCCTAATGCCTAAATCACTCAATTTTGGCCAATGAGCTATTTTCTTCAATGCATAGCTTGATCCAAAAATTGGGATAAGGGGTGTGAAAATTTTTTTTTTAATAGATTTCAAGTTATCAAGAAATTTATCTACTTTTGGTTGTTATATGTATAGGTCTTTGAATTGCATTACCCAAATGACCCACAACTAGTCTATCGAAATGGATTATGTAATAAATCTGCTCAGAGACAAATAACCTTGAATCACACTATAAGTAGTTAAAGAACTACATAAGCAAACATCTCACATCATGATTAAAAATAATCACAACGCCAGTATATAGATATTGGTCTCTTCTATTCTACATTAAATGCGAATGTAAATATATATCCAGTGTAAAATATTTGGCATATGAAATATCAATGTTGGACAAGAAAATAAGTACAATTCACCCTAAATGTGGTGGATCCTTGATGCAACAAGAAATAATACAGGCAGAGGGAAAAGAATGTAGTTGTTTAGATGATGTTTTCCTTTCAAAAAATTAAACACCTAACCTAATTTAGGCACTTTCTATGTATGTTTCCCTAGTCACTAGGCTTCACACATTAGGTAGCACAACCTTTCTATGAGAAATGAAACAACCATATAGCATGAAAAGTTTGTTCAAGAAACATAATCTTGTTGGGTATTTACTAGTAATGGATTCAAGACGCTTATACAAGAATGTTAAACTAGCAATTGCACCACATGTTGCAAAAGAAACGTTGTAAGGCAATACCATAGGAAAGAGTAGTCTAGAAGAAATAAGTTGTTGCAGAGAAGGAGCCATTGTGAAGGAATGAAAGACAATTTTTTCTTGCATGGAAGCAAGTAGTGGAGGTTTCAAAAATATTTATGATAAGAGTTGTCAACCATAAAATTTTGTTATCAATATTTAAATAGTCAATTGTGGTTGAAAACACACACACACACACACCAACATAATATTTTCACATATATAAGAAAAATGTTATAGATATTGAAATAGGAAATTGGGGGTGAAAATCCTTTGGTGATTAATAATCCTCTGAAACAAGCATGAAATGAGCATGTAACTCAAATCTCAAGTAGCAAGACATCAAGGTATACATCATAAAAATAGTTTGAATTGATTTCAAACCTTAGAATGGACTTCGTTGTTACCTACAAGTTTACATTCTTTCATATCCACCCTAAAAGATAAGGTCTTGGATGTCTAACAATTTCAAGGTTTAGTTTCTTGTCTAAGTATTCAGAAATCAAATTAGCTCTACAATCACTATAAAATAGTGTATATATATTGGTATGTTTATACATGAATCCAATATGGAAAAGTTCAATTCTTGTATCTTCATCTTGAGTTACATTGGAACAACATGAATAACTAGTGCTTACTATGTTCTTACCTTTCAAACCAGTTGTTGTAATCTTGGTTTCATCCCTTGAATCTTAATCTAAGTCATGTTCAATGATTGCAGTAGTTTTTCCCTTCTCTTTGGCTTTCAGTTTGTTTGCCTTGAACCCCGAATGAAGTTGCCAGCAATGGTGTTCGTCATGGCCATTCTTCGAAAAATGTTTACATGTGAGTTGCTCTTTCTCTCTTTTGGTAGGGTTATTTCTCTTTCCTCTTCCATTACACTTTCCCTTTCCTTTACCCTCATACGCAAGGAAACTCCCACTTTTCTCATCTATACTCTATTTCCCTCTTGCTTCTAAATGTGTGGCTTGAACGCAAATCTCATCTAAGTTTGTGGGATTGAACATGAGAATAGAGTGTCCTATGTAACTATGCAAACCCCCAATACACTTTAACAAATTTTCTTGAGAACACAAATTAATACCCAAAATAAGAGCTCTTCTCCTAAATTCATTAGTATAATCTTGCACACTTTTCCCTTTCAATTGTCTAAAATTCTTTGAGTCCATAATGGATTCTTTCATGTAAGCTATAGGGTAGAATTTACTTTTAGTGGCAACAATAAAAATTGACCAAGACATTGAGATCTTACCATAGTTTTTAATCTCTTCCTAAGTCCTTGTTTCACACCATACAAGTGTTGATCCCTCCATCCTCAAGGAAGCCAATTGAAACTTTATGTCATCTTCTTGAAGGCTCTCAATTCTGAAATAAACCTCCAATTGAAAAATCCAATTATCAAACCTCTCTATATTCACTTTTCCATTATACATTAGAAGCTCAAACTTGAAATCAAGTTTAAGTAAGGGAGTTTTTCCATTTTTGGATTTTTAGTGAGTATGGGTGGTTTTGGTTGTGGAAGTGGAAGATGATGATGATGCTGATGATGAGGATGACGATGAATATGGTGGAGATAGAGGAGGCTTTCCTCCACCACCCTTTGAATCCTTATGTTCATCCTTTTCGTCTCTCTCTTAAAAGATGATCCTAACCCTTTCAGTTAGTTCATAGAAAGCCTACTTGTATGTTTCCTCCTCTGAAATACGTTCAGTCTCTCCAAAAGCTCACATGATGGCTATGTATTCAAGCTTAGCATCCGATGGAACTTCTACCTCATGAATCTCACCTAGATATTAAACTTGAGATGCTTCAAGTGTAGTTGAGAGTGAAAATTTGGGTGGAGATGGTGCCCTAGTGGCTCTCCTTCTTCTGGTCCTAACCTTAGGACTAGCAACCAATATTTTTACTTCTCCTCTCTGCAACTTTAACCTTGTAAGAATCACAAATTTGTAAACATTAAAATGCTACTTGCACATAACTCAGGAGAATCAATGAAATAAACTTCCAACCTTTGCTCTGATACCACCTAGATCTGAATCTGAATCTTATTTTTGTTGTGCTAATTTCACCTTCCGAATTATAAATAAGTTGATGATATTTTGCTTCATGTGCATAGACTTATTGAGGTGTTTCTGAGTATCAAACTTGTAAATTTATTGATTTTTATGTTAAATCTATGAGCTTAATCAGATTAAAACATAATGTTGAAAAACAACAATAAATTTTACAACAAAACATTAAAATGATCCATTAACACAATTTTTTGATGAAGTAGTTCACCCCTCCTGGACTAAATCTCCTTGGTCCAACTTCCATGGCATGGGCCTCTGTATTAGCTCAAAAAGAAAAAAAGAAAAAAATTGTTGTTTAGAATCCTCTACAACTCCTAAAACCTACTTCAATGTGTTCAGAATGTCCAATTCATCCGAAATAGACTCTTCTTGAGCCCAACTTTGTCGAGTTTTGAAAAAGTTATGGCCTCCTCAATTCTCGCCTACAAAACCCCACTAAATCTGGAAAGAAATCTAGTTAGCGCTGCTAATTTTGGAGATCCGCCAAAATTGGAAAACTCTACCAAAGAGGCCTTTGTATTAATCATGATTAATTAACTGTTAATTGGGAGTTAACTATCAAATTAGTGCTAAAAACACATTTAATTAAATATATATTACAACATGATTAGCGCAAATTTAATATAGTTATTGATTATTAAGCATGTTTAACCCCACGCTTAGTGGAGTGCTCCACCCCTAGTTGTACCCCAATCGTGATATATATGAGGGAGTTGGCCCCTTCCACTGCTCGATGCTTTAAACAATATGATAACATATGTAATTCAGTAGCATATAGAGTTAAGTTATAAGGTTGTGGTATAGTGGTAGTTTGGTGTGCTTGCTTGTGGGAGGTCCTAAGGTCGAGCCTTGACCTTTGCCCCTCCGCCCGTATTAATTTTGCTACCCAAACTATATTATATGGCTGACCTTTGGATATATGACATTTGATAATTCGAACTTTGAACATATATAAAATTTACCCATACCTTGGTCCACCAAAGGGGGCACGTGGCAGCCCCTGGTTACCCCACGCGTCTTCCTCTAGTTGGACTATTTCAACCATATAATAAAAAATGTCATTCGACCATTGAAATATGACACTCGGAAATTTGACCTTAGTGGTAAAAAAAAAATTGTCTTCAAAACTTTCCAGCGGATACTGCAGTGACAGTTGTCACACTGTCATTGGGAGAAAATGATGGAATATTCCAAGAACATCCCTTTTTTGTTGACTAGTCTGTCATGTCACCATTCTCTCACTTTTGCAATTTTTTTTTAATTGTTTAGGAAAATGAACAACAGGCTCTATCTTCCTCATCCAGAGTGGGTTTTCAATGAAACGAATTGTGTTGGATTTCTGGCGATAAGTTGTTTGTTGTCCTTTAGTTTCCAATCAATTCTGAACACTTGCATTTTTTAGCTTAACACTGATCACTTGGTGATTGAGTGTGCTTGTGTGTGTGTGTGTTTTTTTAAGAATGAAAATTATCTACTAAAGTGTGTAAATATAAAATAAAATGAGTCCTAATTCAGCAAACCTAGGATGTTACGATACGAAATGTAGGGTTGAGAAGGGTGAGTTGAATAAATAATATCAAATAATATCGCTCCATTTTGAACACACTCAAAATTTACAACTTTGTTTAGCCTTGTTATTCACGTTGAAATAACAATATTTTGAAATAGAGTTTCATATGCCTTATTTTTTCTAAACACAAAGAATAGTGGGTCATGGTAAGCTAAGACTTCAATAATGACCCATAATGAAAAAATGAATGGTTAAGGATTTTCACTTTTTTATCATAGCTACAAGTGCAATTTTATGGGCTAATATTCCCAAGTGGGGTAATACAGGCTGATCTTCCCAAGTGGGGTAATATTCAATGTTTTTCCAAAATTAATTAGTCAATTTCCATTTAAATTAGCCAAATTTTATAGTATTAAATTATTTTACCTTGAAAATACCCAATATTATATATTCTCTAATATACAATAGTTAGAAATGTATATATTTTTACAAAGTTATCATCAAACATTTTAAGATTTGGGTATTAGGCACTAGTGATATTTTCCATGATCGGTAAACCTTAAGATAAACAACTATCCTTAAAACTATCTTACCTACTACAACTAATATATGCAAAGACCGGGCTCTATTTGCATCTCTTTGAGTAGGAATTTGACAAATCAAGATTTCTATAGTTGACAACAACTCCATCGTAGAGATAAGATAATTATAGTGGAACATAATGTTATAGTCATGTATTATGAGTTAACCTTAGTTTGACATTTTCAAAGCTAAACATTATATTTTTCCTTATTCTTTACTAACTAAAATAAATTATGGCAGACTTAATAACTACACTAACCTACTTTAGCCACAAATTTATTACTTTGTACATCTCTATGTATTATGAGTTAACCTTAGTTTGACATTTTCTAAGCTAAACATTATATTTTTCCTTATTCTTTACTAACTAAAATAAATTATGGCACACTTAATAACTACACTAACCTACTTTAGCCACAACTTTATTACTTTGTACATCTCTATAGATTGAGGTGTCTCTACATATTGTTAGACTAAAAAAACGAATTCCGTATATGTTAGATTAATGTAGATGATCATATATATATTACAATATTTTAAAATTTAATAAATTATATAAGATTTTTTATTTTGAAATTATGTAATATCCCAAATCCGTTGGACTTGAATTATTAGACACCTAGGAGATTATCACATATATATTTTATAAGTTCTTTTAATTCCTTAATGGAGTCATTCTCTTTCATTTATAAATATCCATTATTCTTTCCATAAAAAAATATAAACTTATTTTTATTTAGTTTTATTCCATCATAGTTAACCAAAACAGTATTTCAATTCTTAATCGTAATAAACTATTTTACATTATCCAACTCATCAATTAATATGAAATGCATGATTTAAATATGGCTATTTCAACGCTGAGTTTACCCTCCGAGTGGCGAAGAAATGATATAACCAGAGCTTCCGGAAGTACAAGTACCGCTTAAAAAGGTAAGTCGCCTTTTCTGAAGATTCCATGAGTTTTTTAGGTGACCTTTATTTAACCACTGAATGTCCGAGCGTCACGAATTGTATGCAGTGGAAGTGAATTTCCAGCTTCTTCCTTTATTTCTGTTGAAAAAACTCCTGGTAAGTGATTTACTAGCTATACAAGACATTACTGACACTTAACTAACAGCTGAATTTAATTTTCTAAACAATTAAAACTAGCTGTACTTCATGCACAGCCATTCAACCCCATTAACAATGGTGATTATCTCCAACCATTCCATCGAATTAACAATGACAGCCAGTTAAATGGAAATTTTGTTACAAATAGACGAGTTAAATAAATGGGCTTGGACCTATAAATTATAAGCAAAGAAGAGCAGCAAAGTAGAAATAATTGGAGGTCGAACCATCGTTAGAATTTTAGGTGTTACTCTTTTCCATGGATTGTCTAAAGAATGGATTGTCTAAAGAGTATGACTGACAAGTTTTTTTCTACCGTGAAATGAGAAATTTAGTGATCACCATGTGTTTTCAGGTGGTCTTTTATCTTTAATGGTGATATTTTCTGGAATAGCCATTGAACGTTGCAACTGGATTTGTGGTATGTGGAGGTGTGGTCTCCTTGTCCATTGAACGTTGCAACTTCAATCGCTTTTCAAGAAAATTTCAATTTTCCCGTTCTTGTATTTTCCTATGAATGCGAATGCATGGACAGCGCAACTAATGGCAGAAGAAATGAATGAGGGAAAGAGCGCGGTTGCTAAGGTGATTCAAAATACAAACAGGACATCCATTGGCTAACCATCCAGCGAACAGAACTCCGTTGTAAGAAAGAAGCTCAAAATTGCTAGCTATGAATTTTAGGGTTTCTTGAATTTTTTATCTCTATTTAAAAGAATCCAAGAATCGCATAGGTTGTTTTAGAGTGTTCATAGTAACATGTTAGATAAATTTCATTACACCAATTGAATTAAGCCCAGGTTAGATACATGTTATTTCTCTAATAGGGATCTCAAAGTTAAGCTGAAAATTGTATTATATCATTCGCATAGAATTTGATTCACAATCACTCATATAGATTGTGAAGGGAGAGAGGAACCCTACCACATTGCCTCATGTAATTCTCAAACATCACTGCCCCGACTTAAAAGAATAAAAGAAAAAAGACACAAAACCTTCAGAAAATCATTTCTAAATATGTTTAGGCTTATTTCTAAACAACGGTTCTCTATTAAAAGAAATTTCACTTATTCTAGGAAAACTTATTATAATACTCTTCACTAGATAAATATTCAAAACTTACTCTTATATTAAATTTTATTACTAATGTTTATTAATTTATTTAGATAATTTTAAGATAATAATAATTATAATTTCAAAAATTTTAACATTTAGAATTTATTACTTGAAATTTTTTAACATTTAGGTTGTATTACTAGAAATAAAAGAGATATAATTATTATTATTAAAATAAATATAATAATTATTATTAAATAAATTTTAAAATTATAAAAAAGTTAAAAAATTTTATTACATTAATTATATATATTTTTAATTTATTAAAATTTAATTAGAATTAATCAAAATAAAATAAAATAAATTTAATATAACTATTATTGAATTGTTGATTAAATTATATTGCACAAAATTATTAAATTTATTAAAGAATTATAGTAAAGTAATTTTATTATTTATTAATAAAATTTATTAAACAGATTAATAGAATATTAATTTATTAGCTACTTGGTTTTTTTTTCTCCATATTTCACTATTAAAAAAAGCACTCAAACAACAACTTATTTAATATCACACATTGTTGGCCTCTCTCATAAGGAGAGCTGGTTGGTATGTTACCAAAATACATGTATTGCACTAAAAGTTATTATTCCTATATTTTATTATCACACTCATATATTTATGCATACTATAACCAAGAAATTTCTTATCCTAAGGCATAAATCACTCAATTTTTTCCAATGAACTATTTTCTTCAATTCATAGTATGATCCAAAAATTGGGATAAGGGGTGTGAAAATTGTTTTTTTAGTAGAGTTCAAGTTATCAACGAATTTATTTACTTTTGGTTGTTATCTGTATAGGTCTTTGAATTGCATTGTACAAATGACCTACAACTAGTCTATCTAAATGGATTATGTAATAAATATGCTCACAGACAAATAACCTTGAATCAAAATTTAAGTAGTTAAAGAACTACTTAAGAAAACATCTCACATCAGGACTAAAAATAATCACGACGCAAGTATATAGAAATCGGTCTCTTTTATTCTACATTAATTGTGAATGTAAATATATATCCAGTGCAATATTTGGCATATGAAATATCAATTTTGGACAAGAAAATAAGTACAATTCACCCTAAATATTGTTGAGCCTTGATGCAACAACAAAGAATACGGGCAGAGGGAAAAGAATGTAGTTGTTTAAATGATGTTTTCCTTTCAAAAATTAAAACACCTCAACTAATTTAGGCACTTTCTATGTAGGTTGCCCTAGTCACTAGGTTTCACACATTAGGTAGCACAACCTTTTCATGAGAAATCCAACAACCATATAGCATGAAAAAGTTGTTCAAGAAACATAATCTTGTTGAGTATTTACTAGTAATGGATTTGTCACACCTCCCATTTTACTTCCCCCAAAAAAAAAAAAATTCATCTATTCAAGTTAAATTCTAGCAAGTGGTTATGCTATTACCTTGCAGATTTGGTCCGATCAGAATTGTTTTCCAAATTTCAAATTATTTCCATGTATCAAGTACATCCCACTACACTTGAATAAATTTGATTTGTAACCCATATGGAAATTAATAAATGTGTAACACCCATAACCATAATTATCATAACAATGAATGGGTTTATATATATATATATTCACCCACTTTATATGTCCCACTTTTGTTTGTAAATATTTGACATATTCGTATACTTAAGGGACATAGATGGAAATCAATTTGGTTCACATGTTCACCACATTTGTATTTGTTCATGGGTCTATATGAAATCAGTTAGAATTCTAGATTATTACTCCACGCCTTCACTCGTGGATGGCGTATAACTCATGGTTGAATTAAATTGACCTATGTTCATATCTCTGCGTACATAGTACTCATGTCAACTTAATTTCCCTCTGGTACTTGTTTCTATTTCACATTGATTTCGGGTTTGTTGGCCTCCATGTACTACAAGTTTGTGAATTGATTCCTCGTAGATGTAAATGGAGACGGAAAGGAAATTCCACGTAAGCTCACATATAATTTTCAATTTTTGCCGCACATGTTGTAACGGGTCTCTGTCCATTTGTGATCACGTGAGCTCATTCCACGTCGATCTGGGTTCCTCCCGTCACCCTACCTTGTCGCCTAAGCAAATTTTATGACATGGCCAGCCTAATTTGACATTAAATGGCATTACTCGTTAGGTTAAATATTGAACGCGGGATGTACCTGGCTCATTAACACTTCGATTCGTGGCTTCTTCCATCAGATCTTGCCAGTTGGATGACGCCGATTCATTCATGGCTTTAGGATTTTGTTGATCAAATCCGGATATAATTTTCCATGTTAATTTGTTCAGGGGTTCTTTTTATTGTCTTTCTGCGCGTCTGGTTTGTTATTTGACAGAGAAAATTTGATGCCATAACAACTGAACAGAACTCGGCCCTGTCTTTGGCGTATATCCACACTAGCATGAACAATTTAGGTATGAAATTGTCGTAGGTGGGAAATTTCCCATCCAGTTCTTCTTGTTTAACATGGCTTCCCTCTTCTGATAGAAATTTACGCTCCTTTCTTCGAGCCCTTGCTGCGATTATTGGACTTAGATGAACCATATGCCATCGTTTTGTCCCAGGTTGACTTGCATTTACCAATTTTTTGAGATTTCGTCGCGTCTCACATTTTACTATGTTGTTTTGCAGAGAATTGGTTGTTTCGCTTTCCATGTGTTCGATGGTGCGTATGTTGAATCCATGTGATTGGCATTTTCTTCTACGAATTCTTAAGAGCTCTTTCTGACCGACTACTCTTGTTTTCAGAGGTTATCCTCTACCTTACACTCATTGATGGTTTATCGGCATTTATTTCTCTCGCGCTAGAGCGACACTCTAGTTCGTTTCTCTTATTGACTGGTGTAGGACGAAACTCATAATGTTTGGGAATGTTACTTCGTTATTCGTTTTTGAACATCAACCTTAAATTTGTATTTATTTATGACAATTTCCTATTTATACGTAACAGGCTATGGATGGATTTGAATTTCTCCATTACCAGGTACTATCATTTTCTCAGTCACCATTTTATCCTTGCTCACATTTCTCCTCCTCACCATGTTTGGCATTATAATTAACTTGGGGTTTTTGACTCTTGCAGGTAACATAAGACTTACGTCTTGCTCTCTTATATTGGCACCAGGAGTAGTCGCTACCTTTGACATTAACCTTGGCTCTGTTTCCTACTTGCAGGTCAGTATCCATCGAACACTGGATAGAGGAAATCCATATGGTTATATAATGCTTGGTAGACAGCTTAAAATTTGTATTAATAAAGTTGTATAAGTTTTTACAATTATAACTATTAAGTCTTGACACTGAATACTTATTTATATCTGCTCCAGTGGCAGTTTGAGACGGTCCTCAGGCCACAGGGGTTTGTAATCATTTAGATTTTTGTATATATATACCTCTGTCATTATACCCCCATTCTAATCTCGTGGATTCTTTTATTCTTTTTGACTTGCATCTAGCTAAATACTTACTGATGGTAGTTTATTCACCTTCTGTGTATTTTATTGTCTTGCAACTTTCAGATCATGTATTCGTTTATGAACCTCGGAATACTTTAATGGATAATGTATTGTTTTTTCTCTGTATTGAAGTTCAATTACCTGTATTCTCATACTCCTCATTTTATTATGGTGTTCAGAAATGGTTCTGTCTATATCATTCGTGTATTAGGAAGGCTTTCTTGTAACATGCCTGTGTATGTGATTCTCATACCACACTAGTTGGCAGTTTTGATAGTAACAGTCTCCCAGTCTCTTCTTCTATGTTGAAATTTGTACAGAATATTAATAGCTCTGTTCTATACCTTTGTTTACTAATTTTCCAAATTTATTTACAGGTGTTGTATGAATGTCTAACTCCATACTTATGTCTAAAAGATCATAGCATGTATAATAACCCACTATACACATTTTTATTTAATAGACTAGAATACATATAGCTAATGTAAAATCTGCATGTTGCCTATTTACTTTAGCTTTCTTTCAGCTACTAGTCTTATCCTCTAATGTAGGAATAGTTCCATTATAGATTAATAAGCAGTTTCATGCTACTGGATATTTGTTTCCTTCTAATGTATAATAAATTTATTATCTGCAGCAATAACTTGTTGTTGGGCTTCTGTTTTCTGATGAATGATGTGCTGACCCTAAAGTCAGTATATAAAATATTTTCTTTCTCATTCAATGCATAGTTGTTGAATTTATTATAACTCGCTGCTCTTACCTAGCACCTAACTAAATAATTACTTCGGCACTCGATACAGTCATTTTCTCACTGTTTCATTTCTTCCAGAACAAATTAAAGTTATAATTTGGTGAACTATTAAGTACTAAAATTCTCCAGCAGTTAACTTAAGTATTAATTTAGAAAATTTGGAGAATTTATCCTCAATTTAACTAATCATACTCCTAGTTGTATACTAGTAGATCAGAAGTATCTTACAGCTGAATCATCTGTGAAGGAATATGTATCCCCAGATTTAAACCAGCCTTGGTTTAGAGTTTCTGCGGGATTCTACTCTACAGATTTTCCTTTCTACAGCTATACAGAATTATAAAGGTGAATTCCTGATGATTAATTCTGTTGAATGTAGCATTAGCAATTCCAACATAAAATCAAACAATTTTATGTAGCCAATTCATACCACAGGAAGTAGAAACACCAAATCAATTTAAATACATACCACTCATGCAGACGACCAACCTCCCAACCTTAGAGTCCTTTTGTCACCCAGAACTCACCCCCGAGCTGAGATCACCTCCTAGAACAGACTAACCTCTAATCTGTGTAGGAGCAGCTTATTTAAGCTATTCTTCCCCAAAGCATGTTTCTAATTCTGCGTCTAGAATAGCAGGATGCTTTTCTTCCTGTTTGCCTAGGCTTCCCATTTTAGGGATTCTTTAAAGCTGTTTTATGCTTTTCCTCAGCTTTTCCAGCTTTTTACCTCTTCCCAACTACTTTCCTCATCATTGGGGGAATTTAGATTCTTCCTCAAAAATCTAATTTAGAAATAATTTCTTTCAAGGATTTTTGAAAGATTGCGGGGAAATATTTGCCTCATCCATCCTCATGGATTTAGCAAGTGATCTCATAAATCTCATTTTTGGTCAATCTTCACACAATAATTTTATTCATTTCCTCAAATTAAATATTTAATTACATTCACAGAATACTTGTCCTTTGGGGTCCACACCCCTTAGGATTAAATTTCAAATGTCTAGCTTTGAGATTCAAACACATAAATTGGGGGTGTTACAGGATTCAAGACACTTATACAAGAATGTTAAACTAGCATTTGCACCACATGTTTCAAAATAAACATTTTAAGGCAATACCATATGAAAGAGTAACCTAGAAGAAATAAGTTGTTGTAGAGAAGGAGCCATCGTGAAGGAATGAAAGACAAATTTTTCTTCCATGGAAGCAAGTAGTGGAGGTTTCGGAAATATTGATGATAAGAGTTATCAACCAGAATTTTTTATTATAGATATTGAAATAGGAAATTGGGGGTGAAAATCCTTTGGTGATTAATAATCCTCTGAAACAAGCATGAAATAAGCATGTAACTCAAATCTCAAGTGGCACGACATCAAGGTCAACATCATAAAAATAGTTTGAATTGATTGCAGACCTTAGAATGTACTTCCTTGTTACCTACAAGTTTACATTCTTGCATATCCACCCTAAAGGATAAGGTCTTGGATGTATAATAGTTTCAGGGTTTATCTTCTTCTCTAAGTCTTTAGAAATCAAATTAGCTTGAGAATCACTATAAAAAAGTGTATCTATATTGGTATGTTTATTCATGAATCCAATATGGAAAACTTCACTTTTGTATCTTCATCTTGAGTTACATTGGAACAACATGAAGAACTACTTCTTACTATGTTCTTACCTTTCAAACCAATTGTTGTAATCTTGGTTTCATCTCCTAAATCTAAACCTAAGTAATGTTCAATGATTGCAGTAGTTTTTCCCTTCTCTTTGGCTTTCAGTTTGTTTGCCTTGAACGCCAAATGAATTTGCCACCAATGGTCTTCATTATGGCCATTCTTCAAAAAATGTTTTCTTGTGAGTTTCTGTTTCTGTCTTTTGGTAGGGTTATTTCTCTTTCCTCTTCCATTAAAATTTCCCTTTCCTTTACCTTCATACTCAAGGAAACTCTCACTTTTCTCATCTATACTCTGTTTCCCTCTTGCTTCTAAATGTGCGTCTTGAACGCAAATCTCATTTAAGTTTGTGGGATTGAACATGAGAATAGTGTGTCTTAGGTGACTGTGTAAATCCTTGATATACTTTGACAAAGTTTCTTGAGAACAAAAATTAATACCAAAAATAAGAGCTCTTCTCCTAAATTCATGAGTATAATCTTGCACACTTTTCCCTTTCAATTGTCTAAAATTCTTTGAGTCCATAATGGATTTTTGCATGTAAGCTATAGGATATAATTTCCTTTTAATGGAAACAATAAAACTTGACCAATACATTGAGATCTTACCATAGTTTTTAATCTCTTCTTAAGTCCTTCCTTGACACCATACAAGTGTTGCTCCCTCCATCCTCAACGAAGCCAATTAAAACATTATGTCATCCTCTTGAAGGTTTTCAATTCTGAAATAAACCTCCAATTGACGAATCCAATTATCGAGCCTCTCTACATTCACTTCGCCATTATACATTAGAAGCTCAAACTTGAAGTCAAGTTTTAGTAAGGGAGTTTTTCCATTTTTGTAATTTTAGTGAGTATTGGTGGTTTTGGTTGTGGAAGTGGAAGATGATGATGATGGTGATGATTAGGATGATGATGAATATGGTGGAGATGGAGGATGCTTTCCTCCACTGCCATTTGAATCCTTATGTTCATCCTTTTCATCCCTCCCTTCAAAGAGGATCCTAACCCTTTCAGTTAGTTCATAGAAAGCCTACTTGTATGCTTCCTCCTCTGAAATACCTTCAGTCTCTCCAAAAGCTCACATGATGGCTATGTATTCAAGCTCAGCTTCTGGTGCAACTTCTACCTCATGAATCTCACCTATATATAAAACTTGAGATGCTTCAAGTGTAGTTGTGACTGAAAATTTGGGTGGAGATGGTGCCCTAGTGGCTCTCCTTCTTCTGGTCCTAACCTTAGGACTAGAAACCAATAGTTTCCGTTCTCCTCTCTGCAACTTTAACCTTGTAAGGATCACAAATTTGTAACCATTAAAACCTTAGTTGCATATAACTCAAGTAAATAAATGAAATAACCTTCCAACCTTTGCTCTGATACCACCTGGATGTAAATCTAAATGTTAGTTTTGTTGTGCTAATTTCACCTTCCGAATTATAAATAAGTTGATGATCTTTTGCTTCATGTGCATAGGCTTCTTGAGGTGTTTCTAAGTATTAAAATGATCAATTAACACAATTTTTTGATGAAGTAGTTCACGCCTCCTGCGCTAAATCTCCTTGTAGCAACTTCCATGGCTTCGGCTTCTGTATTAGCTCAAAATGAAAAAAAAAAATTCTTTATAATCCTTTACTGCTCCTAAAACCTACTTCAATGTCTTCAGAATGTCCAATTCATCCGAAATAGACTCTTCTTGAGCCCAATTTTGTTGAATTTGCTAAATTTATGGCCTCCTCAATTCTCGCCTACAAAACCCCACTAGATCTGGAAAGAAATCTAGTTACGGCTGCTAATTTTGGAGATCTGCCGAAATTGGAAGACTCCATCAAAGAGGCCTCTATATTAATTGTGATTAATTAACTATTAATTGGGAGTTAACAATTGAATTAGCGCTAAAAAAACATTTAATTAAATATAGATTACAACAAGGTTACCGCAAATTTAATACAGTTATTGATTATTAAGCATGTTTAACCCCACGCTTAGTGGAGTGTTCCACCCCTAGTTGTATCCCAACAATGACATATGAGGGGGCTGGCCCCCTCCACCGCCCAACGGTTCAAACGATATGCTAACATATGTAATTTAGTAACATATAGAGTTAAGTTACAAGGTTGTGGTATAGTGGTAAAATGGTGTGCTCGCTTGTGGGAGGTCCTGGGGTCGAGGCTTGAACTCTACCATTCTGCCTATATTAATTTTTCCACCCAAACTATATTATATTCCCGACCTTTGGATATATTACATTTGATAATTTGAAGTTTGACGATATATGAAATTCACACATACCTTGGTCCACCAGAGGGGGCATGTGGCAGCCTCTGGTTACCCCATGTGTCTGTCTCTGTCTGGACTATTTCAACCATATAATAAAAAAATGTCATTCGACCATTGAACTATGAAATTTGGAAATTCGACCTTAGTGGTAAAACAAAATTCGTCTTCCAAACTTTCTAGTGAATCCTACAGTGACACTTGTCATAGTGTCATTAGGAGAAAATGATGGAATATTCCTAGAACGTCCCTTTTTTGTTGACTAGACTTCCATGTCACCATTCTATCACTTTTACAATTTTTTTTACTTGTTTAGGAAAATTAACAGTAGGCTCTATCTTCCTCATCCGGAGTGGGTTTTCAATGAAACGAATTGCGTTGGATTTCTAGAGATGAGTTGTTTTTTGTCCTTCAGTTTCGAATCAATTCTTAACAATTGCATTTTTTAGCTTAACATCCATCACTTGGTGATTGAGTGTGCTTGTGTGTGTGTGTTTCTTTTAAGAAGGAAAATTATGTACTAAGTGTGTAAATATAAAATAAAATGAGTCCTAATTCAGCAAACCTAGGATGTTACAATACAATTTATAGGATTGAGAAGGGTGAGTTGAATAAATAATATCAAATAATATCGCTCCATTTTGAGCACACTCAAAATTTACAAGTTTGTTTAATAGCCTTTTTTATTTACGTTGACATAACAATATTTTGAAATAGAGTTTCATATGCCTTATTTCTTCTAAAGAAAAAGAATAGTGGGTCATGGTAAGCTAAGACTTCAATAATGATCCACAATGAAAAAATGAATGGGTAAGGATTTTCACTTTTTTAGCATAGCTACAAGTGAAATTTTACTGGCTAATATTCCCAAATGGGGTAATACGGGTTGATATTCCCAAGTGGGGTAATATTTAATGTTTTTCCAAAATCAATTAGTCAATTTCCATTTACAAAAGAAATTGGCCAAATTTTGTAGTATTCAATTATTTTACCTTGAAAATACCCAATATTATATATTCTCTAATATAAAATAATTAGAAATCTAAAATTTTTTACAAAGTTATCATCAAACATTTTAAGATTTGGGTATTAGGCACTAGTAATATTTTCCATGATTTGTAAACCTTAAGATAAACAACTATCCTTAAAACTATGTTACCTACTGTAATTAATATATGCAAAGAACGAGCTTTATTTTCATCTCTTTGAGTAGGAATTTGACAAATCAAGCATTCTATACTTGACAACAACTCCATCATAGAGATAAGATAATTATAGTCTAACATAATGTTATAGTAATGTACTTTGAGAGGTAAATCTATATTACTTAGTTCATTGTTAATCTTAGATTGACATTTTCTAAGCTAAACATTATATTTTCCCTTATTGTTTACTAACTAAAATAAATTATGGCACAATTAATAACTACACTAACCTACTTTAGCCACAACTTTATTACTTTGTACATCTCTACAGATTGAAGTGTATCTACATATTGTTAGACTAAAGAAATGAATTTCATATATGTTAGATTAATGTAGATAATCATATATATATTATGATATTTTAGAATTTAATAAGTTATATAAGATTTTTTTATTTCAAAATTATGTAATATCTCATATCCCTTGGACTTGAATTATTAGAAACCTAGGAGATTATCACATATATATTTTATAAGTTCTTTTAATTTTTTTATGGAGTCATCCTCTTTCATTTATAAATATCCAATATTATTTCCATAAAAAAATATAAAATTATTTTTATTTAGTTTTATTCCATCATAGTTAACAAAAGCAATATTTCAATTTTTAATCGTAATAAAATATTTTACATTATCCAACTCATCAATTAATATGAATTGTATGATTTAAATATGTCTATTTCAATAAATCTCCCCCTAAAATCACAAAAAATAAATATATTTCATTTAATATTTTTTATGATCATTCCGCTAAGCTCAACGATAAATCTTTGGAAGATCTAACGCCGAGTTTGTTGGAATATGTAATTCCTACTTGTATTCAGTAGTGATTCTCTCTATGTATAGAGTCTGTTCCTATTCTATAGGTTAGTTCCTAGTTTAGTGTGAGGTTGAGATATTCCCTCAACCAAATAATTGTGTGTCTAAGTTAGCTTCTCTATCTTGAGACAATTCCTTATGCATATATGTAACTTGATTTAATTAGTGAATATACCTTGTATGCTCAGTTTCTAAGTTGGTATCAAAGCCCGTTTGGGCCTGGGCCTGGCGTTGGCCCCTCCTGGGTTGAGGGAAATAAAAGAGTATTTATTTATTTTTAGTTTTGTTTGTCCATTCATCACCATTCAAAAATTTATCTATGGAGCGATCTCAGAGAAATCAAGGAGGAGCTCTTTATCTCATGAGCTCTGCTGGAATTAGAATCTCTGCATAATCGTTTCTTGTACGATTTCAAATCTATTTCGAATCGGATTACTGGCTCTAAATCTGAGTGGATATTTGAGATCTCGTATTGGTTTTGTTTGAATTCGAAGGAAATGAGAGAAATTATCAGAATTCACATTGGTCAATCGCAAACTTCAAGTGCTTCTTGTATGAGCCTGGGAACCTGATGTCTTTGCTTCGTCTGCTTGAGTACCATTTCGTGTCGAGAAGGATCATGGCAGAGGAATGGAGCAATGAAAACCATCAGGCTTTGAATAGAGATGGGTGTCATTGGTTTGATGGGGAGAGCCAGTGATCTGGTGGATTAGAAGATCGAGTCATGAGGATGAATGACTTATTTTCTCATACAGGATCATAGTCCCTTGGTGGTATAATACACAATGTGATGCAATCGATGACGCCATTAATGAGGTGAAAATATTTTACATAAGAAAAAAAACCATGTGTATTGAAATTTATGTTGGTGGTCATCCAACCTACGACTGGAAACTCAGGAATTAGAGCACAACATTGACGAATCTTCACAGTGTCGAAACCATGAACAGGGTTTCAGAAACCCTAGCATCCGTTGGTGCAGATTATTTTCTAGGGTTTCACATATACGACACCAAGAATGCGTCCAATGTGAAAAGCCTGACTTGGTCTGACAAATCCGACACACAGGTTTATGGACCGTGTGTTTGAGCCATCGCCTCGTCAGATTCTTCCATCTTCACAAGCTTCAAAAATGGGCAGAGGAACGAGAACAGGATCCTGGTTGTCGACAAGGAGAGGTTCGAGGTTTCTTGATAGGTTGGCCGACAAAACGGTAACTCTGCGCACTCCAAGGTTTCGACGATTTTGCATTTTGTGAGATCTTAGAACCTTCTCATGGTCGGAGGTGTACATGGTGGTTCCTTTGGATACTATGGTTACATTCACCTCTTCGATGCAAGCACGGACAAGATTGTGTGGGATTGGATTGAAAAAAATGCTAACACTGATCCGAGGATGATAGAACGAGACAGCTTCGCAGATGTGTTGGTGATCGAAGACATACAGTGGAAGCTGTTCGGCAGCACGCTAATTGGTGCGTCTGCTAGGAGGATTGGTCCGACATGCGATGGTGATGGATCCTCTATTATACAGCTGTTGTTTGTTGTTGCTTCCTATATTCGGGCATTTTGTCTTCACGAAAGTGGCATATGCTGCGTTATCATTTGCAGATAAAGCGGAATGACAATTGATTTCATCTCTCTTCTTGCTATATGTGTTGTTCTTGCAACATGTTTCTTTGTTCGAAGGAATCAATTAATACATGTTGGAAATCATTCACGTGTTTGTAAATTTCATGGTTTGGGCATATTAAAAACAAATCCAGAGTTTCTTGTGAATTTTGTGGCGAGGTGCAACGAAAGAGGATTGGATCTCCAATGATTTGGACCAACATTTTGATTTGGAGTTTGGAGCTTTCATGTGTCATAAGAGGTGTAGAAGCACCTGGAGTTGTTGGGAGGCTTCCAAATTCCTTTTTTTGGGATCAACCAAGTTGAAGGTTGAACACATTTCTAGCATGGTCTCATGGCGCAACAATGAAGTGAGCCAAGGGCAGTGTGGTGAGCTTCCTCGAGGTGATTATGTTTCTATACAGGTTGAAGATGAAACAAATTGTCTTCATGAATTATTATACTTTCATGTTGAGACCGGTCAACTTAACATCTAAATGCATTTATGTAAATCTGGTTAAAAGAATTAAATGTTGTATTGTTGTGACATTTAGTTTGGGCAACTATTGTCACGAGTGTGAGTCTTTATTGGAATTGCCCATTCCGACAATAGAAAAATTTATTTGTAGGAATGATATACTACCAGATATAATGAAGTCAAGGCAATGAAAATGGCATCATAGATTGGACTATGATCGAGTTTGTGTGTGTTGAGTGTGATGGAAACATATTTTCATGTTGAAATAGCGAGGAAATTATATTGATAATGGGTCTTTGTTGTTGCAGCCTGTCAACGAGCATGAGGGGGAATGCTTGGAAGCAGTTACCCTACCTTCATACTGTGAACAAGGGAAGTGGAATTATGCTGCGGTTCTAGGGGAATTGGATACCAAAATGAGAACTTTTTGTGTATAAAATCGTTGAATTTTATGCATGTTGACAGTGAATTTGTGGACGACGTAGGATTGGACCATGGATTCCTGGCTGTGATAATACTTTGTGGCTATGTTGAGCCCTCATGGCTATGGTGAGCCTTTGTGGCTATGGTAAG
The DNA here is from genome assembly GCA_034641835.2 of Pinus albicaulis. NCBI lineage: Eukaryota > Viridiplantae > Streptophyta > Pinopsida > Pinales > Pinaceae > Pinus > Pinus albicaulis. The sequence goes on along the minus strand of CM076584.1, from coordinate 516,592,291 downwards.
CCTTCGTGGCTGTGGTGAGCCTTTATGGTTGTGTTGAACCTTCGTGGCTATGGTGAGCCTTCGTGGCTGTGTTGAGCCTTCGTGGCTGTGGTGAGCCTTCATGGCCGCGTTGAGCCTTTTGTGGTTGTGGTGAGCCTTCATGGCTGAGATGAGCCTTGGTGGCTACATTGTATCTCCTCAAGGCTGAGCACTTGAGCGGTGGAGGTGAATTAGTGCTTGTCGAAATGTGAACTAGCAAGCAAATGAAAGGGTGTTTCTCGTGCATGAAGAAATGTGGAGCTATTAGTTGTCATTGATATGATAGGGATTAGATCAAAGACAACGTGTAGTGTATGATCTTGGATCTTCTCACAACAGTAGTGTGGGCAGTGTTCTGGTGAATTGAAATGCAGGGTGGACTATCCGCAACAGTGAATGGTGTGGCCATGGGTTGAACATTTGCATTATCATTTGGTATTGTCTTTTTGAAAGCATGATTGTTTGTGTATGTTAGGGAAAATGAAATATTTCATGATGGACATATTTTGGAACTAAAATTAATATACATATTGAGATTAGTCACCTCAATATGAAGTTATTTTCTGTTAGAATTGACTACTCTAACAAATGACAGGTTAAGGATGGAGTTCCAAGTTCTAATTGACAAGTACAAAGCCAAAGTAATGGAGTCTTCCATCATATGAATAGTGCGGTGTTTGTGGAGGTGAATGGTATGGTGAGCAGAAAAGCAGCATGGACAATCAAGTTTGTGAGAGTTTTTTTTGTGTGATTTTCTTGGAATAGACTCATGACCATGAGTATGAGTCACAGTTTGTAATTAGAAGCAAATCTACATGTCATTTATTGTTTGTACATGCTGTAACACCCAGAGAAACATGCATGCCCTTTCTTATATGTTCCCTCTGTCAGAGAGTTTTAACACCCTAGAAGAGTGTGTCATGTGAGATGGATACACTTGGTTGGGCTGTATTGGTTTTAGACTCCATAAGGTGAAATTTATATCAAGGGAGAGTTAATCGAGAGGTTGGATGAACCATGTATGTGAAGGACTTCCTAGTAGACTGGCGGTTGTAGCGGTTGGAACCCATGCATTTCAGTAGATGGTTGTTCCTTTATATGAACATCGACAATAGCATGAACAAGATAGAAAGTGTAATTACCAAATAGAACTAGTGTAATTACGAAACAAGACCAGTTGTAGATTTTGCAGATAGATATTGAGAATATTCATTAAGGGGGACTATTGGAATATGTAATTCCTACTTGTATTTAGTTGCTATTCTCTCTATGCATACAGTCTGTTGCTATTCTATAGGTTAGCTCCTAGTTTAGTGAGAGGTTGAGATATTCCCTCAACCAATTTATTGTGTGTCTAAGATAGCTTCTCTATCTTGAGACAATTCCTTATGTATATATGTAACTTGATTTAATTAATGAATATAGCTTGTATGCTCAATTTCTAGTTTACCCTCTGAGTGGCGAAGAAATAATATAACCAGAGCTTAAAAAGGGAAGTCAAAATTTTGAAGATTTGTTGAGTTTTTTAAGTAACCTTTATTTAACCACTGAATTTCTGAGCATCACGAGTGGAATGAAGTGGAAGTGGATTACTAGCTTCTTCCTTCTTTCAGTTCAAAAAACTCCTGGTAAGTGATTTACTAGCTATACAACACATTACTAACACTTAACTAGTTGTACTTCATGCACAGCCATTCAACCCCATTAACAATGGTAATTATTTCCAACCATTACATCGAATTAACAATGACAACCAGTTAAACGAAAATTTTGTTACAAATAGACGAGTTATATAAATGGGCTTGGATCTATAAATTATAAGAAAATAAGAGTAGCCAAGTAGAAATAATTGGAGGTCAAACCATCATTAGAATTTTAGGTGTTACTCTTTTCCATGGATTTTCTAAAGAAGGGATTGTCTAAAGAATATGACTGACAATTATTTTTTTATCGTGAAATGAGAAATTTAGTGATCACCATGGGTTTTTAGGTGGCCTTTTATGTTTAATGGTGATATTTTCTGCAATAGCCATTAAACGTTGGAACTGGATTTGTGGTATGTGGAGGTGTGGTCTCCTTGTCCATTTTTTATTTCAATCGCTTTTCAAGAAAATTTCAATCTTCTCGTTCTTGTATTTTCCTATGAACGCGAATGCATGGACAATGAAACTAATGGAAGAAGAAATAAATGAGGGAAAGAGCATGGTTACTAAGGTGATTCAAAATACAAATAGGACATCCATTGGCTATCCATCCAACGAATAGAACTCCATTGTAGGAAAGAAGCTCAAAATTGCTAGCTATTAATTTTAGGGTTTCTTGAAATTTTTATATCTATTTAAAAAAATCCAAGAATCACATATGTTGCTTTAGAGTGTTCATAGTAACATGTTAGATACATGTTATTACTCCAATTGAATTAGGCCCAAGTTAGATACATGTTATTTCTCTAATAGCGATCTCAAAGTTAAGCTGAAAATTGTATTATATCATTCAGATAGAATTTGATTCACAATCACTCGTATAGTTTGTGAAGGGAGAGAGGAACCCTACCAAATTGCCTCATTTCATTCTCAAACATCACAGCCCCTACTTTAAAGAATAAAAGAAAAAAGACACAAAACCTTCAGAAAATCATTTCTAAACATATTTAGGCTTATTTCTAAACAACGATTCTCTATTAAAAGAGATTTCACTTATTCTAGGAAAACTTATTATAATACTCTTCACTAAATAAATATTCAAAACTTACTGTTATATTAAATTTTATTATTAATGTTTATTAATTTATATAGATAATTTTAAGATAGTAGTAATTATCATTTCAAAAAATTTAACATTTAGAATTTATTACTTGAAATTTTTTAACATTTAGGTTGTATTACTAGAAATAAAATAAATATAATTATTATTATTAAAATAAATATAATTATTATTATTAAATAAATTTTAAAATTCTAAGAAACAAGTTAAATTTTTTTATTAAATTAATGAATTTTTTTAAATTAAAATTTAATTAAAATTAATCAAAATAAAATAAAATAAATTTAATAGAACTATTATTGAATTGTTATTAAATTATATTACACAAAATTGTTAATATTATTAAAAAATTATGATAAACTAATTTTATTATTTATTAATAAAATCTAATAAATAAATTAATAGAATATTAATTTTTTAGCTACCTGGTTTTTTTTTCTCCATATTTCACTATTTAAACCTTCACGTTGTGTCCCTCTTTTATTTTTCATTCAACATCTTATCTTGAAGATGAATTCCTTTGGGATTGAAAACATGGATCATTGTTTTATTATATTGTGGATAATCTGAGATTTCCTCAATAAACTAGAACCACAAAATCTTGAAAACCATAATACCCAATATATTCTATGATGAGAAATATAACATATGTATTAGTTACCGAATAATTAAAAACACATATCTCCAAAAACCTCTTTTTTCTTGTCATTTTAAAGCCACTTAGATTTATCCATCCAATATATAAATTATTCAAAGTACTAAATCAATTTTGTATAAACCATTCTATTAACATTATTCGATTTCCAGCTATATTTTTTGATGGCAAGAGAGAAATGAAACGTTCAACATACTAAATGTACTCATTATCAATCTTACAACATAAACTCTTGCATATGACTTTTAAATATTAATCATCATTAAAGTAATTTATATACTCTACCAAGATTTTATTGCCATAGTCACGTAGATGACCTTCTCAAAAACCTATTCATCCCTTTGTCTTCATTTAGAAAATAATTTTTTAAGTTCCTCCACACTAAATGTACCAACCAAACACAAGAGAGGGGACCTCTCATGGCCTCTCATGCTAGTAGCATAATTCCTTTTTTATAATTTATAATGTACGTGATTTATGGGTCTCTACTCGAAATGTAAGGGGCACACCTCTCATGCTTCATAATTTAGGCACTTTCTATGTAGGTAACCCTAGGCACTAGACTTCACGCATTAGGCAGCACAACCTTTTTACAAGAAATAAAACAACCATATAGTATGAAAGCTTGTTGGTATTCTATCGACACTTATACAAATTTTTTTAAAAAGCACTCAAACAACAACTTATTTAATATCACACATTGTTCACCTCTCTCATAAGGGAGTGATGGTGAGAGCTCGTTGCTATGCTATCAAAATAAATGAATTTCACTAAAAGTTATTATCCCTATATTTTATTATCACACTCATATATTTATGTATACTATAACTGAGAATTTCTTATCCTAATGCCTAAATCACTCAATTTTGGCCAATGAGCTATTTTCTTCAATGCATAGTTTGATCCAAAAATTGGGATAAGGGGTGTGAATTTTTTTTTTTAATTGAGTTGAAGTGATCAAGGAATTTTTCTACTTTTGGTTGTTATATGTATAGTTCTTTGAATTTCATTTTCCAAATGACCCACAACTAGTCTATCTAAATGAATTATGTAATAAATCTACTCAGAGACAAATAACCTTGAATCAAACTTTAAGTAGTTAAAGAACTACTTAAGAAAACATCTCACATAAGGATTTAAAATAATCACAATGCAAGTATATTGATATTGGTCTCTTCTATTCTACATTCAATGTGAATGCAAATATATATCCAGTGCAAAATATGTGGCATATGAAATATCAATGCTGGACAAGAAAATAAGTACAATTCACCCTAAATGTGGTGGAGCCTTGATGCAACAACAAAGAATACAGGCAGAGGGGAAAGAATGTAGTTTTGTAGATGATGGTTTCCTTTCAAAAAATTAAACACCTCAACTAATTTAGGCACTTTCTATGTAGGTTTCCCTAGTCACTAGGCTTCACACATTAGGTAGCACAACTTTTCTATGAGAAATGCAACAACCATATCGGATGAAAAAATTGCTCAAGAAACATAATATTGTTGGGTATTTACTAGTAATGGATTCAAGACACTTATACAAGAATGTTAAACTAGCAATTGCATCACATGTTGCAAAAGAAACATTGTAAGGCAATACCATAGGAAAGAGTAGCCTAGAAGAAATAAGTTGTTGCAGAGAAGGAGCCATCGTGAAGGAATGAAAGAAAAATTTTGCTTGCATGGAAGCAAGTAGTGGAGGTTTCAAAAATATTGATGATAAGAATTATAAACCATAAAATTCTGTTATAGATATTTAAATAGTCAATTGTGGTTGAAAACACACACACACACACACACAGACACATATATATATATATATATATATATATATATAGATACCAACATAATCTGTTCACATATATAAAAAAAATGTTATATATATTGAAATAGGAAATTGGGGGTGAAAATCCTTTGGGGATTAATAATCCTCTGAAACAAGCATGAAATGAGCATGCAACTCAAATCTCAAGCAGCACGACATCAAGGTCAACTTCATAAAAATAGTTTGAATTGATTGCAAACCTTAGAATGGACTTCCTTGTTACCTACAAGTTTAAATTCTTTCATATCCACCCTAAAAGATAAGGTCTTAGATGTCTAACAGTTTCAGGGTTAAGCTTCTTGGCTAAGTCTTTAGAAATCAAAGTAGCTTGAGAATCACTGAATGTCCAAGCATCACGAATTGAATGCGGTGGAAGTGAATTTCTAGCTTCTTCCTTTATTTTTGTTTAAAAAACTCCTAGTAAGTGATTTACTAGCTATACAACACATTACTGACACTTAACTAACAACTGAATTTAATTTTCTAAACAATTAAAACTAGTTGTACTTCATGCACAGCCATTCAACCCCATTAACAATGGTAATTATCTCCAACCATTCCATAGAATTAACAAAGACATCCAGTTAAATGGAATTTGTGTTACAAATAGATGAGTTATATAAATGGGCTTGGATCTATAAATTATAAGCAAAGAAGAGCAACCAATTAGAAATACTTGGAGGTCGAACCATCGTTAGAATTTTAGGTGTTACTGACAAGCTTTTTTTAATCGTGAAATGAGAAATTTAGTGATCGCCATGGGTTTTCAGGTGGCCTTTTATGTCTAATGGTGATATTTTCTGGAATAGCCATTGAACGTTGCAACTAGATTTGTGGTATGTGGACGTGCAGTCTCCTTGTCCATTGAACGTTGCAACTTCAATCGCTTTTCAAGAAAATTTCAATCTTCCCGTTCTTGTATTTTCCTATGAATGCGAATGCATGGACAGCGCAACTAATGGCAGAAGAAATGAATGAGGGAAAGAGTGCGGTTGCTAGGGTGATTCAAAATAAAAACAGGACATCCATTGGCTAACCAGCCAGCAAACAGAACTCCGTTGTAAGAAATAAGCTCAAAATTGCTAGCTATAAATTTTAGGGTTTCTTGAATTTTTTATATCTATTTGAAAGAATCCAAGAATCGCATAGGTTGTTTTAGAGTCTTCATAGTAACATGTTAGATACATTTCATTACACCAATTGAACTAGGCCCAAGATAGATACATGTTATTTCTCTAATAGGAATCTCAAAGTTAAGATCAAAATTGTATTATATCAATCGCATAGAATTTGATTCACAATCACTCATATAGTTTGTGAAGGGTAGAGGAACCCTACCACATTGCCTCTACCACATTTCCTCATTTCATTCTCAAACATCACCTCCCCGACTTAAAATAATAAAAGAAAAAAGACAGAAAACCTTCGGAAAATCATTTCTAAACATATTTAGGCTTATTTCTAAACAACGGTTCTCTATTAAAAGAGCTTTCACTTATTCTAGCAAAACTTATTATAATACTCTTCACTAAATAAATATTCAAAACTTACTCTTATATTAAATTTTATTACTAATGTTTATTAATTTATTTAGATAATTTTAAGATAGTAATAATTATAATTTCAAAAATTTTAACATTTAGAATTTATTACTTGAAATTTTTTAACATTTAGGTTGTATTACTAGAAATAAAATAAATATAATTATTTTTATTAAAATAAATATAATTATTATTATTAAATAAATTTTAAAATTATAAAAAAGAAGGTAAATTTCTTTATTAAATTAATGATTTTTTTTTAAAATTTATTAAAATTTAATTAGAATCAATCAAAATAAAATAAAATAAATTTAATAGAACTATTATTGAATTGTTGATTAAATTATATTACACAAATTTTTTAAATTTATTAAAAAATTATAATAAACCAATTTTACTATTTATTAATAAAATTTATTAAATAGATTAATAGAATATTGATTTGTTAGCTACTTGGTTTTTTTTTCTCCATATTTCACTATTTAAACTCTCACCTTGTGTCCTTCTTTTATTCGTCATTCAAAACCTTGTCTTGAATATGAATTCCTTTGGCATTCTAAACATGGATCATTGTTTTATTATACTGTGGATAATCTGAAATTTCTTCAATAAACTAGAACCACAAAAACTTGAAAACCATAATACTCAATATATTCAATGATGAGAAATATAACATATGTCTTAGTTACAAAGTAATTAAAAACACATATCACCAACACCCTCTTTTTTCTTGTCCTTTTAAAACCTTTTAGATTTATATGTTCAATATAAAAATTATTCAAAGTACTAAATCAATTTTGTATAAACCATTCTATTGACATTATTCGATTTCTAGCGATATTTTTTATGGCAAGAGAGCAATGAAACATTCAACATACTAAATGTACTCATTATCAATCTTACAACATAAACTCTTTCATATGAGTTTTAAATATTAATCATCAATAAAGTAATTTATATACTCTACCAAGACTTTATTGCCACAGTCACGTAGATGACCTTCTCAAAAACCTATTCATCCCTTTGTCTTCATTTAGAGAATAATTTTTTAAGTTCCTCCACAGTAAATGTACCAACCAAACACAAGAGAGGGGACCTCTCATGGCCTCTCATGCTAGTAGTGTAATTCCTTTTTTATAATGTATAATGTAGGTGATTTGTGGGTCTCTACTCGAAATGTAAGGGGCACACCTCTCATGCTTCATAATTTAGGCACTTTCTACGTAGGTAACCCTAGGCACTAGGCTTCACGCATTATGCAGCACAACCTTTTTATGAGAAATGAAACAACCATATAATATGAAAAAATTGTTCAAGCAACATAATATTGCGGAGTACTGTGGAGTATTTACTAATATTGGCTTCAAGATACTTATACAAAACTGTTAAAAAAACACTCAAGCGACAACTTATTTAATATCACACTTTTTTGGCCTCTCTCATAAGGGAGTGTTGATGAGAGCTCGTTGCTATGCTATCGACCCTTATACAAAAATGTTAAAAAGCACTCAAACAACAACTTATTTAATATCACACATTGTCGGTCTCTCTCATAAGGGAGTGATAGTGAGAGCTCATTGGTATGCTATTAAAATACACATATTGCACTAAAAGTTATTATTCCTATATTTTATTATCACACTCATATATTTATGCATACTGTAACCAAGAAATTTCTTATCCTAAGCCCTAAATCACTCAATTTTGGCCAATGCACTATTTTCTTCAATGCATAGTTTGATCCAAAAATTAGGATAAGGGGTGTGAAAAATGTTTTTTTAATAGAGTTCAAGTTATCAATGAATTTATCTACTTTTGTTTGTTATCTGTATAGGTATTTGAATTGCATTGTACAAATGACCTACAACTAGTCTATCTAAATGGATTATGTAATAAATCTACTCAAAGAAAAATAACCTTGAATCACACTTTAAGTAGCTAAAGAACTAGTTAAGCAAACATCTCACATCAGGACTAAAAATAATCACAACACAAGTATATATATATATATATATATATATATATATATATATATATATATATCGGTCTCTTTTATTCTACATTAATTGTGAATGTAAATATATATCCAGTGCAATACTTGGCATATGAAATATCAATGTTGGACAAGAAAATAAGTACAATTCACCCTAAATTTGGTGGAGCCTTGATGCAACAACAAAGAATACGGGTAGAGGGAAAAGAATGTAGTTTTTTAAATGATGTTTTCCTTTCAAAAAATAAAACACCTCAACTAATTTAGGCACATTCTATGTAGGTTTCCCTGGTTACTAGGCTTCATAGATTATGTAGCACAACCTTTCCATGAGAAATCGAGCAGCCACATAGCATGAAAAAGTTGTTCAAGAAACATAATCTTGTTGGGTATTTACTAGTAATGGATTCAAGAAACTTATACAAGAATGTTAAAAAAAAAATTGCACCACATGTTGCAAAATAAATCTTGTAAGGAAATACCAAAGAAAAGAGTAGCTGTAACACCCCCCATTTTATGTGTTTGAAATTCAAAAACTAGACATTTGAACTTTAATCCTAAGGGGAGTGGACCCCAAAGGAAAAGTATTTTGTGGATGTAATTAAATATTTAATTTGAGAAAATGAATAAAATGATTTTGTGCAGATTGACCAAAATGAGATTTATGAGATCACTTGCTAAATCCATGAGGATGGATAAGGAAAATACTTTCCCCACAATCTTTCAAAAATCATTGAAAGAAATTATATCTAATTTATATTTTTGAGGAAAAATCTAAATTCCCCAATGATGAGGAAAATAGTTGGGAAGAGGTAAAAAGCTGGAAAAGCTAGGAAAAGCATGAAACAGCTTTAAAGAATCCCAAAAATGGGAAGCCTAGGCAAACAGGAAGAAAAGCATCCTGATATTATGGACATAGAATTAGAGGCAGGCTTTGGGGAAGAAGAGCTTAAATAAGCTGCTCCTAAACAGATTAGGGGTTGATCTGTGGGAGGAGTGATCTCAGCTCCGAGGTGAATTCAGAAGACAAACGAATTTTAAGGTTGGGTGGATTGGTCATCTAATTAAGTGGTATGCACAATTCAGTTATATGTTTCTATTATATGTGAAAATATTCTATGTTGCATGGTATGTAAAAATATTAGATGTGCATGCTGTGTGTGGTAATATTCCATACATTTATCAGAGATCTCAGCAGAATTAGCTTCAATTTATGTATAGTTGTAGGAATCACATCGATGGGAAAGAATTTGTCAGAATCTCTAAACCATAGATGGTCTAAATCTGAGAATACATATTTTCCAAAGATGATTTATATTCTAACTTTAATCTGCTTCTGTTTCATGAATTAAAATTTTCATTAAGTGAAGGAGACTAGATACAGATTTTAATTTCCTGGAATAAGAAGTTAAAGAAATAAATCAGAAAAACCCAGAGTATATACATTGATAAAAGTGCCAAGGCTAGTAAGAATATACTGAAATCAATAAGTGGGAAAAGTCTGAATATGTAGTAGTATACCTATAATTTCCGTCACAGAGTTAATTTACACTAAACCTACCCACAGATGTATGTTTAATTCGTGGAAAACTTATCTATATTGAACCCAAATTCATGTAGAATATAGGGGTTTACAATGAAAATTAGCTGGGCACGGTAGACATCAGAACAAATATTAATTATAGGAAAAAAAAAAAATTATGTCCAGTAAAAGTTAATCCAAAAAGAAAATCGAACGAGATGACTGGAGTTCTATAAATTCATTTCCATTATGGAACTCTAAAGATCTGGAATGGTACAATATATATATATATATATATATATATATATATATATATATATATATATATAATGAAGTCTTCAGTCTCATAAATATCACATTAACAGGATAACATATTACTGGAAAACAAATTCTACACTAGAGATTTAATTTCTGGTTATGATATAGTACTCATCTAGTACATCGAAGCACGCACATAGTCTATTGAAATTCCCCCTATACAGGTATGTTTGATGGTCCCATTAAAATAAAAATATTGTCATTTTGAATGATTTCAAGTACCAGATATGAAAGACCTGAAATACTGAACAGAAAAATTAATATATCGTAGGACCAAACTGGACGTTAATGAAAAGAAATTTTGTAGAAAAAAATAAGAATAATAGAATACAGGAAACTATATCGCCCTCATAGGGGCCAGATCTCACTCAATTCAGAGTGTCTAAAGTCCAGTGTAAATCATAAATAGAAATTATAGAAATAAGGGTTGAACCCCTTGGGAGTCAAAATTTTCATCCATGAACTGGTATAAGTACAATGCTAAAGCAGTCTTATGGGCCACGAGTTCACAATTAGGAAGGATTTCAACATTTCAGCGAATAATGTAACGAGCTTGCTGGTAGTGTGTAGACGCAGTGTAACACAAATAAATACATGTGATAGAAAAATAAAATCTTTGTGTTAGATTAAATTGTCAACAACTGTAAATGAAGAGATAAAAACCGGCTTAATGAAACAAACAAGGGAAACCGTATATAGGGGAAGGATCGATTCTGAAAGAAAAATTTAAATCATTACCTGTGCAATGCACTGTTCAAGAGTATCAATCTGATTTTAGGAAATGTGTGAAAGAAAAAAAGGAGAAACAGATTAACAAATCTGACCAAATAGCTTAAACATAAATACTGAAAGGAAGAATAGAGGACATGTCGAAGAGAAAATCGTACCTGTAGAAAATTGCATTTCTCGGAAAAGAAAATTTCAATGGTAGTGCTCTTGGTCATTGCATAAATCCTTTTTTGTAACATGTAAATTGAATCAATGTCAAACGATAGGAGAAGACCTAATAAAACGATAGCCAGGGACGTAAAGCCCATTAAAAAAAAAACAAATTCGCTCTGAATTTTAAAATAGGAAGAATGGTTAGGGCAAAGATTTAAACCTGGTGACATGAAAGCAAAAGTAAATCGAAACGACCACATATAAAATACAGCTCAATCATACAAAAACAAGAAATTCCAACCCTGGAAGGAGTAGTTTGGTTTACGTCTGCACGTTGAAAAGGGAGTAATACCAAGCAGGTGTGAAGCACCATGAACGCTCGGAGGTCGAGCAGAGATACCCTCGTGACGACAAGCAGGAAGAAATGTGGAATGGAGGGTCAAGTAGGAAAGCAAAACGAGGTTACGACTCAATCCTTATAGTGAACATAAATGAAAAACCCTAACAACGGATAGCCATACAGCTGGCACAAATGTGTCGGCTCTCACATGGATCGACAACTAGTTGACGGATGTATTTGAATAGGATGTCAATAAAGGCCCAACATACCAGTGCCTTAAAAATATTAATTATGCATGCAGTTCTGTAACCAGAAAACTATAAAATATGTTAACCACAGATTTAGAAGATATGAGTAAACACAAGAATATCAATTTCCAATGTACGATGAGCAGAGAGTTATAAAGACGACGCAAATAGGACTCTCTCAACCCAAGATACAATATCCAAATTGTACTCCATATCAACGCAGTGAAAAGCAATACAAATTCATATGTACGACAGAGCAATAACGTATGTCCACGTCTATGAAAAACCAGTATGTCATTCAATGGTATAAACACAATCATGCCAAGAACTCCACTTTTACATACGCGGAACTCTACCAATACAAAAAAATCAAATGAAATCTCTAATCGAAAAGAAATTCATCATTCTTATACATACACAGAAGGTGAAATTTTGGTATGGGCGACTTATATGTAAATATAGGTGAGAGATTTCGCGTTGGGGGTCTTATATGACATGGAGGTTACATTAATTTTATATTGTGAGGTTGTAAATTATATATATATATATATATATATATATATATATATATATCTATAACAAGTATATATATATATAGATATATAAAATGAAAGTGAAGGGTTACTCATCGAAATTCTAATTGTTACTATAACTAATGGAATTTGAAATGAGATGTTATATTCTTGACTCTATTTAAAAAATCAAGATACCATGGGTAATAGAGTAAAATTAGAAATTGTGTTTAAATCAAAGTGTACGGACTTGTTAGATAGTTCTAGTAAGTGAACAGGATTTAGTTCATCACTAGATAGGAACTGATAACTTCAAAAGAAAAAAGAAAAAAAATCAAAATGGGAGGTGTGACAAATGGCATCAGAGCCCAAGTTATACAAACTGGGCTATTGTCATTGTGCTCACTGTTGCTGTGTGCTCACTGTATAGATTAAGTTCTCAGGAAAAAAAAAATATATATATTTTACTGATCTATGTTATGTAGTGTACAATGGTGCTGGAATGGCAGAAGGTGAAGAAATTTATGTGGATCTGCATGATGAGTATAGTACACAAGATCCCAACGCTCCGGTGATGGCTATGTTGCACAGGTTGCAACAAGAATTGGCTAAGCTGAGAAGCCAGAATGACAGGTTGTCATTAGCCAGTAAGGAGCAGGAAAAGCTCATCAGAGAGCTAACTTCACGGAACAACCAAGAAGGTGAAGGTTCCGGAAACAGGAAGACTGATGAGTCTGAGGATGAGGATGTTGTTAGGCATCAGTATAAGCAGAAAAAGGAATTACAGGGGGGATTCCGAAAGATCAAACCTCCCTCCTATGATGGGGAGAAGGAGGAAGATGCTGAAGCCTGGTTGCTGAATATGATTAAGTATTTCTAGGTCTATGAATATGAAAGCAATCTGAAGGCCAGATTAGATGTTTACCTGCTACAAGGTAAGGCTACCTTGTGGTGGGAGGAGACAAAAATGGTTCAGGCCATTGATGAAAAGACAGGTACTTGGGAAGATTTCCAGGTTAAGTTCAGAAACCGCTATCTCAATGAACGTTACTATGATGATAAAGCCAAGGAATTTCATGAACTTAGACTGGGAAAACTCACTATTGATGAGTTTGTCACTAAGTTTACGAATCTGTTGAGATATGTCCCTTATATTAGGGAAGAGAAGGAAAAGGTACAAAGGTTTCTGAACTGTTTGCCTGCTGCATATAAAGAGAAGATCGAGTTTGATAACCAAAAAACTATGGATGAGGCAGTGAAGAAAGCGAGATTATGCTATCAGCAGTTTAAAGGAAAGGCTGAGCAGGGAAAAGGCTGACTAAACAAGGGTGAGTTCAAGGGAAAGAAATGGAAACCAGCGTATCTAAAGAACTTTGGCAGGGATCATCAACAGAAAAAGTTTAATAAACCTAAAGAAAGTAAAAATTCTCAATCCCAAGTGGCTTCAAAACAAATAGATACAGATAATAAAAATGAAGGCACAGTCAAAATGAAGGAACCCTTGAAATTTTGGGGCTGTGGAGAGCCCCATCTTCTAAGGGATTGTCCCCATCGAAACATTCAAATGATTATGAGAGATCGAGAAGCTACCATAGTAAATGACATAGCCAGAAATATACCAACCATTAGTGCAACCTTGGAAAATCAACAAGCAGAACATCAAGCTACCATGGTTGAAATGGAGGATAAGATTTCTGACCAATCTGTTACAGTTTTGATTGATCCAGGTGCTTCTTTGAGTTACATTAGTCCAAAAATTGTAGAAAAATGTAATCTTAAAATTGAAAATTTTCAGCAGTCATGGTTGGTTTAGCTGGCCACTGGAACCAAGAGGAAGGTAACACATAAGTTTCCCCGAACAGAAATTAAATTAAATGATTTTCGAACAGAAGTAAATTTGAACATTCTGCCCTTAGGTTCATATGAATTGCTGATAGGAATGGACTGGTTGGAAAAGAAGAAGGCTATGATGAACTTTTGGGACAAGACCTTGCATTGTGTAGATGAAGAAGGGAAACCTTTTATTCTCAAGGGAAAACCAAAACCTATCTTTGTAAGACAAATATCAGCACTGCAATTAAAACGAACATCTAGAAAAGGATACCAAGTTTATGCAGTACATGTGGAAGAAACAGAACAGAAAATGGAAGAAGAATTACTGGATGCTGTACCAGTAGTAAGAGAGTTTAAGGAAGTCTTTCCAGATGAAATACCTCATCTTCCCTCCAAAAGAGAGATTGACTTCTTAATTGATCTGGTGCCGGGAGCAATACCTATCTCCCGAGCCCCTTATCGAATGAGTCCCCCTGAACTTATGGAACTGAAAATGAAATTGCAAGAACTGTTAGATAAAGGTTATATCAAACCGAGTGTGTCTCCTTGGTGAGCACCGGTGCTGTTCGTGAAAAATAAAGATGGAACCTTTCGGATGTGCATTGATTATCGTCAATTGAATAAGTTGACCATTAAGAATAGATACCCTTTACCTAGAATTGATGATGTTTTTGACCAAGTGAGAGGGGCTTCAGTTTTTTCGAAAATTGACCTAAGGACTCGTTATCACCAGCTTAGAATTAAAGAAGAAGACATTAGCAAAATAGCCTTTCGAACTAGGTATGGGCACTACGAATTTGTAGTCCTACCTTTTGGCTTGACAAATGCCCCTGCCACTTTTATGTGTCTAATGAACAGTGTGTTAAATAAGTACTTGGATAAATTTCTACTTATGTTCATAGACGATATTTTAGTCTACTCAAAAAGTGAGGAGGAACATAAAGAACATTTGAGGATAGTATTGCAAACTTTGAAAGAAAACCAGTTATATGCCAAGTTCAGCAAGTGTGAATTTTATAAAGACAAGATTCAATACTTGGGTCATATTATTTCTGAACAAGGGCTGGCTATTGACCCTGAAAAGATAAAAGCCATTAAAGAATGGCCTGTCCCAACTGATGTTTCAGCAGTGAGGTCATTCATGGGGATTGCAGGCTATTATCGTAGATTTGTGGAGAGATTTTCTACTATAGCACATCTCATAACCTTATTGCAAAGGAAGGGTGTCAAATTTCAGTGGACTAAAAAATGCCAAAACAGATTGGACCAGTTAAAACAAAAACTTACTACAGCCCCTATATTAAAGATTGCAGATCCTGATAAAGAATTTGTTGTATGTACAGATGCCTGTAGAGAGGGGTTGGGAGGAGTTCTTTTGCAGGAAAATTTGGTTATTGCATATGAATCTAGGAAACTGAAGATACATGAGCAGAACTATAGTGCCTATGATTTGGAATCAGCTGTTGTTATTCATGCCTTGAAAATGTGGCAACACTATCTCCTTGGAAAAAAATTTACAATGTTGACTGATCATATTAGTCTCAAATATTTCTTTTCCCAAAATGATTTGAATGCTAGCCAAGCCAGATGGCTGTCTTTTCTAAGTGAGTTTGACATGGTCATAAAACATATCAAGCGGAAAGAAAATAAAATTTCTGATGCATTGAGCAGAAATGCTTGTCAGAATATAAACAGCATTGGAATTAGTGCCCAGATCGATGTAGAAGAATTGGTGAAAAAGGTAGCAAACCAAGATCCAAATTATGAAACACTACTGGTGAAAATACTAAAGAAGGAAAAGATTGATTTCACTCAAAACCAAAAAGGGCTGATCTGCTACAAAAATAGATTGTATATCCCCAATGTAGAAACTTTAAAAAGGGGGATTTTAGATGAATATCACAAGAAGCCATATGCAGGGCATCTTGGATATCAGAAAATGTTAACAACTTTGAAAAAGAAGTTGTTTTGGCCAGGAATGAAAAGAGATGTAACAGAATACTTAGATAGATGCATGGAGTGTCAACTAGTTAAAACTGAACATCGGCATCTTGCTGGTCTTCTAAACCCTTTGCCGATTGCATAATGGAAGTGGGACACAGTTTCTATAGATTTTATAACAGGGCTACCCAAAGCCAAATATCAACATGATTCAGTGATGGTGGTAGTAGACACATTAATAAAGGCTGCACACTTCATACCTGTAAAGTCTACTTTTGGGACAGCCCAAGTAGCAGATGTGTTTCTAAAAGAGATAGTAAGATTACATGGGTTCCCAAAGGTGATTGTTTCAGATCGAGATGTTAAGTTCACGGCCGCTTTTTGGAAAGGGCTATTTGGAGGTATGGGCACTAAGTTTAATTTTAGTACCGCCTATCACCCTCAGACCGATGGGCAGACCGAGAGAACTAATTAGATTTTGGAGGATATGTTGAGAATGTATGTGATGGATAAGCCATCAAAATTGGAAGACTACTTACATCTAGCTGAATTTGCCTATAATAACAGCTACCAATCCTCCATCAAGATGAGTCCATTTGAAGCACTGTATGGAAGAAAGTGTCGTACTCCTTTGAGCTGGAGCCAGCCCGAAGATAAACTAATGTTGGGACCAGATGCTTTACAAGAGATGGAAAGAATTGTTAAACAGATACAAAGAAACATCAAGACAACACAAGATCGCCAGAAAAATTATGATGATAGGAAAAGAGTGCACCGAGAATTCAAAGTGGGGGAGCATGTGCACTTGCGTATTAAACCCAAAAAGAGCACACTTTATGCGGGAAGTTGTGCAAAACTAGCTCCTAGATATTGCAGTCCTTTTGAAGTATTAGAAAGGGTGGGACAAGTGGCTTACAAGCTGGCCTTACCACCTCATGTTAGAGTTCATGATGTGTTTCATGTTTCATTATTAAAAATATATATACATGATGCTTCTCACATAGTGGATTGGAATGTGGTATAGGTGGAACCAGAAGGGGAGTTTCTTCCATAACCACTTCAAATCTTGGAGCGGGAAGAAATTGAATTGAGGAACAGAACGGTAGCAAGAGTAAATGTGCAGTGGAAGCACTTTACTGATGAAGAAGCTACCTGGGAAAGAGAAGCTGAAATCATGGAGAGATATCCATTTTTGTTTGAAAAATGAACTTTAGTAGTTAAATAACAAAACCGAGGACGGTGTTTATTTTCAGAGGGGGAATATGTAACACCCCCCAGTTTATGTGTTTGAAATTCAAAAAATAGACATTTGAACTTTAATCCTAAGGGGAGTGGACCCCAAAGGACAAGTATTTTGTGGATATAATTAAATATTTAATTTGAGAAAATGAATAAAATGATTTTGTGCAGATTGACCAAAATGAGATTTATGAGATCACTTGTTAAATCCATGAGGATGGATAAGGCAAATACTTTCCCCACAATCTTTCAAAAATCCTTGAAAGAAATTATTTCTAATTTATATTTTTGAGGAAAAATCCAAATTCTCCAATGATGAGGAAAATAGTTGGGAAGGGGTAAAAATATGGAAAAGCTAGGAAAAGCATTAA
The DNA here is from genome assembly GCA_034641835.2 of Pinus albicaulis. Classification (NCBI taxonomy): domain Eukaryota; kingdom Viridiplantae; phylum Streptophyta; class Pinopsida; order Pinales; family Pinaceae; genus Pinus; species Pinus albicaulis. The sequence continues at coordinate 516,574,288 of CM076584.1, read as the reverse complement.
ACAGCTTTAAAGAATCCCAAAAATGGGAAGCCTAGGCAAACAGGAAGAAAAACATCCTGATATTCTGGACGCAGAATTAGAAACAGGCTTTGGGGAACAACAGCTTAAATAAGCTGCTCCTAAACAGATTAGGGGTTGATCTGTGGGAGGAGGGATCTCAACTCGGGGGTGAATTCAGAAGAAAAATGAATTATAAGGTTGGGTGGATTGGTCATCTAATTAAGTGGTATGCACAATTTAGTTATATGTTTCTATTATATGTGAAAATATTCTATGTTGCATGGTATGTGAAAATATTAGATGTGCATGCTGTGTGTGGTAATATTCCATACATTTAACAGAGATCTCAGTAGAATTAGCTTCAATTTCTGTACAGTTGTAGGAATCACATTGATGGGAAAGAATTCGTCGGAATCTCTAAACCATAGATGGTCTAAATCTGAGAATACATATTTTCCAAAGATGATTTATATTCTAACTTTAATCTTCTTTTGTTTCATGAATTAAAATTTTCATTAAGTGAAGGAGACTAGATACAGATTTTAATTTCCTGGAATAAGAAGTTAAAGTAATAAATCAGAAAAACCCAGAGTATATACATTGATAAAAGTGCCAGGGCTAGTAAGAAAATACTGAAATCAATAAGTGGGAAAATTCTGAATATGTAGTAGTATACCTATAATTTCCGTCACAGAGTTAATTTACACTAAACCTACCCACAGATGTATGTTTAATTCGTGGAACACTTATCTATATTGAACCCAAATTCATGTAGAATATAGGGGTTTACAATGCAAATTAGCAGGGCAAGGTATACATGAGAAAAAATATTAATTATAGAAAAAAAAAAAAATTCTATCCAGTAAAAGTTAATCCAAAAAAAAAATCGAACGAGATGACTGGAGTTCTATAAATTCATTTCCATTATGGAACTCTAAAGATCTGGAATGGTACAATATATATATATATATATATATATATATATATATATATATATATATATATATATATATATATATATATATATATTAAGTCTTCAGTCTTATAAATATCACATTGACAGGATAACATATTACTGGAAAACAAATTCTACACTAGAGATTTAATTTCTGGTTATGATATAATACTCATCTAGTACATCGAAGCACGCACATATTCTATTCAAATTCCCCCTATAGGGGTATGTTTGATGATCCCATTAAAATAAAAATATTTTCAGTTTGAATGATTTCAAGTACCAGATACGAAAGACCTGAAATACTGAACATAAAATTTAATATACCGTAGGACCAAACTAGACGTTAACAAATTTTTTTTTTGTAGAAAAAAATAATAATAATAGAATACAGGAAATTATATCGCCCTCATAGGGGCCAGATCTCACTCAATTCAGAGTGTCTAAAGTCCCGTGTAAATCATAAATAGAAATTATAGAAACAAGGGTTGAACCCCTTGGGAGTCAAAATTTTCATCCATGAACTGGTATAGGTACAATGCTAAACCAGTCGTATGGGCCACGAGTTCACAATTAGCTGAAGTTCTCGTGAGTACCGACCTGTGGCAATTAGGAAGGATTTCAACATTTCAGTGAATAATGTAATGAGCTTGCTGGTAGTGTGTAGACATAGTGTAACACAAATAAATACCTACGATAGAAAAATAAAATCATTGTGTTAGATTAAATTGTCGGCGACTGTAAATGAAGAGATAAAAACTGGCTTAATGAAACAAACAAGGGAAATCTGATATAGGGGAAGGATCGATTCTGAAAGAAAAATTTTAATCATTACCTGTGCAATGCACTGTTCGAGAGTATCAATCTGATCTCAGGAAATGTGTGAAAGAAAAAAACACGAAACATATTAACAGGTCTGACCAAATAGCTGAAACATAAATACTAAAAGGAAGAATAGAGGACATGTCGAAGAGAAAATCTTACCTGTAGAAAATTTCATTTCTCGGAAAAGAAAATTTCAATGGTAGTGCTCTTGGTCGTCACAGAAATCCTTTTTTGTAACATGTAAATCGAATCAATGTCAAACGATAGGGGAATACCTAATAAAGCGATAGCGAGGGACGTAAAGCCCATTCAAAAACAAAACAAATTCGCTCTGAATTTTAAAATAGGAGGAATGGTTAGGGCAAAGATTTAAACCTGGTGATACGAAAGCAAAAGTAAATCGAAACGACCACATATAAAATATAGCTCAATCATACAAAAACAAGAAATTCCAACCCTGGAAGGAGGAGTTTGGTTTACCTCTGCGCATTGACAAGGGAGTAATACCAAGCAGGTGTGAAGCACCATCAACGCTCAGAGGTCGAGCAGAGATACCCTCGCAACGACAAGCAGGAAGAAATGTGGAATGGAGGGTCAAGTAGGAAAGAGAAACAAGGTTACGGCTCAATCCTTATAGTGAACATAAACGGAAAACCCTAACAATGCATAGCCATACAACTGGCACAAATCCATCGGCTGTCACATGGATCGACAACTAGTTGACAGATGTATTTGAATAGGATGTCAATAAAGGCCCAACGTACCAGTGCCTTAAAAATATTAATTATGCATGCAGTTTAGTAACCAGAAAAATATAAAATATGTTAACCACAGATTTAGAAGATACGAGTAAACACAAGAATATCAATTTCCAATGTACGATGAGCAGAGGGTTATAAATATGACGTAAATACGACACTCTCAACCCAAGAAACAATATCCAAATTGTACTCCATATCAACGCAGTGAAAAGCAATACAAATTCATATGTACGACAGAGCAATAACGTATGTCCACATCTATGAAAAACCAGTATGTCATTTAATGGTATAAACACAATCGTGCCAAGAACTCCACTTTTATATACGTGGAACTCTACCAATACAAACAAATCAAATGAAATTTCTAATCGAAAAGAAATTCATCATTCTTATACATACACAGAAGGTGAAATTTTGGTATGGGTGACTTATATGTAAATATAGGTGAGAGATTTCGCGTTGGGGGTCTTATATGACATGGAGGTTACATTAATTTTATATTTTGAGGTTGTAAATTATATATATATATATATATATATAATGAAAGTGAAGGGTTACTGATTGAAATTCTAATTGTTACTATAACTAATGGAATTTGAAATGAGATGTTATATTCTTGAATCTATTTAAAAAATCAAGATACCATGGGTAATAGAGTAAACTTAGAAATTGTGTTTAAATCAAAGTGTTTGGACTTGTTAGATAGTTCTAGTAAGTGAACAGGATTTAGTTCATCACTACATCGGAACTGATAACTTCAAAAGAAAAAAAAAATTTCAAAATGGGAGGTGTGACAGTAGCCTAGAAGAAATAAGTTGTTGCAGATAAGGAGCCATCGTGAAGGAATGAAAGACAAATCTTGCTGCCATGGAAGCAAGTAGTGGAGGTTTCAAAAATATTAATGATAAGAGTTATCAACCAGAATTTTTTTTTATAGATATTGAAATAGAAAATTGGGCATGAAAATCCTTTAGTGATTAATAATCCTATGAAACAAGCATGATATAAGCATGTAACTCAAATCTCAAGCAGCACGAAATCAAGGTCAACATCATAAAAATAGTTTGAATTGATTGCAGACCTTAGAATGCACTTCGTTGTTACCTACAAGTTTACATTCTTGCATATCCACCCTAAAGGATAAGGTCTTGGATGTCTAAAAATTTCAGGGTTTAGCTTCTTGTCTAAGTCTTCAGAAATCAAATTAGCTCGAGAATCACTATCAAAAAGTGTATATATATATTGGTATGTTTAGACATCAATCTAATATGGAAATTTTCACTTTTTGTATCTTCATCTTGAGTTACATTGGAACAACATGAAGAACTACTGCCTACTATGTTCTTACCTTTCAAACCAATTGTGGTAATCTTGGTTTCATCTCCTAAATCTAAACCTAAGTCATGTTCAATGATTGCAGCAGTTTTTCCCTTCTCTTTGGCTTTAAGTTTGTTTACCTTGAACCCCAAATGAAGTTGCCAACAATGGTCTTCATCATGGCCATTCTTTGAAAAATGTTTACATGTGATTTTATCTTTCTCTCTTTTGGTAGGGTTATTTCTCTTTCCTCTTCCATTAAAATTTCCCTTTCCTTTACTCCCATACTCAAGGAAACTCTCACTTTTCTCATCTATACTCTGTTTCCCTCTTGCTTCTAAATCTGTGGCTTGAACACAAATGTCATGTAAGTTTGTGGGATTGAACATGAGAATAGTGTGTCTTAGGTAACTGTGTAAACCCCCGATATACTTTGACAAAGTTTCTTGAGAACACAAATTAATACCAAAAATAAGAGCTCTTCTCCTAAATTCATGAGTATAATATTGCAGACTTTTGTCTTTCAATTGTCTGAAATTATTTGAGTCCATAATGGATTTTTGCATGTAAGCTAGAGGATAGAATTGCCTTTTAATGGAAACATTGAAATCTTACCATAGTTTTTAATCTCTTCTAAAGTCCTTGCTTGACACCATACAAGTGTTGATCCCTCCATGCTCAAGGAAGCCAATTGAAACATTATGTCATCTTCTTGAAGGTTCTCAATTCTAAAATAATCCTCCAATTGACGAATCCAATTATCAAGCCTCTCTACATTCACTTCGCCACTATACATTAGAAGCTCAAACTTGAAATCAAGTTTTAGTAAGGGATTTTTTCCATTTTTGTATTTTGAGTGAGTATGGGTGGTTTTGGTTGTGGAAGTGGAAGATGATGATGATGGTGATGATGAGGATGACAATGAATATGGTGGAGATAGAGGAGGCTTTCCTCCACCACCCTTTGAATCCTTATGTTCATCCTTTTCTTCTGTCCCTTCAAAGAGGATCCTAACCCTTTCAGTTAGTTCATAGAAAGCCTACTTTTATGATTCCTCCTCTGAAATACCTTCAGTCTCTCCAAAATCTCACATGATGGATATGTATTCAAGCTCAGTTTCTCGTGCAACTTCTACCTCATGAATCTCACCTAGATATAAAACTTGAGATGCTTCAAGTGCAATTGTGAGTGAAAATTTTTGTGGAGATTGTGCCCTAGTGCTTCTCCTTCTTTTTGTCCTAACCTTAGGACTAGCAAGCAATATTTTCCCTTCTTCTCTCTGCAAATTTAATGTTGTAAGCATCACAAATTTGTAACCATTAAAACCTTAGTTGCACATATTTCAAGAAAATTAATGAAATGACCTTTTAACCTTTGATCTGATACCTCTTGGATCTGAATCTGAATGTTAGTTTTGTTGTGCTAGTTTCACCTTCCAAATTATAAATAAGTTTATGATCTTTTGCTTCATGTGCATAGGCTTCTTGAGGTGTTTCTGAGCATTAAAATGATCCATTAACACAATTTTTTGATGAAGTAGTTCACGCCTCCTGGGCTAAATCTCCTTGGTCCAACTTCCATGGCTTGGGCCTCTGTATTAGCTAAAAATGAAAAAAAAAAAAATTATAATCCTTTACTGCTCCTAAAACCTACTTCAATGTCTTCAGAATGTCCAATTCATCCGAAATAGACTCTTCTTCAGCCCAATTTTGCTTAATTTTGCAAAAGTTATGGCCTCCTCAATTCTCTTCTACAAAATCCCACTAAATCTGGAAATAAATCTAGTTACAACTGCTAATTTTGGAGATCCGCCGAAATTGGAAGACTCCACCAAAGAGGCCCCTATTATAATTGTGATTAATTAACTATTAATTGGGAGTTAACTATCGAATTAGCGCTAAACACACCTTTAATTAAATATAGATTAGAACAAGATTAGCGCAAATTTAATATAGCTATTGATTATTAAGCATTTTTAACCCCATGCTTAGTGGAGTGTTCCACCCCTAGTTGTAGCCCAACGGTGACATATATGAGGGGGCTGGGACCCTGCATCGCCCGACGCTTCAAACGATATGATAACATATGTAATTCAGTAGCATATAGAGTTAAGTTACAAGGTTGTGGTATAGTGGTAGTTTGGTGTGCTCGCTTGTGGGAGGTCCCAGGGTCGAGCCCTGAACTCTGCCCTTCCGCCCATATTAATTTTGCCACCCAAACAATATTATATATGCCCAACCTTTTGATATATTACATTTGATAAATCGAAGTTCGACCATATATGAAATTAACCCATACCTTGGTCCACCAGAGGGGGCACATGGTAGCCCCTGGTTACCCCATGTGTCTACCTCTGGTTGGACTATTTCAACCATATAATAAAAAAAATGTCATTCGACCATTGAACTATGAATTTCGAAAATTTGACCTTAGTGGTAAAAAAAATTTTGTCTTCCAAACTTTCCAGTGAATCCTACAGTGACAATTTTTACAGTTTCATTGGGAGAAAATGATGGAATATTCCTATAACATCCCTTTTCTGTTGACTAGGCTGTCATGTCACCATTCTATCACTTTTGCAATTTTTTTTACTTGTTTAGGAAAATGAACAACAGGCTCTATCTTCCTCATCCGGAGTGGGTTTTCAATGAAACGAATTGCATTGGATTTCTGGGGATGAGTTGTTTTTTGTCCTTCAGTTTCCAATCAATTCTTAAAAATTGCATTTTTTAGCTTAACACCGATCGCCTGGTGATTGAGTGTGCTTGTGTGTGTGTGTTTCGTTGAAGAAGGAAAATTATCTACTGAAGTGTGTAAATATAAAATAAAATGAGTCCTAATTCAAAAAACCTATGATGTTAAAATACAATTTGTAGGATGGAGAAGGGTGAGTTGAATAAATAATATCAAACAATATCGCTTCGTTTTGGGCACACTCAAAACTTACAAGTTTGTTTAGCCTTTTTATTCACATTGACATAACAATATTTCGAAATAGAGTTTCATATGCCTTATTTTTTATAAACAAAAGGAATAGTGGCTCATGGTAAGCTAAGACTTCAATAATGATCCACAATGAAAAAATGAGTGGGTAAGGATTTTCACTTTTTTATCATAGCTACAAGTGAAATTTCATAGGCTAATATTCCCAAGTGGGGTAATACGGGCTATATTGCCAAGTGGGGTAATATTTAATGTTTTTCCAAAATTAATTAGTCAATTTCCATTTTTTGTTTTCACAGAAAAAGGGTAAAACTTTCTATTATATAGATAGTTTTAGAACATATGTAGAGAATTTCAATAACAGAGCCATTCCCTTCTTTCAAAGGGATATGGTGACACAGCTTCTTTACAAGACCTACGTTGATGCAAAGCAGCCAGAAAAAACCAAAGAAGAATCTCTCAAGGCACCAATGCATCTCCTTTAGCTCATCATCTCCCGGATAACCGAAACAGAGATGAGAGCAGAAGGATAAGAATGCACTGACAAAGCCCTAGGATTCTATAGATCAGCAAGCGGAACTAGAAATATAAACTATCCCATTCCCCAAAAGAACATCATATTATAACAAAAATGGAGCTCAGAACCTCCTTACATAAGGAAAACAGTTCTGGACTCAAATAAAGTAGCAGTTTTTGAGTTTTTTGAGAGAAAATATGTACATAACAAAAATAAAATAGTAGATTTTAAACAAAATTCAGTTGTTCCCTAGCATGAGCAGCCCCATTCACCATTTCAGTTACTATCCAGAACCACAAATCTTGCTAAGCACCTTCTTTAGATAATCGATCTTCCTCCTGGTTCCTTTCCCTGTAAATGTGACAAACAGATATCTCAGAGAAGAAACATTTAAGATGATGGATATCCTTAAGTAAAGGTAAAAAAATATAATTCCTGCACTACTGTGTCCCATTGAACAAATTCACAACATTCCTAGAATCACCGAAGATCTAAATCTGTCTCAAATGTTTTGAAATCAACCAGCAAAGAAGAAAATTGAGGGCTTTAAGTTCAGCAAAATTATTCGATCCTTGCCCAAGGCCCACCGAAGCACGAAGAGAGTTATCATGTGAAAGATGAATAATTAAGCTAGCACTACAAGAACCACTTAAACCAGAGGCCCCATCAAAAAAAGCCCACGTAATTGAATCATTTATTACTTCGGGCTGAAAGTTTCGAGGAGGGCCTGGACCAGAAGGAGTAGGAATGCTGTCATAGATGGCAGCTCCCTCTGCTGCCAATCTGGAAATGGGGAAGGACTGTTCATTGAAGATCACCTTGTTACGGGAAATCCATGGTCCCCATGCTATAAGAAGAGGGATAGATCTGACTTTATCATTTGGAGCCTCCTACCACCAATGATTCCAAGCCTAAGGAAAGTCTTCATCATGCCAAATCAAAGGAATATTAACCAATCTTAAGGTTTCTGCCCATAGGCTAGAGTTAAAAGGGAAAAAAAGAAAGAGGTGGTGAATATTTTCTTTAGCTTAGCTGCAGAGGGAACACCAGCTCGGCCCCAATTTCCCCCTCTTTTGGAGAAAGTCCCAAGTTGGCACATTGTTTTGTAGGATGCACCAGAAAAATAGTCTGGTCTTGGCTGGGCATTTCAGCTTCCAGATTGGTTTATACCACTAGCTCCGGGCACCCCTCCCTACTTGAGCCATCAACCACTTATATCCCGATTTAGGAGAATAGTGGCCTGACTGCGCATACACCGAGTGTAATTCATCATTTATATCTGAGATTCGAACAGAAGAAAAGATTAAGGCTGAAACATAATGGTTCCATTCTTCCAGCTACAAGTGATATTTTACGGACTAATATTCCGAAGCGGGGTAATAAGGACTAATACTCCCGAGTAGGGTAATATTCAATGTTTTTCCAAAATCAATTAGTCAATTTCCATTTAAAAAAAAAAATATCCAAATTTTATAGTATTAAATTATTTTACCTTGAAAATACCCAATATTATATATTCTCTAATATAAAATAATTAGAAACCTAAACATTTTTACAAAGTTATCATCAAACATTTTAAGATTTGGGTATTAGGCACTAGTAATATTTTCCATGATTGGTAAACCTTAAGATAAAAAACTATCATTAAAACTATGTTACCTACTGCAATTAATGTATGCAAAGACCGAGCTGTATTTGCTTCTCTTTGAGTAGGAATTTGACAAATCAAGCATTCTATACTTGACAACAAGTCCATCATAGAGATAAGATAATTATAGTGGAACATAATGTTATAGTCATGTACTCTGAGAGGTAAATCTATATTACTTATTTCATTGTTAATCTTAGTTTGAAATTTCTAAGCTAAACATTATATTTTCCCTTATTGTTTACTAACTAAAATAAATTATGGCACAATTAATAACTACACTAACCTACTTTAGCCATGACTTTATTACTTTGTACATCTCTACAGATTGAGGTGTCTCTACATATTGTTAAACTAAATAAATGGATTTCATATATGTTCGATTAATGTAGATAATCATATATATATTATGATATTTTAGAATTTAATAAATTATATAAGATTTTTTTATTTCAAAATTATGAAATATCTCAAATCCCTTGGACTTGAATTATTAGACACCTAGGAGATTATCACATATAGATTTTATAAGTTCTTTTAATTTGTCAACGGAGTCATCCTCTTTCATTTATAAATATCCAATATTATTTCCATAAAAAAATATCAAATTATTTTTATTTAGTTTTATTCCATCATAGTTAACAAAAACAATATTTCAATTTTTAGTCGTAATAAACTCTTTTACATTATCCAACTCATCAATTAATATGAAATGTATGATTTAAATATGTCTTTTTCAATAAATATCCCCCTATAATAACAAAAAATAAATATATTTTATTTAATATTTTTATGATCGTTCCGCTAAGCTCAACGATAAATCTTTGGAAGATCCAACGCTGAGTTTGTTGGAATATGTAATTCCTACTTGTCTTCAGTTGTGATTCTCTCTATGTATAGAGTCTGTTCCTATTCTATAGGTTAGTTCCTAGTTTAGTGTGAGGTTGAGATATTCCCTCAACCAAATTATTGTTCGTCTAACATAGCTTCTCTATCTGGAGACAATTCCTTATGTATATATGTAACTTGATTTAATTAATGAATATAGCTTGTATGCTTAATTTCTAAGTTGGTATGAGAGCCCGTTTGGGCCTTGGCCTAGACTTGGCCCCTCCTGGGCCGAGGGAAATAAAATATTATTTGTTTTTTTAGTTTTATTTGTCCATTCATCACTATTCGAACGTTTATCTGTGGAGTGATCTCGGAGAAATCAAGGAGGAGCTCTTTATCTCGTGAGCACTGTTGGAATTAAAATCTTTGCATAATCGTTTCTTCTACGATTTCAAATATATTTCAAATCAGCTTGCTGGCTCTGACTCGAAGCGAATATTCGAGATCTCGTATTGGTTTTTTTTTAATTCGAAGGAAATGAGAGAAATTATCACCATTCACATTTGTCAAGTTTGGAGTTCAAGCGGTTCCTTTATGAGCCCGGGAACCTGATGTCTTTGTTGTGTCTGCTTCAGTACCATTTGGCGATGAGAAGGATCAAGGCAGAGGAATGGAGGAACGAAACCATCAGGCTTGGAACAGAGATGGGTGTCATTGGTTTGATGGGGAGAGCCAGCGATCTGGTGGATTGGCGGATCGAGCCATGAGGATGAATGGCTTATTTTTCCATACAGGATCATAGTTATTTGGTGGTACAATACACAATGTGATGCAATCGATGCCTCCATTAATTAGGTGAAATTTTTTTACATAAGCAAAAAAACCATGTGTATTGAAATTTATGCTGGTAGTCATCCAACCTATGACTGGGCGCTCAGGAAGTAGACCATGACATTAACAGATCGTCACAGTGTTGAAACCATGAACAAGGTTTCAAAAACCCTAGTGGTCATTGATGCAGAGGATTTTCTAGGGTTGCACATATACGACACCAAGAATGCGTCCAATGTGAAGAGCCTGACTTGGTCTGACAAATCTGACACACAGGTGTACAGACCCTGTGTTCGAGCCATCGCCTCGTCAGATTAATCCATCTTCGCGAGCTTCAAAAATAGACAAAGGACTGAGAACACGATCCTCGTTGTCGACAAGGAGAGGCTCGAGGTTTCCCGATAGGTCGCCCGACAAAATGGTAACTCTGTGCACTCCAAGGTTTCATTGATTTTTCATTTTGTGAATTCTCAGAACCTTCTCATGGTCGAAGGCATACATGGTGGTGCCTTTGGATACTACGGTTACATTTTCCTCTTCGATGCAAAGGGTGACAAGATTGTGTGGGATTGGATTGAGAAAAATTCTAATGTTGATCCCAGGATGATAGAATGAGACAACTTCGCAGATGTGATGGTGATCGAAGACTTGCAGTGGAAGCTGATTGGCAGCATGCTGATTCATGTGTCTGTTGGGAGGATTGGTTCGAATTACGATGGTGGTGGATCCTCTATTATACAGCTGCTGGTTGTTGTCGCTTCCTATACTTGAGCATTTTTTCTTCACGGAAGTGGCATATGCTACGTTATCATTGGAAGATAAAGCAGAATGACAATTTATTTCATCTCTCTTCTTGCTATATGTGTTGTGCTTGCAACATGTTTCTTTGTGCGAAGGCATAAATTAAGGCATGTTGGACATCATTCACGTGTTTGTAAATTTCATGGTTTGGGCATATTAAGAACAAATCCAGAGTTTCTTGTGAATTTTGTGCCGAGGTGCAACGAAAGAGGATTGGATTTCCAATGCTGTGGACCGATTTTTTGATTTGGAGTTTGGAGCTTTCAGGTGTTAGAAGAGGTGCATAAGCACTTGGAGTTGTTGGGAGGCTTCCAACTTCCTTTGTTTGGGATCAACCTAGTTGATGGTTGAACAGATTCATAGCATGGTCTCATGGCGCAATAGTGAAGTGAGCCAAGGGCAATGTGGTGAGCTGCCTCGACGTAATTATGTTTCTATACAGGTTGAAGATGAAAAAAATTGTCTTCATGAATTATTCTACTTTCATGTTGAGACCGGTCAACTTAAAATCTAAATGCATTTATGTAAATCTGGTTAAAAGAATTAAATGTTGTATTGTTGTGAAATTTATTTTGGGAAACTATTGTCATGAGTGTAAGTCTTTATTGGAATTTCCCATTCCGACAATAGACAAATTTATTTGCAGGAATGATTTACTACCAGATATAATGAAGACATGACAATGAAAATGGCATCATAGATTGGAGGATGATCGAGTTTGTGTGTGCCGAGTGTGATGGAAACATATCTACATGTTGAAATAGCGAGGAGATTAGCTTGATAATGGGTCTTTGTTATTGCAGCCTGTCGCGAGCATGAGGAGGCATGCTTGGAAGCAGTTACCCTACCTTCATACTGTGAATAGGGGAAGTGGCATTATGCTGCGATTCCAAGGTAATTGGATACTGAAATGAGAAATTTGTGTATAAAATCGTTGAATTTTATGCATGTTGATAGTGAATTTGTGGACGACACAGGATTGGACCTTGGATTCATGGCTGTGATAAGCCTTTGTGGCTGTGTTGAGCCTTCGTGGCTATGGTGAACCTTTCTGGCTATGGTGAGCCTTCATGACTGCGGTGAGCCTTCATGGCTATGTTGAGCCGTCGTGGCTATGGTAAGCCTTCGTGGCTGTGTTGAGCCTTTGTGGCTATGGTGAGCCTTCTTGGCTGAGTTGAGCCTTGGTGGCTACATTGTGTCTCCTCAAGGCTAAGTGCCTGAGAAGTGGAGGTGAATTACTTCTTGTCGAAATGTGAACTAGCAAGCAGATGAAAGGGTGTTGTTCGTGCATGAAGCAACGAGGAGCGATCATTTTTCACTGATCTGATAAGGATCAGATCAAAGACAACGTGCAATGTATGATCTTGGATCTTCTCACAATAGTAGTGTGGGAAATGTTCTGGTGAACTGAAATGCAGGGCGGATTGTCCGCAGCAGTGAATGGCTTGGCCATGTGTTGAACATTTGCATTATCATTTGGTATTGTTTTTTTGAAAGCATGATTGTTTGTGTATGTTAGGGAAAATGAAATATTTCATGATGGACATATTTTGGAACTAAAATTAATATACATATCGAGATTAGTCACCTCAATATGAAGTTATTTTTTGTTAGAATTGACTACTCTAACAAATGACAGGTTAAGGATGGAGTTCCAAGTTCTAATTGAAAAGTACAAAGCCAAAGTAATGGTTTCTTCCAGCATATGAATAGTACAGTGTTTGTGGAGGTGAATGGTATGGTGAGCGGAAAAGTAGGATGGAAAATAAAGTTTGTGAGAGTTTGTTTTGTGTGAGTTTCTTGGAATAGACTCATGACCATGAGTATGAGTCACAGTTTGTAATTAGAAGCAAATATACATGTCATTTATTGTTTGTACATGCTATAACACCTAGAGAAGCATGCATACCCATTTGTTATATGTTCCCTCTATCAGAGAGGTTTAACACCCTAGAAGAGTGTGTCATGCAGGATGGATACACTTGGGTGGAACGTATTGGTTTTAGACTCCATAAGGTGAAATTTATATCAAGGGAGAGTTAATCCAGAGGTTGGATGAACCATGTATGTGAAGGACTTCCTAGTAGACTGGCGGTTGTAGCGGTTGAAACCCATGCATTTCGGTAGATGGTTTTTCCTTTATATGGACATCGAAAATAGCATGAACAAGATAGAAAGTGTAATTACCAGATAGAACCTGTGTAATTACGAAACAAGACCAGTTGTATATTTTGCAGATAGATATTGAGACAAATAGTCATTAAGAGGGAGTATTCAAATATGTAATTCCTACATGTCTTCAGTTGTGATTCTCTCTATGTATACAGTATGTTCCTATTCTATAGGTTAGTTCCTATTTTAGTTTGAGGTTGAGATATTCCCTCAACCAAATTATTGTCTGTCTAAGATAGCTTCTCTATCTTGAGACAATTCCTTATGTATATATGTAACTTGATTTAATTAATGAATATATCTTGTATGCTCAGTTTCTAAGTTTACCCTCCGAGTGGCGAAGAAATAATATAACCAGAGCTTCCGAAAGTACAAGTACTACTTAAAAAGGGAAGTCGACTTCTCTGAAGACTCATTGAGTTTTTTAGCTTACCTTTATTTAACCACTGAATGTCTGAGCATCATGAATGGAATGAAGTGGTAGTGAATTACCAGCTTCTTCCTTTTTTTCTGTTGAAAAAACTCCTGGTAAGTGATTTACTAGCTATACAACACATTACTGACACTTAAATAATAGCTAAATTTAATTTTCTATGCATTTAAAACTAGTTGTACTTCATACACAGCCATTCAACCCCATTAACAATGGTAATTGTCTCCAACCATTCCATCAAATTAAAAATGACAACCAGATAAATGGAAATTGTGTTACAAATAGACGAGTTATATAAATGGGCTTGGATCCATCAATTATAAGCAAAGAAGAGAAGCCAAGTAGAAGTAATTGGAGGTTGAACCATCATTAGAATTTTAGGTGTTACTCTTTTCCATGGATTGTCTAAAGAATATGACTCACAAGTTTTTTTTACCGTGAAATGAGAAATTTGGTGATTGCCATGGGTTTTGAGGTGGCCTTTTATGTTTAATGGTGATATTTTCTAGAATATTCATTGAACGTTGGAACTGGATTTTTGGTATGTGGAGGTGTGGTCTCCTTGTCTAGTTCTGACTTCAATCGCTTTTCAAGAAAATTTCAATCTTCTCGTTCTTGTATTTTCCTATGAATGCAAATGCATGGACAGTGAAACTAATGGTAGAAGAAATGAATGAGGGAAGTACCACGGTTACTAAGGTGATTGAAAATACAAACAGGACATCCACTGGCTAACCATCCAGCAAGTAGAACATCGTTGTAAGAAAGAAGCTCAAAGTTGCAAGCTATCAATTTTAGGGTTTCTTGTATTTTTCATATCTATTTAAAAAAATCCAAGAATCGCATATGTTGTTTTAGAATGTTCATAGTAACATGCTAGATACATGTTATTACACCAATTTAATTAGGCCCAAGTTAGATACATGTTATTTCTATAATAGTGATCTCAAAGTTAAGCTTAAAATTGTATTATATCATTCGCATAGAATTTGATTCACAATCACTCACATAGTTTGTGAAGGGAGAGAGGAACCCTACCAGATTGCCTTATTTCATTATCAAACATCATTGGCCCGACTTAAAAGAATAAAAGAAAAAAAGACAGAAAACCTTCAGAAAATTATTTCTAAACATATTTAGGCTTATTTCTAAACAATGATTCTCTATTAAAAGAGATTTCACTTATTCTAGGAAAACTTATTATAATACTCTTCAAAACTTACTCTTATATTAAATTTTATTGTTCATGTTTATTAATTTATTTAGATAATTTTAAGATAGTAGTAATTGTAATTTCAAAAATTTTAACATTAAGAATATATTACTTGAATTTTTTTAACATTTAGGTTGTATTACTAGAAATAAAATAAATATAATTATTATTATTAAATAAATTTTAAAATTCTAAGAAACAAGGTAAATTTTTTTATTAAATTAATGATTTTTTTTTTAATTAAAATTTAATTAAAATTAAGCAAAATAAAATAAAATAAATTTAATAGAACTATTATTGAATTGTTATTAATTTATATTACACAAATTTGTTAAATTTATTAAAAAATTATAATAAACTAATTTTATTATTTATTAATAAAATTTATTAAATAAATTAATAGAATATTAATTTATTAGCTACTTGGTTTTTTTTTCCTCCATATTTCACTATTTAAACCTTCACCTTGTGGCCTTCTTTTATTTGTCATCCAACATCTTATCTTGAAGATGAATTCGTTTGGGATTCAAAACATGGATCATTGTTTTATTATACTGTGGATAATCTGAGATTTCCTCAATAAACTAGAACGAAAAAAACTTGAAAACCATAATACCCAATATATTCTATGATGAGAAATATAACATATGTATTAGTTACAGAATAATTGAAAACACATATCTCCAAAAACCTCTTTTTTCTTGTCATTTTAAAGCCACTTAGATTTATCCATCCAATATAAAAATTATTCAAAGTACTAAATCAATTTTGTATAAACCATTCTATTAACATTATTCGATTTCCAGCTATATTTTTTTGATGGCAAGAGAGAAATGAGACATTCAACATACTAAATGCACTCATGATCAATCTTACAACATAAACTCTTGCATACGAATTTTAAATATTAATCATCATTAAAGTAATTTATATACTCTACCAAGATTTTATTTCCATAGTCACGTAGATGACCTTCTCAAAAACCTATTCATCCCTTTGTCTTCATTTAGAAAATAATTTTTTAAGTTCCTCCACACTAAATGTACCAATGAAACACAAGAGAGGGGACCTCTCATGGCCTCTCATGCTAGTAGCGTAATTCCTTTTTTATAATGTATAATGTAGGTGATTTATGGATCTCTACTCGAAATGTAAGGGGCACGCCTCTCATGCTTCATAATTTAGGCACTTTCTATGCAGGTAACCCTAGTTACTAAGATTCATGATACTTATACAAAAATGTTAAAAAAAAACTCAAACGACAACTTATTTAATATCACACTTTGTTGGCCCCACTCATAAGGGTGTGATGATGAGAGCTTGTTGGTATGCTACAGAAACTTATACAAAAATGTTTAAAAAGCACTCAAACAACAACTTATTTAATATCACACATTGTTCGCCTCTCTCATAAGGGAGATATGGTGAGAGCTTGTTGGCATGCTATGAAAATACATGCATTGCACTAAAATTTATTATTCCTATATTTTATTATCACACTCATATATTTATGCATACTATAACTGAGAAATTTCTTATCCTAATGCCTAAATCATTCAATGTTGGCCAATGAGCTATTTGCTTCAATGCATAGTTTGATCCAAAAATTGGGATAAGGGGTGTGAAAAATGTTTTTTTAATTGAGTTCAAGTTATCAAGGAATTTATCTACTTTTGGTTGTTATATGTATAGGTCTTTGTATTTCATTGTCTAGATGACCCACAACTAGTCTATCTAAACGGATTATGTAATAAATCTGCTCAGAGACAAATAACCTTGAAGCACACTTTAAGTAGTTAAAGAACTACATAAGCAAACATCTCACATCAGGATTAAAAATAATCACAACGCAAGTATATATATATTGGTCTCTTCTTTTCTACATTAAATACGAATGTAAATATATATCCAGTGCAAAATATTTGGCATATGAAATATCAATGTTGGACAAGAAAATAAGTACAATTCACCCTAAATGTGGTGGAGCCTTGATGTAACAACAAAGAATACATGTAGAGGGAAAATAATGTAGTTGTTTAGATGATGTTTTCCTTTCATAAAATTAAACACCTCAACTAATTTAGGCACTTTCTATGTAGGTTTCCCTAGTATCTAGGCTTCACACATTAGGTAGCAAAACCTTTCTATGAGAAATGCAACAACCATATAGCATGAAAAAATTGTTCAAGAAACATAATCTTGTTGGGTATTTACTAGTAATGGATTCAAGACACTTGTACGAGAATGTTAAACTAGAAATTGCACCACATGTTTCAAAAGAAACATTGTAAGGAAATACCATAGGAAAGAGTAGCCTAGAAGAAATAAGTTGTTGCAGAGAAGGAGCCACCGCGAAGGAATGAAAGACAAATTTTTCTTGCGTGGAAGCAAGTAGTGGAGATTTAAAAAATATTGATGATAAGAGTTATCAACCATAAAATTTTGTTATAGATATTTAAATAGTCAATTGTGGTTGAAAACACACACACACACAGATATATATATATATATATATATATATATATATATATATATATATATATATATATATATATATATATATATATATATATATATATATATATATATATATATATATATATATACCAACATAATATTTTCACATATATAAAAAAAATGTTATAGATATTGAAATAGAAAATTGGGGGTGAAAATCCTTTGGTGATTAATAATCCTCTGAAACAAGCATGAAATAAGCATGTAACTCAAATCTCAAGCAGCACGACATCAAGGTCAACTTCATAAAAATAGTTTGAATTGATTGCAAACCTTAGAATGGACTTGCTTGTTTCCTACAAGTTGACATTGTTTCATACCCACCCTAAAAGATAAGGTCTTCGATGTCTAACAGTTTCAGGGTTTAGCTTCTTATCTAAGTCTTCCAAAATAAAATTAGCTTGAGAATCACTATAAAATAGTGTATGTATATTGGTATGTTTAGACATGAATCCAATATGGAAAATTTCAATTCCTGTATCTTCATCTTGAGTTACATTGGAACAACATGAAGAACTAGTGCTTACTATGTTCTTACCTTTCAAACCAATTGTTGTAATTTTGGTTTCATCTCCTGAGTTTGAACCTAAGTCATGCTCAATGATTGCAGTAGTTTTTCCCTTCTCTTTGGCTTTCAGTTTGTTTGCCTTGAACCTCAACTGAATTTGCCAACAATGGTCTTCATCATGGTCATTCTTTAAAAAAAGTTTACATGTGAGTTTCTCTTTCGCTCTTTTGCTAGGGTTATTTCTGTTTCCTCTTCCATTAAAATTTCCCTTTCCTTTACCCTCATACTCAAGGAAACTCTCACTTTTCTCATCTATACTATGTTTCCCTCTTGCTTCTAAATTTGAACGTAAATTTCATCTAAGTTTGTGGGATTGAACATGAGAATCGTGTGTCTCAGGTAACTATTCAAACCCCCAATATATTTTAATGAAGTTTCTTGAGAACACAAATTAGTACCCAAAATAAGAGCTCTTCTCCTAAATTCATCAGTATAATCTTGTACACTTTTCCCTTTCAATTGTCTAAAATTTCTTGAGTCCATAAAGAATTTTTGCATGTAAGCTAGAGGACAGAATTTCCTTTTAATGGCAACAATAAAACTTGACCAAGACATTGAGATCTTAACATACTTTTTAATCTCTTCCTAAGTCCTTCCTTCACACCATACAAGTGTTGATCCCTCCATCGTCAAGGAAGCCAATTGAAACTTTATGTCATCTTCTTGAAGGCTCTCAATTTTGAAATAAACCTCCAATTTACAAATCTAATTAACGAGCCTCTCTACATTCACTTCTCCATTATACATTAGAAGCTCAAACTTGAAATCAAGTTTGAGTAAGGGAGTTTTTCCATTTTTTGGATTTTGAGTGAGTATGGGTGGTTTTGGCTGTGGAAGTGGAAGATGATGATGATGGTGATGATGAGGATGATGATGAATGTGGTGGAGACAGAGGAGGCTTTCCTCAACCACCCTTTGAATCCTTATGTTCATCCTTTTTCGTCCCTCTCTTCAATGAGGATCCTAACCCTTTCAGTTAGTTCATAGAATGCCTACTTGTATGCTTTCTCCTCTGAATTACCTTCAGTCTCTCCAAAATATCACATGATGGCTATGTATTCAAGCTCATCTTCTGGTGCAACTTGTACCTCATCAATCTCACCTAGATATAAAACTTGAGATGCTTCAAATGCAGTTGTGAGTAAAAATTTGGGTGGAGATGGTACCCTAGTGGCTCTCCTTCTTCTGGTCCTAACCTTAGGACTAGCAACCAATAGTTTCCCTTCCCCTCTATGCAACTTTAACCTTGCAAGCATCACAAATTTGTAACCATTAAAACACTACTTGCACATAACTTAGGAAAATCAATGAAACAACCTTTCAAACTTTTCTCTGATACCACCTGAATCTAAATCTAAATGTTATTGTTTTTGTGCTAATTTTTCCTTCTGAATTATAAATAAGTATATGATCTTTTGCTTCATGTGCATAGGCTTCTTGAGGTGTTTCTGAGTATCAAACATGTAAATTTATTGAGTTTTATGTTAAATATATGAGCTTAATCAGATTAAAACATGATGTTGAACGAAAACAATAAATTGTACAACAAACCATTAAAATGATCCATTAACACAATTTTTTGATGAAGGAGTTCAACCCTCCTGGACTAAATCTCCTTGGTCCAACTTCCATGGCATGGGCCTCTATATTAGCTCAAAAAAAAAAAAAAAAAAAAATTAGAATCCTCTACTAATCCTATAACCTACTTCAATGTGTTCAGAATGTCCAATTCATCCGAAATAGACTCTTCTTGAGCCCAATTTTGTCGAATCTTGAAAAAGTTATGGCCTCCTCAATTCTCACCTACAAAACCCTACTAAATCTAGAAAGAACTCTAGTTAGGGCTACTAATTTTGGAGATCCGCCGAAATTGGAAGACTCTACCAAAGAGGCCTCTATATTAATCGCGATTAATTAAATGTTAATTGGGAGTTAACTATCGAATTAGTGCTAAACACAGATTTAATTAAATATAGATTACAACAAGATTAACGCAAATTTAATATAGTTATTGATTATTAAGCACGTTTAACCCCACGCTTAGTGGAGTGCTCCACCCCTAGTGGTAGCCCAACGGTGACATATAAGAGGGGGCTCTCCCCCTCCACTGCCCGATGCTTCAAACGGTATGATAACATATGTAATTCAAAAGCATATAGAGTTAAGTTACAAGGTTGTGGTATAGTGGTAGTTTGGTGTGCTCGCTTGGGGGAGGTCCTAGGGTTGAGCCATGACCTCTGCCCCTCTGTCTGTATTAATTTTTCCAGCCAAAACTATATTATATGCTAGACCTTTGAATATATGACATTTGATAATTCGAAGTTTGACCATCTATGGCAATCACCCATACCTTGGTCCACCAGAGGGGGCACATGGCAGCCCCTGGTTACCCCATGTGTTTGCCTCTAGTTGGACTATTTCAACCATATAATAAAAAAATGTCATTCAACCATTGAACTATGAAATTCGGAAATTCGACCTTAGTGGTAAAAAAAAGTTTGTCTTCCAAAGTTTCCAGCGAATCTTGCAGTGACACTGTCACAGTGTCATTGGGAGAAATTGATTGAATATTCCTAGAACATTTCTTTTTTGTTGACTAGTCTGTCATGTCACCATTCTCTCACTTTTCAAATTTTTTTTTAATTGTTTAGGAAAATGAACAATAGGCTTTATCTTCGTCATCCGGAGTGGGTTTTCAATGAAAGGATGAGTTGTTTGTTGTCCTTCAGTTTCCAATCAATTCTGAACACTTGCATTTTTAGCTTAACATTGATCACCTGGTGATTGAGTGTGCTTGTGTGTGTGTGTCCTTTTTTAAGAAGGAAAATTATCTACTGAAGTGTGTAAATATAAAATAGAATGAGTCCTAATTCAGCAAGCCTAGGATGTTACAATACGAATTGTAGGATTGAGAAGGGTGAGTTGAATAAATAATATCAAATAATGTCACTCCATTTTGAGCACACTCAAAATTTTCAAGTTTTGTTAGCCTTGTTATTCACGTTGACATAAAAACATTTCGAAATAGAGTTTCATATGCCTTATTTTTTCTAAACACAAAGTATAGTGGCTCAAGGTAAGCTAAGACTTCAATAATGACCCATAATGAAAAAATGAATGGTTAAGGATTTTCACATTTTTATCATAGCTACAAGAGAAATTTTACAGGCTAATATTCCCAAGTGGGATAATACTGGCTGATATTCCCAAGTGGGGTGATATTCAATGTTTCTCCAAAATCAATTAGTCAATTTCCATTTAAAAAAAAGAAAAAATTAGCCAAATTTTACAGAATTAAATTATTTTACCTTAAAATGCCCAATATTATATATTCTCTAATATAAAATAGTTAGAAATGTAAACATTTTTAGAAAGTTATCATCAATCATTTTAAGATTCGGGTATTAGGCAGTAGTAATATTTTCCATGATTGGTAAACCTTAAGATAAAAAACTATCCTTAAAACTGTGTTACCTACTGCAATTAATATATGCAAAGACTGGGCTCTATTTGCATCTCTTTGAGTAGGAATTCGACAAATCAAGCATTCTATACTTAACAACAAGTCCATCATAGAGATAAGATAATTATAGTGGAACATAATGTTATAGTCATGTATTCTGAGAGGTAAATCTATATTACTTAGTACATTGTTAACCTTAGTTTGACATTTTCTAAGCTAAACATTATATTTTTCCTTATTCTTTACTAACTAAAATAAATTATGGCACAATTAATAACTACACTAACCTACTTTAGCCACAACTTTATTACTTTGTACATCTCTACAAATTGAGGTGTACTACATATTATTAGACTAAAGAAATGAATTTCATATATATTAGATTAATGTAGATGATGATATATATATTAAGATATTTTAAAATTTAATAAATTATATAAGATTTTTTTATTTCAAAATTATGTAATATCCCAAGTCCCTTGGACTTGAATTATTAGACACAGATTATCACATATATATTTTATAAGTTCTTTTAATTCGTTAATGGTGTCATTTTCTTTCATTTATCAATACTCAATATTCTTTCCATAAAAAAATATAAACTTATTTTTATTTAGTTTTATTCCATTATAGTTAACCAAAACAATATTTCAATTTTTAATCGTAATAAACTATTTTACATTATCCAACTCATCAATTAATATGAAATGCATGATTTAAATATGTCTATTTCTACGCTGAGTTTACCCTCCGAGTGGCGAAGAAATAATATAACCAGAGCTTCCGGAAGTACAAGTACCACTGAAAAAGGGAAATCGACTTTTCTGAAGATTCGTTGAGTTTTTTAAGTGACCTTTATTTAACCACTGAATGTCCGAGCATCACGAATTGAATGCAGTGGAAGTGAATTTCTAGCTTCTTCCTTTATTTCTGTTGAAAAAACTTCTGGTAAGTGATTTACTAGCTATACAACACATTACTGACACTTAACTAACAGCTGAATTTAATTTTCTAAACAATTAAAACTAGCTGTACTTCATGCATAGCCATTCAACCCCATTAACAATGGTAATTATCTCCAACCATTTCATCGAATTAAGAATGACAGCCAGTTAAATGGAAATTGTGTTAGAAATAGACGAGTTATATAAATGGGCTTGGATCTATAAATTATAAGCAAAGAAGAGCAAGCAAGTAGAAATAATTGGAGGTCGAACCATCGTTAGAATTTTAAGTGTTACTCTTTTCCATGGATTGTCTAAAGAATGGATTGTCTAAAGAATATGACTGACAAGCTATTTTTTACCGTGGAATGAGAAATTTAGTGATCGCCATGGGTTTTCAGGTGGCCTTTTATGTTTAATGGTGATATTTTCTGGAATAACCATTGAACGTTGCAACTGTATTTGTGGTATGTGGAGGTGTGGTCTCCTTGTCCATTGAACGTTGCAACTTCAATCGCTTTTCAAGAAAATTTCAATCTTCCCGTTCTTGTATTTTCCTATGAATGCGAATGCATAGACAGCGCAACTAATGGCAAAAGAAATGAATGAGGGAAAGAGTGTGGTTGCTAAGGTGATTCAAAATACAAACAGGACATCCGTTGGCTAACCATCCAGCGAACAGAACTCCGTTGTAAGAAAGAAGCTCAAAATTGCTAGCTATCAATTTTAGGGTTTCTTGAAATTTTTATATCTATTTAATAGAATCCAAGAATGGCATAGGTTGTTTTAGAGTGTTCATAGTAACATGTTAGACACATTTCAGTACACCAATTGAATTAGGCCCAAGTTAGATAGATGTTATTTCTCTAATAGGGATCTCAAAGTTAAGCTGAAAATTGTATTATATCATTCGCATAGAATTTGATTCATAATCACTCATATAGTTTGTGAAGGGAGAGAGGAACCCTACCACATTGCCTCGTGTAATTCTCAAACATCACTGCCCCGACTTAAAAGAATAAAAGAAAAAAGACACAAAACCTTCAGAAAATCATTTCTAAACATATTTAGGCTTATTTCTAAACAACGGTTCTCTATTAAAAGAGATTTCACTTATTCTAGGAAAACTTATTGTAATACTCTTCAGTAAATAAATATTCAAAACTTACTCTTATATTAAATTTTATTAGTAATTTTTGTTAATTTATTTAGATAATTTTAAGATAGTAATAATTATAATTTAAAAAATTTTAACATTTAGAATTTATTACATGAAATTTTTTAACATTTAGTTTGTATTACTAGAAATAAAATAAATATAATTATTATTATTAAAATAAATATAATTATTATTATTAAATAAATTTTAAAATTATAAAAAACAGGTAGATTTTTTTATTAAATTAATGATTTTTTTTTAATTTATTAAAATTTAACTATAATTAATCAAAATATAATAAAATAAATTTAATAGAACTATTATTGAATTGTTGATTAAATTATATTACACAAATTTGTTAAATTTATTAAAAAATTATAATAAACTAATTTTATTATTTATTAATAAAATTTATTAAATAGATTAATAGAATATTAATTTGTTAGCTACTCAGTTTTTTTTTCCATATTTCACTATTTAAACTATCACCTTGTGTCCTTTTTTTATTCTTCATTCAAAATCTTGTCTTGAAGATGAATTCCTTTGGGATTCAAAACATGGATCATTGTTTTATTATACTGTGGATAATCTGAAATTTCTTCAATAAACTATCACAACGAAAACTTGAAAACCATAATACTCAATATATTCTATGATGAGAAATATAACGTATGTATTAGTTACAGAATAATTAAAAAAACATATCTCCAACACCCTCTTTTTTCTTGTCCTTTTAAAACCACTTAGATTTATCCATCCAATATAAAAATTATTCAATGTACTACATCAATTTTGTATAAACCATTCTATTGACATTATTCGATTTCTAGCGATATTTTTTTATGGCAAGAGAGTAATGAAACATTCAACATACTAAATTTACTCATTATCAATCTTACAACATAAACTCTTGCTATAACTTTTAAAAACTAATCATCATAAAAGTAATTTATATACTCTACCAAGACTTTATTGCCATAGTCACGTAGATGACCTTCTCAAAAACCTATTCATCCATTTGTCTTCAGTTAGAAAATAATTTTTTAAGCTCCTCCACACTAAATGTACCAACCAAACACAAGAGAGCGAACCTCTCATGGCCTCTCATGCTAGTAGTGTAATTCCTTTTTTATAATGTATAATGTAGGTGATTTATGGGTCTCTACTCGAAATGTAAGGGGCACACTTCTCATGCTTCATAATTTAGGCACATACTATGTAGGTAACCCTAGGCACTCGGCTTCACGCATTAGGCAGCACAACCTTTTTATGAGAAATGAAACAACCATATAGTATGAAAAAATTGTTCAAGCAACATAATATTGTGGAGTACTGTGGAGTATTTACTAATAATGGCTTCAAGATACTTATACAAAAATGTCAAAAAAACACTCAAATGACAACTTATTTAATATCACACTTTACTGGCCTCTCTCATAAGGGAGTGATGATGAGAGCTCGTTGGTATGCTATCGACACTTATACAAAAATGTTAAAAAACCACTCAAACAACAACTTATTTAATATCACACATTCCTGGCCTCTCTCATAAGGGAGTGATGGTGAGAGCTTGTTGGTATGCTATCAAAATACATCTATTGCACTAAAAGTTATTATTCCTATATTTTATTATCACACTCATATATCTATGCATAATATAGCCAAGAAATTTCTTATCCTAATGCCTAAATCACTCAATTTTGGCCAATGAGCTATTTTCTTCAATGCATAGTTTGATCCAAAAATCGGGATAAGGGGTGTGAAAAATGTTTTTTTAATAGAGTTCAAGTTATCAAGGAAGTTATCCACCTTTTGTTGTTATCTATATAGGTCTTTGAATTGCATTGTATAAATGACCTACAAGTAGTCTATCTAAATGTATTATCTAATAAATCTTCTCAGAGACAAATACCCTTGAATCACACTTTAAGTAGTTAAAGAACTACTTAATCAAACATCTCAAATCATGACTAAAAATAATCACAATGCAAGTATATAAAGATCAGTCTCTTTTATTGTACATTAAATGCGAATGTAAATATATATCCAGTGCAATATTTGGCATATGAAATATTAATGTTGGACAAGAAAATAAGTACAATTCACTCTAAATTTGGTGGAGCCTTGATGCAACAAAAAAGAATACGAGTAGAGGGAAAATAATGTAGTTGTTTAAAGGATGTTTTCCTTTCAAAAAGTAAAACACCTCAACTAATTTAGGCACTTTCTATGTAGGTTTCCCTAGTCACTAGGCTTCACACATTAGGTAGCATAACCTTTCCATGAGAAATCCAACAACCATATAGCATGAAAAAGTTGTTCAAGAAACATAATCTTGTTGAGTATTTACTAGTAATGGATTCAAGAAACTTATACAAGAATGTTAAACTAGAAATTGCACCACTTGTTGCAAAAGAAACGTTGTAAGGCAATACCATAGGAAAGAGTAGCCTAGACGAGGTAAGTTGTTGCAGAGAAGGAGCCATCATGAAGGAATGAAAGAAAAATTTTGCTTCCATGGAAGCAAGTAGTGGAGGTTTCAAAAATATTGATGATAAGAGTTATCAACAAGAAATTTTTTTTATAGATATTGAAATAGGAAATTGGGGGTGAAAATCCTTTGGTGATTAATAATCCTCTGAAACAAGCATGATATAAGCATGTAACTCAAATCTCAAGCGGCACGACATCAAGGTCAACATCATAAAAATAGTTTGAAATGATTGCAGACCTTAGAATGCACTTCCTTGTTACCTACAAGTTTACATTCTTGCATATCCACCCTAAAGGATAAGGTCTTGGATGTCTAACAGTTTCAGGGTTTAGCTTCTTCTCTAAGTCTTCAAAAAACAAATTAGCTTTAGAATCACTATCAAAAAGTGTATCTATATTGGTATGTTTAGACATGAATCCAATATGGAAAAGTTCACTTCTTGTATCTTCATCTTGAGTTACATTGGAACAACATGAAGAACTACTGCTTACCATGTTCTTACCTTTAAAACCAGTTGTCGTAATCTTGGTTTCATCTCCTAAATCTAGACCTAAGCCATGTTCAGTGATTGCAGCAGTTTTTCCCTTCTCTTTGGCTTTGAGTTTGTTTTCCTTGATCCCCAAATGAAGTTTCCAAGAATGGTCTTCATCATGGCCATTCATCGAAAAATGTTTACATGTGAGTTTCTCTTTTTGTCTTTTGGTAGGGTTATTTCTCTTTCCTCTTCCATTAAAATTTCCCTTTCCTTTACCCTCATACTCAAGGAAACTCTCACTTTTCTCATCTATACTCTGTTTCCCTCTTACTTCTAAATGTGTGGCTTGAATGAAAATCTCATCTATTTTTGTGGGATTGAACATGAGAATAGTGTGTCTTAGGTAACTGTGTAAACCTCCGATATACTTTAACAAAGTTTCTTGAGAACACAAATTAATACAAAAAATAAGATCTCTTCTCCTAAATTTATGAGTATAATCTTGCACACTTTTCTCTTTCAATTGTCTAAAATTCTTTGAGTCCATAATGTATTTTTTCATGTAAGCTAGAGGATAGAATTCCCTTTTAATGGAAACAATAAAACTTGACCAAGACATTGAGATCTTACCGTAGCTTTTAATCTCTTCTTAAGTCCTTTCTTGACACCATACAAGTGTTGATCCCTCCATCCTCAAGGAAGCCAATTGAAATATTATGTCATCTTCTTGAAGGTTCTCAATTCTGAAATAAACCTCGAATTGACGAATCCAACTATCGAGCCTCTCTACAGTCACTTCGCCATTATACATTAGAAGCTCAAACTTGAAATCAAGTTTTAGTAAGGGAGTTTTTCCATTTTTGTATTCTAAGTGAGTATGGGTGGTTTTGGTTGTGGAAATGGAAGATGATGAAGATGATGACGAATATGGTAGATATGGAGGAGGATTTCCTCCACCATGGTTTGAATCCTTATGTTCATCCTTTTCATCCCTCCCTTCAAAGAGGATCCTAACCATTTCAGTTAGTTCATAGAAAGCCTACTTGTATGCTTCCTCCTCTAAAATACCTTCAGTCTCTCCAAAAGCTCACGTGATGGCTATATATTGAAGCTCAGCTTCCGGTGCAACTTCTACCTCATGAATATCATCTAGATATAAAACTTGATATGCTTCAAGTGCAGTTGTGAGTGAAAATTTGGGTGGAGATGGTGCCCTAGTGGCTCTCCTTCTTTTGGTCCTAATCTTAGGACTAGCAACCAATAGTTTCTCTTCTCCTCTCTACAACTTTAACCTTGTAAGAATCAAAAATTTGTTACCATTAAAACCTTAGTTGCACATATCTCAAGAAAATCAAGGAAATAAACTTTCAAAATTTTCTCTGATACCATCTGGATCTGAATCTGAACGTTAGTTTTTTTGTGCTAATTTCACCTTCCGAATTATAAATAAGTTGATGATATTTTTCTTCATGTGCATAGGCTTCTTGAGGTGTTTCTGAGTATTAAAATGATCCATTAACACAATTGTTTGATGGATGAAGTAGTTCACGCCTCATGGGCTAAATCTCCTTGGTCCAACTTCCATGGCCTAGGCCTCTGTATTAGCTCAAAATGAAGAAAAAAAAATTGTTCATAATCCTCTACTGCTCCTAAAACCTACTTCAATGTGTTCAGAATGTCCAATTCATCCGAAATAGACTCTTCTTCAACCCAATTTTGTTGAATTTTGCAAAAGTTATGGCCTTCTCAATTATCGCCTACAAAACCCCACTAAATCTGCAAAGAAATCTAGTTACGACTGCTAATTTTGGAGATCCACTGAAATTGGAAGACTCCACCAAAGAGGACTCTATATTAATCGCAATTAATTAACTGTCAATTAGGAGTTAACTATTGAATTAGCGCTAAACACACATTTAATTAAATATAGATTACAACAAGATTAGCGCAAATTTAATACAGTTATTGATTATTAAGCATGTTTAACCCCACGATTAGTGGAGAGTTCCACCTCTAGTTGTAGCCCAACGGTGACATATATGAGGGGGCTGGCCCCCTCCACCGCCTGACGCTTCAAATGATATGATAACATATGTAATTTAGTAGCATATACAGTTAAGTTACAAGGTTGTGGTATAGTGGTAGGTTGGTGTGCTTGCTTGTGGGAGATCTTGGGGTCGAGCCCTGAACTATTTCAAACATATAATAAAAAAAATGTCATTCGACCATTGAAATATGAAATTCGTAAATTCGACCTTAGTGGTAAAAAAAAATTTGTCTTCCAAACTTTCCAGTGAATCCCGCAGTGACACTTGTCACAGTGTCATTGGGAGAAAATGATGGAATATTCCTAGAACATCCCTTTTTTGTTGACTAGGCTGTCATGTCACCATTCTATCACTTTTGAATTTTTTTTTACTTATTTAGGAAAATGAACAATAGGCTCTATCTTCCTCATCTGGAGTGGGTTTCCAATGAAACAAATTGCGTTGGATTTCTAGCGATGAGTTGTTTTTGGTCCTTCAGTTTCCAATCAATTCTTAACAATTGCATTTTTTAGCTTAACACCGATCAACTGGTGATTGAGTGCACTTGTTTGTGTGTGTTTCTTTTAAGAAGGAAAATTATTTACTGAAGTGTGTAAATATAAAATAAAATGATTCCTAATTCAGCAAACCTAGGATGTTAGAATACAATTTGTAGGATTGAGAAGGGTGAGTTGAATAAATAATATCAAATAATATCGCTCCTTTTTTAGCACACTCAAAATTTACAAGTTTGTTTAGCCCTTTTTTTCTCGTTGACATAATAATATTTCGAAATAGAGTTTCATATGCATTATTTTTTCTAAACACAAAGAATAGTGGGTCATGGTAAGCTAAGACTTCAGTAATGATCCACAATGAAAAAATGAATGGGTTAGGATTTTCACTTTTTTATATTAGCTACAAGTGAAATTTTATGGGCTAATATTCCCAAGTGGGGTAATATTTAATTTTTTTCCAAAATCAATTAGTCAATTTCCATTTTAAAAAAGAAAAATAGCCAAATTTTATAGTATTAAATTATTTTACCTTGAAAATACCCAATATTATATATTCTCTAATATAAAATAATTAGAAATCTAAACATTTTTACAAAGTTATCATCAAACATTTTAAGATTTGGATATTAGGCACTAGTAATATTTTCCATGATTGGTAAACCTTAAGATAAACAACTATCCTTAAAACTGTGTTACCTACTACAATTAATATATGCAAAGACCGGGCTCTATTTGCATCTCTTTGAGTAGGAATTTGAAAATTAAGAATTCTATACTTGACAACAACTGCATCATAGAGATAAGATAATTATAGTGGAACATAATGTTATAGGCATGTACTGAGAGGTAAATCTATATTACTTAGTTCATTCTTAATCTTAGTTTGACATTTTCTAAGCTAAACATTATATTTTCCCTTATTGTTTACTAACTAAACTAAATTATGGCACAATTAATAACTACACTAACCTACTTTAGCCACAACTTTATTACTTTGTACATCTCTACAGATTGAGGTGTATCTAAATATTGTTAGACTAAAGAAATGGATTTCATATATGTTAGATTAATGTAGATAATCATATATATATTATGATATTTTAGAATTTAATAAATTATATAAGATTTTTTTATTTCAAAATTATGTAATATCTCAAATCCCTTGGAATTGAATTATTAGACACCTAGGATATTATCACATATATATTTTATAAGTTCCTTTAATTTCTTAGTGGATTCATCCTCTTTCATTTATAAACATCCAATATTCTTTCCATAAAAAAATATAAAATCATTTTTACTTAGTTTTATTCCATCATAGTTAACAAAAACAATATTTCAATTTTTAATCGTAATAAACTATTGTACATTATCCAACTCGTCAATTAATATGAAATGTATGATATAAATATGTCTTTTTCAATAAATATCCCCCTAAAATCACAAAAAATAAATATATTTCATTTAATATTTTTTATGATCATTCCGCTAGGCTCAACGATAAATCTTTGGAAGATCCAATGTTGAGTTTGTTGGAATACGTAATTCCTACTTGTCTTTAGTTGTGATTCTCTCTATGTATAGAGTCTGTTCCTATTCTATATGTTAGTTCCTAGTTTAGTGTGATTTTGAGATATTCCCTCAACCAAATTATTGTGCATCTAAGATAGCTTCTCTATATTGAGACAATTCCTTATGTATATATGTAACTTGATTGAATTAATGAATGTAGCTTGTATGCTCAGTTTCTAAGTTGGTATCAAAGTTTTTTTGGGCCTCGGCCTGGCCTTTGCCCCTCCTGGGCCAAGGGAAATAAAAGAGTATTTGTTTGTTTTAGTTTTTTTTGTCATTTCATCACTATTCAAACATTTATCTGTGGAGCGATCTCGGAGAAATCAAGGAGAAGCTCTTTATCTCGTGAGCGCTGCTGGAATTAGAATCTCTGCATAATCGTTTCTTCTACGATTTCAAATCTATTTCAAATCGGCTTACTAGCTTTGACGCTGAGCGGATATTCGAGATCTCATATTGGTTTTGTTTGAATTCGAAAGAAATGAATGAAATTATCAGTATTCACATTGTTCAAGTCTGAATTTCAAGCGGTTCCTGTATGAGCCTGGGAACCTGATGTCTTTGCTTCATTTGCTTCAGTACCATTTGGTGCCAAGAAGCATCATGGTGGAGGAATGGAGGAATGAAAACCATTAGGCTTTGAACAGAGATGGGCGTCATTGGTTTCATGGGGAGAGCCAACGATCTGGTGGATTGACGGTATAATACACAATGTGATGCATTCTATGCCACCATTAATGAGGTGAAAATTTTTTACATAAGAAAAAAAACCATGTGTATTGAAATTTATGCTAGTAGTCATCCAACCAACGACTAGGCACTAAGGAAGTATACCACTACATTGACGGATCTTCACAGTGTTGAAACCATGAACAGGGTTTCAGAAACCGTAGCGGCCGTTGGTGCAGAGGATTTTCTAGGGTTGCACATATATGACACCAAGAATGCGTCCAATGTGAAAAGCCTGACTTGGTCTGACAAATCTGACACACAAGTTTACGGACCCTGTGTTCGAGCCATCGCCTCATCAGATTATTACATCTTCGTGAGCTTTGAAAATGGGCAGAGGACTGAGAACACGATCCTGGTTGTCGACAAGGAGAGGCTCGAGGTTCCTCAATAGGTCGACTGACAAAACGGTAACTCTGCACACTCCAAGGTTTCGATGATTTTGCATTTTGTGAATTCTTAGAACCTTCTCATGATCGAAGGCATACATGGTGGCGCCTTTGGATACTGCAGTTACATTTGCCTCTTCGATGCAAGGGGTGACAAGATTTTGTGGGATTGGATTGAGCGAAATGCTAATTCTGATCCGAGGATGATAAAATGAGACAGCTTCGCAGATGTGCTAGTGATCGAAGACTTGCAGTGGAAGTTGATCGGCAGCACGCTGATTGGTGCGTCTGCTGGGAGGATTGGTCTGACATGCGATGGTGGTGAATCTTCTATTATACAGATGATGGTTGTTGTTGCTTCCTGTACTAAGGAATTTTGTCTTCACGGAAGTGGCATATGCTGCGTTATCATTGGCAGATAAAGAAGAATGAAAATTGACTTCATCTCTCTTCTTGCTATATGTGTTCTTCTTGCAAAATGTTTCCTTGTGTGAAGGCATCGATTAAGACATGTTGTACATCATTCATGTGTTTGTAAATTTCATGGTTTGGGGATATTAAAAACAAATCCAGAGTTTCTTGTGAATTTTGTGCCAAGGTGCAACGAAATAGGATTTGATTTCCAATGCTATGGGCTGACTTTTTGATTTGGAGTTTGGAGTTTTCAGGTGTTAGAAGAGGTGCAAAAGCACCTGGAGTTGTTGGGAGGCTTCCAACTTCCTTTTTTTTGGATCAACCTAGTCGAAGGTTGAACATATTTCTAGCATGGTCTCATGGCGCAACAATGAAGTGAGCCAAGGGTAGTGTGGTGAGTTGCCTCGACGTGATTATGTTTCTATACAGGTGAAAGATGAAACAAATTGTCTTCATGAATTATTCTACATTCATGTTGAGACTGGTCAACTTAACATCTAAATGCATTTATGTAAATTTGGTTAAAATAATTAGATGTTGTATTGTTGTGACATTTAGTTTGGGAAACTATTGTCACGAGTGTGAGTCTTTATTGGAATTTCCCATTCCGACAATAGAAAAATTTATTTGCAGGAATGATTTACTACCAGATATAATGAAGACATGACAATGGAAATGGCATCATATATTGGAGGACGATCAAGTTTATGTGTGCCGAGTGTGATGGAAACATATCTACATGTTGAAATAGCGAGGAGATTAGCTTGATAATGGGTATTTGTTGTTGCAGCCTATCAGCGAGCATGAGGAGGCATGCTTGGAAGTAGTTACCCTACCTTCATACTATGAACAGGGGAGGTGGCATTATGCTACGATTCTAGGGGAATTTGATACTAAAATGAGAACTTTTTGTGTATAAAATCGTTAAATTTTATGCATGTTGACAGTGAATTTGTTGATGAAGCAATATTGGACCTTAGAGTCCTGGCTGTGATAAGCCTTTGTGGCTTTGTTGAGCCTTCATGGCTATAGCCTTTGTGGCTATGGTGAGCCTTCATGGCTATGATGAGCCTTCATGGCTGTGTTGAGCCTTCGTGGCTGTGGTGAGCCTTCGCGGTTGTGTTGAGATTTTCTAGCTTTGGTGAGCCTTCGTGGCTGAGTTAAGCCTTGGTGGCTACATCGTATCTCCTCAAGGCTAAGCATCTTAGCGGCGGAGGTGAATTACTGCTTGTTGAAAAGTGAACTAGCAAGCAGATGAAAGGGTTTTGCTCGTTCATGAAGCAACGTGGAGCGATCAGTTGTTAGTGATTTGATAAGGATCGGATCGAAGACAACGTACAATGTATTGTCTTGGATCTTCTCACAATAGTAGTGTGGACAGTGTTCTGGTGAACTGAAATGCAGGGAGGACTGTCCGCAGCAGTGAATGGCGTGGCCATGTGTTGAACATTTTCATTATCATTTGGTATTGTTTGTTTGAAAGCATGATTGTTTGTGTATGTTGGGCAAATGAAATATTTCATGATCGAAATATTTTGGAACTAAAATTAATATACATATTGAGATTAGTCACCTCAAGATGAAGAAATTTTTTGTTAGAATTGACTACTCTAACAAATGAAAGGTTAAGGATGTAGTTCCAAGTTCTAATTGACAAGAAGGAAAGCAAAGTAATGGTGTCTTCCAACATATGAATAATGCAGTGTTTGTGGAGGTGAATGGTATGGTGAGCGGAAAAGTAGGATGGTTTGAGAGTTTGTTTTATGTGAGTTTCTTGGAATAGACTCACGACCATGAGTATGAGTCAAAGTTTGTAATTAGAAGCAAATCTACATGTCATTTATTGTTTGTACATGCTGTAACACCTAGAGAAGCATGCATACCCTTTTGTTATATGTTCCCTCTGTCAGAGAGTTTTAACACCCTGGAAGAGTGTGTCATGCAGGATGGATACACTTGGGTGGGCCGTATTGGTTTTAGACTCCATAAGGTGAAATCTATATCAAGGGAGAGTTAATCGAGAGGTTGGATGAACCATGTATGTGAAGGACTTCCTAGTAGACCGGCGGTTGCAGCGGTTGGAATCCATGCATTTGGGTAGATGGTTGTTCCTTTATATGGACATTGACAATAGCATGAACAAGATACAAAGTGTAATTACCAAATAGAACCAGTGTAATTACGAAACCAGACTAGTTGTAGATTTTGCAGATAGATATTGAGACAAGTAGTCATTAAGGGGGAGTGTTGGAATATGTAATTCCTACTTGTCTTCAGTTGTGATTCTCTCTATGTATAAAGTCTGTTCCTATTCTATAGGTCAGTTCCTAGTTTACTGTGAGGTTGAGATATTCCCTCAACCAAACTATTGTGTGTCTAAGATAGCTTCTCTATCTTGAGACAATTCCTTATGTATATATGTAACTTGATTTAATTAATGAATATATATTGTATGCTCATTTTCTAAGTTTACCCTCCAGTGGTGAAGAAATAATATAACCAGAGCTTCCGGAAGTACAAGTACTGCTTAAAAACGGAAGTCGACTTTTCTAAAGATTCATTGAGTTTTTTAGGTAACCTTTATTTAAACACTGAATGTCCAAGCATCACGAATGGAATGAAGTGGAAGTGAATTACTAGCTTCTTCCTTTTTTTCTGTTGAAAAAACTCCTAGTAACTGATTTACTAGCTATACAAAACATTACTGACACTTAACTAACAGCTGAATTTAATTTTCGAAGCAATTAAAACTAGCTGTACTTCATGCACAACCATTCAACCCCATTAACAGTGGTAATTATCTCCAACCATTCCATCGATTTAACAATGACAACCAGTTAAATGGAAATTGTGTTACAAATAGACGAATTATATAAATGGGCTTGGATCTATAAAGTATAAGCAAAGAACAGTAGCCGAGTAGAAATAAAGTGAGGTCAAACCATCATTAGAATTTTAGGTGTTACTGTTTTCTATGGATTGTCTAAAGAATATGACTGACAAGTTTTTTTTAACCGTGAAATGAGAAATTTAGTGATCGCCATGGGTTTTCAGGTGGCCTTTTATGTTTAATGCTGATATTTTCTGGAATAGCCATTGAACGTTGCAACTGGATTTGTGGTATGTGGAGGTGTGGTCTCCTTGTCCAGTTCCGACTTGAACCGCTTTTCAAGAAATTTCAATTTTCTCGTTCTTGTATTTTCCTATGAATGCCAATGCATGGATAGTGAAACTAATGGCAGAAGAAATGAATGAGGGAAATAGCACAGTTACTAAGGTGATTCAAAATACGAATAAGACATCCATTGGCTAACCATCCAGTGAACAGAACTCCATTATAAGAAAGAAGCTCAAAATTGCTAGCTATCAATTTTAGGGTTTCTTGAATTTTTTATATCTATTTAAAAAGATCCAAGAATCGCATATGTTGTTTTAGAGAGTTACAGTAACATGTTAGATACATGTTATTACACCAATTTAATTAGGCCCAAGTTAGATACATGTTATTTCTCTAATAGCGATCTCAAAGTTAAGCTTAAAATTGTATTATATCATTCACATAGAATTCGATTCACAATCACTCATACAGTCTCATTCTCAAACATCACTACCCCGACTTAAAAGAATAAAAGAAAAAAGACACAAAACCTTCAGAAAATTATTTCTAAACATATTTAGGCTTATTTCTAAACAACGATTCTCTATTAAAAGAGATTTCACTTATTCTAGGAAAACGTATTATAATACTCTTCACTAAATAAATATTAAAAATTTAAAATTCTAAGAAACGAGGTAAATTTTTTTATTAAATTAATGATTTTTTAAAAATAAAATTTAATTAAAATTAATCAAAATAAAATAAAATAAATTTAATGGAACTATTATTGAACTGTTATTAAATTATATTACACAAATTTGTTAAATTTATTAAAAATTATAATAAACTAATTTTATTATTGATTAATAAAATTTATTAAATAAATTAAAAGAATATTAATTTGTTAGCTACTTGGTTTTTTTTTTCTATATTTCACTATTTAAACCTTCACCTTGTGTCCTTCTTTTATTCATCATTCAATATCTTATCTTGAGGATGAATTCCTTTGGGGTTCAAAACATGGATCATTCTTTTATTATATTGTGGATAATCTGAGATTTCCTCAATAAACTAGAACCACAAAAACTTGAAAACCATAGTACCCAATATATTCTATGATGAGAAATATAACATACGTATTACTTACAAAATAATTAAAAACATATATCTCCAACAACATCTTTTTTCTTGTCTTTTTAAAGCCACTTAGATTTATCCATCCAATATGAAAATTATTCAAAGTAATAAATCAATTTTGTATAAACCATTCTATTGACATTATTCGATTTCTAGCTATATTTTTTTATGGAAAGACAGCAATGAAACATTCAACATACTAAATGTACTCATTATCAATCTTACAACATAAACTCTTGCATATGACTTTTAAATATTAATCATCATTAAAGTAATTTATATACTCTACCAATATTTTATTCCCATAGTCACGTAGATGACCTTCTCAAAAACCTATTCATCCCTTTGTCTTCATTTAGAAAATATTTTTTTAATTTCCTCCATACTAAATGTACCAACCAAACATAAGAGAGGGGACCTCTCATGGCCTCTCATGCTAGTAGCGTAATTCATTTTTTATAATGTATAATGTAGGTGATTTATGGGTCTTTAATCCAAATGTAAGGGGCACACCTCTCATGCTTCATAATTTAGGCACTTTCTATGTAGGTAACCCTAGGCACTAGGCTTCACGCATTAGGTAGCACAACCCTTTTACAAGTAATGAAACGACCATATAGTATGAAAAAATTGTTCAAGAAACATAATATTGTGGAGTACTGTGGAGTATTTACTAATAATGGCTTCAAGATACTTATACAAAAACGTTACAAAAACACTCAAATGGCAACTAATTTAATATCATACTTTGCTGGCCTCTCTCATAAGGGAGTGATGATGAGAGCTTGTTGGTATGCTATCAACACTTATACAAAAATGTTAAAAAACACTCAAACAACAACTTATTTAATATCACACATTGTTCTTCTCTCTCATAAGGGAGAGATGGTGAGAGCTCGTTCGTATGCTATCAAAATACATGCATTGCACTAAAAGTTATTATTCCTATATTTTTTTATCACACTCATATATTTATGCATACTATAACCAAGAAATTTCTTATCCTAATGCCTAAATCACTCAATTTTGGCCAATGAGCTATTTGCTTCAATGCATAGTTTGATCCAACAATTGGGATAAGGGGTGTGAAAAATGACCCACAACTAGTCTATATAAACAGATTATGTAATAAATCTTCTCAGAGTCAAATAACCTTGAATCACAATTTAAGTAGTTAAAGAACTACTTAAGAAAACATCTCACATCAAGATTTAAAATAATCACAACGCAAGTATATAGATATTGGTCTCTTCTATTCTACATTAAATGCGAATGTAAATATATATCCAGTCCAAAATATTTGACATATGAAATATCAATGTTGGAAAAGAAAATAAGTACAATTCACCCTAAATGTGGTGGAGCCTTGATGCAACAACAAAGAATACAGTCAAAGGGAAAAGAATGTAGTTGTTTAGATGATGTTTTCGTTTCAAAAAATTAAACACCTCAACTAATTTAGGCACTTTATATGTAGGTTTCCCTAGTCACTAGGCTTCACACATTAGGTAGCACAACCTTTATTTGAGAAATGCAACAACCATATAGCATGAAAAAATTGTTCAAGAAACATAATCTTGTTGGGTATTTACTAGTAATGGATTCAAGACACTTATACAATAATGTTAAACTAGCAATTGCACCACATGTTGCAAAAGAAACATTGTAAGAGAATACCATAGGAAAGAGTAGCCTAGAAGAAATAAGTTTTTGTAGAGAAGGATCCATCGTGAAGGAATGAAAGCCAAATTTTTCTTGCATGGAAGCAAGTAGTGGATGTTTAAAAAATATTGATGATAAGAGTTATCAACCATAAATTTTTGTTATAGATATTTAGATAGTCAATTGTGGTTGAAAACACACACACACACACACAGATATATATATATATATATATATATATATATATACCAACATAATATTTTCACATATATAAAAAAAATGTTATAGATATTGGAATAGGAAATTGGGGGTGAAAATCCTTTGGTGATTAATAATCCTCTGAAACAAGCATGAAATGAGCATGTAACTCAAATCTCAAGCATCAAGACATCAAGGTCAACATCATCAAAACAGTTTGAATTTATTGAAAACCTTAGAATGGACTTCCTTGTTACCTACAAGTTTACATTCTTTCATATCCACCCTAAAAGATAAGGTCTTGGATGTCTAACAGTTTTAGGGTTTAACTTCTTATCTAAGTCTTCAGAAATCAAATTAGCTTGAGAATCACTATAAAATAGTGTATCTATATTGGTATGTTTAGACATGAATCCAATATGGAAAAGTTCAATTCTTGTATCTTCATCTTGAGTTACATTGGAACAACATGAAGAACTAGTGCTTACCGTGATCTTACCTTTCAAACAAATTGTTGTAATCTTGGTTTCATCTCCTCAATCTGAACCTAAGTCATGTTCAATGATTGAAGCATATTTTCCTTTCTCTTTGGCTTTCAGTTTGTTTGCCTTGAAACCCGAATGAAGTTGCCAGCAATGGTCTTCATCATGACCATTCTTCGAAAAATGTTTAGATGTGATTTTCTCTTTCTCTCTTTTGGTAGGGTTATTTCTCAGGAAAATCAATGAAATAACCTTTCAAACCTTACTCTGATACCACCTGGATCTAAATCTGAATGTTTTTTTTGTTGTGCTAATTTCACCTTTCGAATTATAAATAAGTATATGCTCTTTTGCTTCATGTGCATAGGCCTCTTGAGGTGTTTCTGAGTATTAAACATGTAAATTTATTGAGTTTTATGTTAAATCTATGAGCTTAATCAGAATAAAACATAATGCTGAACAACAACAATAAATTGTACAACAAACCATTAAAATGATCCATTAACATAGTTTTTCGATGAAGTAGTTCGCCCCTCCTTCACTAAATCTCCTTGGTCGAACTTCCATGGCATGGGCCTCTGTATTAGCTCAAAAAGAAAAAAAAAAAGTGTTGTTTAGAATCCTCTACTGCTCCTAAAACCTACTTCAATGTGTTCCGAATGTCCAATTCATCTGAAATAGAGTCTTCTTGAGAGCAATTTTGTCGAAATTTGAAAAATTTATGGCCTCCTCAATTCTCACCTACAAAACCCCACTAAATCTGGAAAGAACTCTAGTTAGGGCTGCTAATTTTGGAGATTCGCTGAAATTGGAAGACTCTACCAAAGAGGCCTCTATATTAATCACGATTAATTAACTGTTAATTGGGAGTTAACTATCGAATTAGCGCTAAAAACACATTTAATTAAATATATATTACAACAATATTAACACAAATTTAATATAGTTATTGTTTATTAAGCACGTTTAACCCCACGCTTAGTGGAGTGCTCCACCCCTAGTTGTAGCCCAACGGTGACATATATGAGGGGGCTGGCCCCCTCCACTTCCCGACGCTTCAAACGATATGATAACATATGTAATTCAGTAGCATATAGAGTTAAGTTACACGGTTGTGGTATAGTGGTAGTTTGGTTTGATCGCTTGGGGGAGGTCCTGGGGTCGAGCCCTGACCTCTTCCCCTCCACCTGTATTAATTTTGCCACCCAAACTATATTATATGCCCGACCTTTGGATACATGACATTTGATAATTCAAAGTTTGACCATATATGAAATTCAACCATACCTTGGTCCACCAGAGGGGGCACGTGGCAGCCCCTGGTTACCCGACATGTCTGCCTCTGGTTGGATTATTTCAACCATATAATAAAAAAAATTCGGAAATTTGACCTTAGTGGTAAAAAAAAAATTGTCTTCCAAACTTTCCACCGAATCCTACAGTGACACTTGTCATAGTGTCATTGGGAGAAAATGATGGAATATTCCTAGAACATCCCCTTTTTCTTGACTAGTCTATCATGTCACCATTCTCTCACTTTTGCAATTTTTTTTTAATTGTTTAGGAAAATGAACAATAGGCTCTATCTTCCTCATTCGGATTGGGTTTTCAATGAAACGAATTGCGTTGGATTTCTGGCGATGAGTTGTTTGTTGTTCTTCAGATTCCAATCAATTTGGAAAACTTGCAAATTTTAGCTTAACACTGATCACTTGGCGATTGAGTGTGCTTGTGTGTGTGTGTTTTTTTTTAAGAAGGAAAATTATCTATTGAAGTGTGTAACTATAAAATAAAATGAGTCCTAATTCAGCAAACCTAGGATGTTACAATAAAAATTGTAGGATTGAGAAGAGTGAGTTGAATAAATAATATCAAATAATATCGCTCCATTTTGAGCATGTTCAAAGTTTACAATTTTGGTTAGCCTTGTTATT
This sequence comes from Pinus albicaulis, assembly GCA_034641835.2. Taxonomy (NCBI): domain Eukaryota; kingdom Viridiplantae; phylum Streptophyta; class Pinopsida; order Pinales; family Pinaceae; genus Pinus; species Pinus albicaulis. Next base: position 516,533,262 of record CM076584.1, on the reverse strand, counting down.
CAGGTTGACATAACAATATTTTGAAATAGAGTTTCATATGCCTTATTTTTTTTAAACACAAAGTATAGTGGGTCAAGGTAAACTTAGACTTCAATAGTGACCCATAATGAAAAAATGAATGGTTAAGGATTTTCACCTTTTTATCATAGCTACAAGTGAAATTTTACTGGCTAATATTCTCAAGTGGGGTAATACAGGCTGATATTCCCAAGTGGGGTGATATTCAATGTTTTCCCAAAATCAATTAGTCAATTTCCATTTAAAAAAAATGAAAAAATTAGCCAAATTTTATAGTATTAAATTATTTTACCTTGAAAATACCCAATATTATATATTCTCTAATATAAAATAGTTAGAAATGTAAACATTTCTACAAAGTTATCATCAAACATTTTAAGATATAGGTATTAGGCACTAGTAATATTTTCCGTGATTGGTAAACCTTAAGATAAACAACTATCCTTAAAACTATCTTACCTACTGCAATTAATATATGCAAAGACCCAGCTCTATTTGCATCTCTTTGAGTAGGAATTCTATAAATCAAGCATTCTATACTTGAAAACAACTCCAGCATAGAGATAATATAATTATAGTGGAACATAATGTTATAGTCATGTATTCTGAGAGGTAAATCTATATTAATTAGTTTATTGTTAACCTTAGTTTGACATTTTCTAAGCTAAACATTATATTTTTCCTTATTCTTTACTAACTAAAATAAATTATGGCACAATTAATAACTACACTAACCTACTTTAGCCACAACTTTATTACTTTGTACATCTCTACAAATTAAGATGTCTCTACATATTGTTAGACTAAAAAATTGAATTTCATATATGTTAGATTAATGTAGATGATTGTATATATATTATGATATTTTAAAGTTTAATAAATTATATAAGAATTTTTTACTTCAAAATTATGTAATATCCCAAATCCGTTGGACTTGAATTATTAGACACCTACGAGATTATCACATATATATTTTATATAAGTTCTTTTAATTCGTTAATTGATTCATTCTCTTTCATTTATAAATATCCAATATTCTTTCCATAAAAAAATATAAACTTATTTTTATTTAGTTTTATTCCATCATAGTTAACCAAAACAATATTTCAATTTTTAATCGTAATAAACTATTTTACATTATCCAACTCATCAATTAATATGAAATGCATGATTTAAATGTCTATTTCAATGCTGAGATTACCCTCCGAGTGGCGAAGAAATAATCTAACCAGAGCTTCCGGAAGTACAAGTACCGCTTAAAAAGCGAAGTCGACTTTTCTGAAGATTCGTTGAGTTTTTTAAGTGACCTTTATTTAACCACTGAATGTCCGAGCATCACGAATTGAATGCAGTGGAAGTGAATTTCTAACTTCTTCCTTTATTTTTGTTGAAAAAACTCCTAGTAAGTGATTTACTAGCTATACAACACATTACTGACACTTAACTAACATCTGAATTTAATTTTCTAAACAATTAAAACTAGCTCTACTTCATGCACAGCCATTCAACCCCATTAACAATGGTAATTATCTCCAACCATTCCATCGAATTAACAATGATAGCCAGTTAAATGGAAATTGTGTTACAAATAGACGAGTTATATAAATGGGCTTGGATCTATAAATTATAAGCAAAGAAGAGCAGCCAAGTAGAAATAATTGGAGGTCGAACCATCGTTAGAATTTTAGGTGTTACTCTTTTCCATGGATTGTCTAAAGAATATGACTGACAAGCTTTTTTTTACCGTGAAATGAGAAATTTAGTAATCGCCATGCGTTTTCAGGTGGCCTTTTATGTTTAATGGTGATATTTTCTGGAATAACCATTGAACGTTGCAACTGGATTTGTGGTATGTGGAGGTGTGGTCTCCTTGTCCATTGAACGTTGCAACATCAATCGCTTTTCAAGAAAATTTCAATCTTCCCGTTCTTGTATTTTCCTATGAATGCGAATGCATGGGCAGCGCAACTAATGGCAGAAGAAATGAATGAGGGAAAGAGCGCGGTTTCTAAGGTTATTCAAAATACAAACAGGACATCCATTGGCTAACCATCCAGCGAACAGAACTCTGTTGTAAGAAAGAAGCTCAAAATTGCTAGCTATCAATTTTAGGGTTTCTTGAATTTTTTATATCTATTTAAAAGAATCCAAGAATCGCATAGGTTGTTTTAGAGTGTTCATAGTACCATGTTAAATACATTTCATTACACCGATTGAATTAGGCCCAAGTTAGATACATGTTATTTCTCTAATAGGGATCTCAAAGTTAAGCTGAAAATTGTATTATATCATTAGCATAGCATTCGATTCACAATCACTCATATAGTTTGTGAAGGGAGAGAGGAACCCTACTACATTGTCTCATGTCATTCTCAAACGTCACTGCTCCGACTTAGATAATTTTAAGATAGTAATAATAATAATTTTAAGATAGTAATAATTATAATTTCAAAATTTTACTTTAAATTTTTTAACATTTAGGTTGTATTACTAGATATAAAATAAATATAATTACTATTATTAAAATAAATATAATTATTCTTATTAGATAAATTTTAAAATTATAAAAAACAAGATAATTTTTTTTATTAAATTAATGATTTTCTTTTTAATTTATTAAAATTTAATTATAATTAAGCAAAATAAAATAAAATAAATTTAATAGAACTATTATTGAATTGTTGATTAAATTATATTACACAAATTTGTTAAATTTATTAAAAAATTATAATACACTAATTTTATTATTTATTAATAAAATTTATTAAATAGATTAATAGAATATTAATTTGTTACCTACTTGTTTTTTGTTCTCCATATTTCACTATTTAAACTCTCACCTTATGTCCTTCTTTTATTCGTCATTACATGGATCATTGTTTTATTATACTGTGGATAATCTGAAATTTCTTCAATAAACTAGAATAACAAAAACTTGAAAACGATAATACTCAATATATTCTATGGTGGGAAATATAACATATGTATTAGTTACAGAATAATTAAAAACACATATCTCCAACACCCTCTTTTTTCTTGTCCTTTTAAAACCACTTATATTTATCCATCCAATATAAAAATTATTCAAAGTACTAAATCAATTTTGTATAAACCATTCTATTGACATTATTTGATTTCTAGCGATAATTTTTTATGGAAAGAGAGCAATGAAACATTCAACATACTAAATGTACTCATTATCAATCTTACAACATAAACTCTTCCATATGAATTTTAAATATTAATGATCATTAAAGTAATTTATATACTCTACCAAGACTTTATTGCCATAGTCACGTAGATGACCTTCTCAAAAACCTATTCATCCCCTTTTCTTCATTTAGAATTTTTTTTTTTCAGTTCCTCGACACTAAATGTAAAAACCAAACACAAGAGAGGGGACCTCTCATGCCCTCTCATGCTATTAGTGTAATTCCTTTTTTATAATGTATAATGTAGGTGATTTATGGTTCTCTACTCAAAATGTAAGGGGCACACCTCTCATGCTTCATAATTTAAGCACTTTCTATGTAGGTAACCCTAGGCACTAGGCTTCATGCATTAGGTAGCACAACCTTTTGATGAGAAATGAAACAACCATATAGTATGAAAAAAATGTTCAAGAAATGTAATATTGTGGAGTACTGTGGAGTATTTAATAATAATGGGTTCAAGATACTTAATAGAGTTCAAGTTCTCAAGGAATTTATCTACTTTTGGTTGTTATATGTATAGGTGTTTGAATTGCATTGTCCAAATGACCCACAACTAGTCCATCTAAATGGATTATGTAATAAATCTACTTAGAGACAAATAACATTGAATCACACTTTAAGTAGTTAAAGAACTACTTAAGCAAACATCTCACATCAGGACTAAAAATAATCACAATGCAAGTATATAGATATCGGTCTCTTTTATTCTACATTAATTGTGAATGTAAATATATATGCAGTGCAATATTTGGCATATGAAATATCAATGTTGGAAAAGAAAATAAGTACAATTCACCCTAAATGTGGTGGAGCCTTGATGTAACAACAAAATACGGGCAGAGGGAAAATAATGTAGTTGTTTAAATGATGTTTTCGTTTCAAAAAATAAAACACCTCAACTTATTTAGGCACTTTCTATGTAGGTTTCCCTAGTCAATAGGCTTCACATATTAGGTAGCAGAACCTTTCCATGAGAAATCGAACAACCATATAGCATGAAAAATTTGTTCAAGAAACATAATTTTGTTGAGTATTTACTAGTAATGGATTCAAGACACTTATACAAGAATGTTAAACTAGAAACTGCACCACATGTTGCAAAAGAAACGTTGTAAGGCAATACCATAGGAAAGAGTAGCCTAAAAGAAATAAGTTGTTGCAGAGAAGGAACCATCATGAAGGGATGAAAGACAAATTTTGCTTCCATGGAAGCAAGTAGTGGACGTTTCAAAAATATTGATGATAAGAGTTATTAACCAGAATTTTTTTTATAGATATTGAAATAGGAAATTGGGGGTGAAAATCTTTTGGTGATTACTAATCCTTTGAAACAAGCATGAAATAAGCATGTAACTCAAATCTCAAGCAGCACGACATCAAGGTCAACATCATAAAAATAGTTTAAATTGATTGCAGACCTTAGAATGCACTTCCTTGTTACCTACAAGTTTACATTCTTGCATATCCACCCTAAAGGATAAGGTCTTGGATGTGTAACAGTTTCAGGGTTTGGCTTCTTGTCTAAGTCTTTAGAAATCAAATTAGCTTGAGAATAACTATCAAAAAGTGTATCTATATTGATATGTTTAGAAATGAATCCAACATGGAAAAGTTCACTTCTTGTATCTTCATCTTGAGTTACATTGGAACAACATGAAGAACTACTCCTTACTATGTTCTTACCTTTCAAACCAATTGTTGTAATCTTGGTTTCATCTCCTAAATCTAAACCTAAGTCATATTCAATGATTACTGCAGTTTTTCCATTCTCTTTGGATTTCAATTTGTTTGCCTTGAACCCCAAATGAAGTTGCCACCAATGGTCTTCATCACGGCCATTCTTCGAAAAATGTTTACATGTGAGTTTCTCTTTCTCTCTTTTGGTAGGGTTATTTCTCTTTCCTCTTTCATTAAACTTTCCCTTGCCTTTACCCACATACTCAAGGAAACTCTCACTTTTCTCATCTATACTCTGTTTCCCTCTTGCTTCTAAATGTGTGGATTGAACACAAATCTCATCTAATTTTGTGGGATTGAATATGAGAATAGTGTGTCTCAGGTAACTGTGTAAACCCCTAATATACTTTGACAAATTTTCTTGAGAACACAAATTAATACCAAAAATAAGAGCTCTTCTCCTAAATTAATGAGTATAATCTTGCACACTTTTCCCTTTCAATTTTCTAAAATTCATTGAGTCCATAATGGATTTTTTCATGTAAGCTAGAGGATAGAATTGCCTTTTAATGGAAATAATAAAACTTGACCAAGACATTGAGATCTTACCGTAGTTTTTAATCTCTTATTATGTCCTTGCTTGACACCATACAAGTATTGATCCCTCCATCCTTAAGGAAGCTAATTGAAACATTATGTCATCTTCTTAAAGGTTCTCAATTCTGAAATAAACCTCCAATTGACGAATCCAATTATTGAGCCTCTCTATATTCACTTCGCCATTATACATTAGAAGCTCAAACTTGAAATCAAGTTTTAGTAAGGGAGTTTTTCCATTTTTGTATTTTGAGTGAGTATGGGTGGTTTTGGCTGTGGAAGTGGAAGATGATGATGATGGTGATGATGAGGATGATGATGAATATTTTGGAGATGGAGGAGGATTTCCTCCACCACCCTTTGAATCCTTATGTTCATCCTTTTTGTCCCTCCCTTCAAAGGGGATCCTAACCCTTTCAGTTAGTTCATAGAAAGCCTACGTGAATGCTTCCTCCTATGAAATACCTCCAGTCTCTCCAGAAGCTCACATGATTGCTATGTTATCAAGCTTAGCTTCTGGTGCAACTTCTACCTCATGAATCTCACCTAGATATAAAACTTGATATGCTTCAAGTGCAATTGTGAGTGAAAATTTTGGTGGAGATGGTGCCCTAGTGGCTCTCCTTCTTCCGGCCCTAACCTTAGGACTAGAAACCAATAGTTTCCCTTCTCCTCTCTGCAACTTTAACATTGTAAGAATCACAAATTTGTAACCATTAAAACCTTAGTTGCACATAACCTTTCAACCTTTGCTCTGATAACACCTGGATCTTAATCTGAATGTTAGTTTTTTTGTGCTAATTTCACCTTCCGAATTATAAATAAGTTGATGATATTTTGGTTCATGTGCATAGGTTTCTTGAGGTGTTTCTGAGTATTAAAATGATCCATTAACACAATTTTTTGACGAAGTAGTTCACGCCTCCTGGGCTAAATCTCCTTGGTCCAACTTCCATGGCTTGGGCCTCTATATTAGCTCAAAATGAAAAAAAAGGTGTTGTTTATAATCCTCTAGTACTCCTAAAACCTACTTCAATGTGTTCAGAATGTCCAATTTATCCGAAATAGACTCTTCTTGAGAAAAAATTTGTTGAATTTTGCAAAATTTATGGCCTAAAAAATGTAAAAAAACCCCCACTAAATATAGAAAGAACTCTAGTTACGGCTGCTAATTTTGGAAATCCGCTGAAATTGGAAGACTCCACCAAAGAGGCCTCTATATTAATTGCGATTAATTAACTGTTAATTGGGAGTTAACTATCGAATTAGTGCTAAACACACATTCAATTAAATATAGATTACAACAATATTAGCGCAAATTTAATATAGTTATTGATTATTAAGCATTTTTAACCCCACGCTTAGTGGAGTGCTCCACCCCTAGTTGTAGCCCAATGGTGACATATATGAGGGGGCTGGCTCCCGCCACTGTCCGATGCTTCAAACGATATGATAACATATGTAATTCAGTAGCATATAAAGTTAAGTTACAAGGTTGTGGTATAGTGGTAGGTTGGTGTGCTCGCTTGTGGGAGGACCTGGGGTCAAGCCCTGAACTCTCCCCTTCCGCCCATATTAATTTTGCCACCCAAACTATATTATATGCCCTACCTTTGGATATATTACATTTGATAATTCGAAGTTTGACCATATATGAAATTCACCCATACCTTGGTCCACCAGAGGGGGCACGTGGCAGCCCCTGGTTGCCCCACGTGTCTGCCTTTGGTTGGACTATTTCAACCATATAATAAAAAAATTGTCATTCGACCATTGAACTATGAAATTTAGAAATTCGACCTTAGTGGTAAAAAAAATTTCATCTTCCAAACCTTCCAGTGAATCCGGCAGTGAAACTTGTCACAGTGTCATTGGGAGAAAATGATGGAATATTCCTAGAACATCCCTTTTTTGTTGACTAGGCTGTCATGTCACCATTCTATCAGTTTTTCAATTTTTTTTACTTGTTTAGGAAAATGAACAACAGGCTCTATCTTCCCATCTAGAGTGGGTTTTCAATGAAACGAATTGTGTTGGATTTCTGACGATGAGTTGTTTTCTTTCCTTCAGTTTCCAATAAATTCTGAACAATTGCATTTTTTAGCTTAACATCGATCACCTGGTGATTGAGTGTGCTTGTGTGTGTGTGTTTCTTTTAAGAAGGAAAATTATCTACTGAAGTGTGTAAATATAAAATAAAATGAGTCCTAATTCAACAAACCTAGGATGTTACAATACAATTTGTAGGATTGAGAGGGGTGAGTTGAATAAATAATATCAAATAATATCGCTTCATGTTGAGCACACTCAAAATTTACAAGTTTGTTTAGCCTTTTTATTCACGTTGACATAACAATATTTCGAAATAAAGTTTCATATGCCTTGTTTTTTCTAAACACAAAGAATAGTGGGTCATGGTAAGCTAAGACTTCAATAATGATCCACAATGAAAAAATGGATGGGTAAGGATTTTCACTTTTATATCATAGCTACAAGTGAAATTTTACGGCTAATATTCCCAAGTGCAGTAATACGGGCTGATATTCGCAAGTGGGGTAATATTTAATGTTTTTCCAAAATCAATTAGTCAATTTCCATTTAAAAAAAAAATAGCCAAATTTTATAGTATTAAGTTATTTTACCTTGAAAATACCCAATATTATATATTCTCTAATATAAAATAATTAGAAATCTAAACATTTTTACAAAGCTATCATAAAAAATTTTAAGATTTGGTTATTAGGCACTAGTAATATTTTCCATGAATGGTAAACCTTAAGATAAACAACTATCCTTAAAACTATCTTACCTACTGCAATTAATATATGCAAAGACCGGGCTCTATTTGCATCTCTTTGAGTAGGAATTTGACAAATCAAGCATTCTATACTTGACAACAACTCCATCATAAAGGTAAGATAATTATAGTGGAACATAGTGTTATAGTCATGTACTCTGAGAGGTAAATCTATATCACTTAGTTCATTATTAATCTTAGTTTGACATTTTCTAAGCTTAACATTATATTTTCCCTTATTGTTTACTAACTAAAATAAATTATGGCACAATTAATAACTACACTAACCTACTTTAGCCACAACTTTATTACTTTGTACATCTCTACAGATTGAGGTGTCTCTAAATATTGTTAGACTAAATAAATGAATTTCATATATGTTAGATTAATGTAGATAATCATATATATATTATGATATTTTAGACTTTAATAAATTATATAAGCTTTTTTATTTCAAAATTATGTAATATCTCAAATCCCTTGGACTTGAATTATTAGACAGCTAGGAGATTATCACATATATATTTTATAAGTTATTTTAATTTGTTAATGGAGTCATCCTCTTTCATTTATAAATATCCAATATTCTTTCCATAAAAAAATATAAAAAAAAAATTATTTAGTTTTATTCCATCATAGTTAACAAAAGCAATATTTCAATTTTTAATCATAATAAACTATTTTACATTATCCAACTCATCAATTAATATGAAATGTATGATTTAAATATGTCTATTTCAATAAATCTCCCCCTAAAATCACAAAAAAATAAATATATTTCATTTAATATTTTTTATGTTCGTTCTGCTAAGCTCAACGATAAATCTTTGGAAGATCCAACGCTGAGTTTGTTGGAATATGTAATTCCTACTTGTCTTCAGTTGTGCTTTTCTCTATGTATAAGAGTCTGTTCCTATTCTATAGGTTAGTTCCTAGTTTAGTGTGAGGTTGAGATATTCCCTCAACCAAATTATTGTGCATCTAAGATAGCTTCTCTATCTTCAGACAATTCCTTATGTATATATGTAACTTGATTTAATGAATGAATATAGCTTGTATGCTTAGTTTATAAGTTGTTATCAGAGCCCGTTTGGGCCTGGGCCTGGCCTTGGCCCCTCTTGGGCCAAGGGAAATAAAGGAGTATTTGTTTGTTTTAGTTTTGTTTGTCCATTCATCACTATTCGAACATTTATTTGTGGAGCGATCTCAGAGAAATCAAGGAGGAGCTCTTTATCTCGTGAGCACTACTGGAATTAGAATGTCTCCATAATCGTTTCTTCTATGATTTCAAATCTATTTAAAATCGACTTACTGGCTTTGACTCCGAGCAGATATTCGAGATTTCGTATTGGTTTTCTTTGAATTCGAAGGAAATGAGATAAATTATCAGCATTCACGTTGCTCAAGTCCGGAGTTCAAGTGGTTCCTATATGAGCCCAGGAACTTGATGTATTTGCTACGTTTGCTTCACTACCATTTGGTGCCGAGAAGGATCATTGCGGAGGAATGGAGGAATGAAAACCATCAGGCTTTGAACAGAGATGGGCGTCATTGGTTTGATGGGGAGAGCCAGCGATCTGGTGGATTGGCAGATCAAGCCATGAGGATGAATGACTTATTTTCTCATACAAGATCACAGTTTTTTGGTGGTATAATACACAATGTGATGCAATCGATGCCGCCATTATTGAGGTGAAAATGTTTTACATAAGCAAAAAAACCATGTGTATTGAAATTTAAGCTAGTAGTCATCCAACCTACAACTGGGCGCTCAGGAAGTAGACCATGATATTAATAGATCTTCATAGTGTCGAAACCATGAACATGGTTTCAGAATCCCTAGCGACCGTCAGTGTAGAGGATTTTCCAGGGTTGCACATATACGACACCAAAAATGCGTCCAATGTGAAGAGCCTGACTTGGTGTGACAAATCGGACACACAGGTTTACGGACACCGTGTTCGAGCCATCGCCTCGTCAGATTCTTCCATCTTCACGAGCTTAGAAAATGGGTAGAGGACTAAGAGCACCATCCTGGGTGTCGACAAGGAGAGGCTCGAGGTTTCTCGATAAGTCGGCCGACAAACCGATAACTCCGCACACTCCACGGTTTCGACAATTTTGCATTTTGTGAATTCTTAGAACCTTCTCATGGTCAGAGGCGTACATGGTGGCGCCTTTGGATACTGTGGTTACATTTTCCTCTTTGATGCAAGGGCAGGCAATATTGTGTGGGATTGGATTGAGAAAAATTCTAACGCTGATCTGAGGATGATAGAACGAGACAACTTCGCAAATGTGCTTGTGATCGAAGACCTGCAGTGGAAGCTGATTGGCAGCATGCTGATTGGTGCATCTGCTGGGAGGATTGGTCCGACTTGCGATGGTGGTGGATCCTCTACTATACAACTGCTGGTTGTTTTCACTTCCCGTACTTGGGCAGTTTGTCTTCACGGAAGTGGCATATGTTGTGTTATTGTTGGCAGATAAAGCAGAATGACAATTGATTTCATCTCTCTTCTTGCTATATGTGTTGTGCTTGCAACATGTTTCTTTGTGTGAAGGCATCGATTAAGACATGTTGGAAAGCATTCACGTGTTTGTAAATTTCATGGTTTGGGCATATTAAAAACAAATCCAGAGTTTCATGTGAATTTTGGGCCGAGGTGAAACGAAAGAGGATTGGATTTCCAATGTTGTGGACTGACATTTTGATTTGGATTTTGGAACTTTCAGGTGTCAGAAGAGGTGCAAAAGCACTTCGAGTTGTTGGGAGGCTTCCAACATCCTTTGTTTGGGATCAACCTAGTTGAAGGTTGAACACATTTCTAGCATGGTCTCGTGGCGCAATAGTGAAGTGAGCCAAGGGAAATGTGGTGAGCTACCTCAACGTGATTATGTTTCTATACAGGTTGAAGATGAAACAAATTGTCTTCCTGAATTATTCTACTTTCATGTCGAGACCAGTCAACTTAACATCTAAATGCATTTATGTAAATCTGGTTAAAAGAATTAAATGTTGCATTTCTGTGACATTTGGTTTTGGCAACTATTGTCATGAGTGTGAGTCTTTATTGGAATTTCCCATTCCGACAATAGACAATTTTATTTGTAGGAATGATTTACTACCAGATATAATGAAGACATGACAATGAAAATGGCATCATATATTGGAGGATGATCGAGTTTGTGTGTGCAGAGTGTGATGGAAACATATCTGCATGTTGAAATAGAGAGGATATTAGCTTGATAATGGGTCTTTGTTGTTGCAGCCTGTTAGCGAGCATGAGGAGGACTGATTGGAAGCAGTTACCCTGCCTTCATACTGTGAACAGGGGAAGTGGAATTATGTTGTGATTCCAGGGGAAATGGATACTGAAATGAGAACTTTTTGTGTATAAAATCGCTGAATTTTATGCATGTTGACAGGGAATTTATGGACGACGTAGGATTGGACCATGGATTCTTCACTGTGATAAGCATTTGTGGCTGTGTTGAGCCTTTGTGGCTATGGTGAGCCTTTGTGGCTATGGTGAACCTTCCTGGATGCAATGAGCCTTCATGGCTGTGTTGAGCCTTCATGTGTGTGGTGAGCCTTCGTGGTTTTGTTGAGCCTTTGTGGCTGTGGTAAGCCTTGGTGGCTGAGTTAAGCCTTGGTGGCTACATTGTATCTCCTCAAGGTTGAGCGCCTGAGCGGTGGAGGTGAGTTACTGCTTGTCCAAATGTGAACTAGCAAGAAGATGAAAGGGTGTTTCTTGTGCATGAAGCAACGTGGAGCGATCAGTTGTCAGTGATCTAATAGGGATCAGATCGAAGACAACGTGCAGTGTATGATCTTGGATCTTCTCACAACATTAATGTGGGCAGTGTTCTGGTGAACTAAAATGTGGGGCGGACTGTCCGTAGTAGTGAATGTCGTGACCATGGGTTGAACATTTGCATTATCATTTGGTATTGTTTCTTTGAAAGCATGATTGTTTGTGCATGTTAGGGAAAATGAAATATTTCATGATGGACATATTTTGGAGCTAAAATTAATATACATATTGAGATTAGTCACCTCAATATGAAGTTATTTTCTATTAGAATTGACTACTCTAATAAATGACAGGTTAGGGATGGAGTTCCAAGTTCTAATTGACAAGTACAAAGCCAAAGTAATTGTGTCTTCTAGCATATGAATAGTGCAACATTTGTGGAGGTGAATGGTATGGTGAGCGGCAAAGCAAGATGGAAAATCAAGTTTGTAAGAGTTTGTTTTGTGTGAGTTTCTTGGAAAAGACTCATGACCATGAGTATGAGTCACAGTTTGTAATTAGAAGCAAATCTACATGTCATTTATTGTTTGTACATGTTGTAACACCCGGAGAAGCATGCATACCCCTTTGTTATATGTTCCCTCTGTTAGATATTTTTAACACCCTGGAAGAGTTTGTCATGCGGGATGGATACACTTGGGTGGGCCGTATTGGTTTTAGACTCCATAAGGTGAAATTTATATGAAGGGAGATTTAATTGAGAGGTTGGATGAACCATGTATGTGAAGGACTTCCTAGTAGACTAGCGGTTGCAGCAGTTGGAACCCATGCAATTTGGTAGATGGTTGTTCCTTTATATGGACATCGACAATAGCATGAACAAGATAGAAAGTGTAATTACCAAATATAACTAGTGTAATTAGGAAACAGGACCAGTTGTAGATTTTCCATATAGATATTGAGACAAGTAGTCATTAAGGGGGAGTGTTGGAATATGTAATTCCTACTTGTCTTTAGTTTTGATTCTTTCTATGTATACAGTCTGTTCCTATTCTATAGGTTAGTTCCTAGTTTAGTGTGAGGTTGAGATATTATTGTGTGTCTAAGATAGCTTCTCTATCTTGAGACAATTCCTTATGTATATATGTAACTTGATTTAATTAATGAATATAGCCTGTATGCTCAGTTTCTAAGTTTACCCTTCGAGTGGAAAAGAAATAATATAACTAGAGCTTCCGAATGTACAAGTACTACTTAAAAAGGGAAGTCAACTTTTCTGAAGATTCGTTGATTTTTTTAAGTAACCTTTATTTAACCACTGAATGTCCGAGCATCACGAATGGAATGAAGTGGAAGTGAATTACTAGATTATTCCTTTTTTTCTGTTGAAAAAACTCTTAGTAAGTGATTTAATAGCTATACAACACATTACTAACACTTAAATAACAGCTAAATTTAATTTTCTAAGCAACTAAAACTAGTTGTACTTCATGCACAGCCATTCAACCCCATTAACAATTGTAATTATCTCCATCGTTCCATCGAATTAACAATCACAACCACTTAAATGGAAATTGTGTTACAAATAGATGAGTTATATAAATGGGCTTGGATCTATAAATGATAAGAAAAGAAGAGAAACTAAGTAGAAATAATTTGAGGTCGAACCATCATTAGAATTTTAGGTGTTACTATTTTCCATGGATTGTCTAAAGAAGGGATTGTCTAAATAATATGACTAACAAGTTTTTTATTACTATGAAATGAGAAATTTAGTGATCGCCATGGGTTTTCAGGTCGCCTTTTATGTTTAATGGTGATATTTTCTGGAATATCCATTGAACGTTGGAACTGGATTTGTGGTGTTTGGAGGTATGGTCTCCTTGTCCAGTTCTGACTTCAATCGCTTTTCAAGAAAATTTCAATCTTCTTGTTCTTGTATTTTCCATTGAATGTGAATGCATGGATAGTGAAACTAATGGAAAAAGAAATGAATGAGGGAAAGAGAATGGTTACTAAGGTGATTAAAAATACAAACACGACATCCATTGGGTATCCATCCAGCGAACAAAACTCTGTTGTAAGAAAGAAGCTCGAAATTGCTAGCTATCAATTTTAGGGTTTCTTGAATTTTTTATATCTATTTAAAAAAATCGAAGAATTGCATATGTTCTTTTAGAGTGTTCATAGTAACATGTTATATACATGTTATTACACCAATTGAAGTAGGCCCAAGCTAGATACATGTTATTTCTCTAATAACGATCTCAAAGTTAAGCTGAAAATTGTATTATATCATTCGCATAGAATTTGATTCACAATCACTCATATAGCTTGTGAAGGGAGAGAGGAACCCTACCAGATTTCCTCATTTCATTCTCAAACATTACTGCCACGACTTAAAATAATAAAAGAAAAGAGACTCAAAACCTTTAGAAAATCATTTCTAAACATATTTAGGCTTATTTCTAAACAATGATTCTCTATTAAAAGAGATTTCACTTATTCTAGGAAAACCTATTATAATACTCTTCACTAAATAAATATTCAAAACTTACTCTTATATTAAATTTTATTATTAAATTTTATTAATTTATTTAGATAATTTTAATATAGTAGTAATCATAATTTCGAAAATTTTAACATTTAGAATTTATTACTTGAAATTTTTTAACATTTAGGTTGTATTACTAGAAATAAAATAAATTTAATAGAACTATTATTGAATAGTTATTAAATTATATTACACAAATTTTTTAAATTTATTAAAAATTATAATAAACTAATTATATTATTGATTAATAAAATTTATTAAATAAATTAATAGAATATTAGTTTGTTAGTTACTCGGTTTTTTTCTCCATATTTCACTATTTAAACTTTCACGTGTGTCCTTCTTTTATTCGTCATTCAACATCTTATCTTGAAGATGAATTCCTTTGGGATTCAAAACATGGATCATTGTTTTATTATACTGTGGATAATCTGAGATTTCCTCAATAAAATAGAACCATAAAAGCTTGAAAACCATAATACCCAATATATTCTATGATGAGAAATATAACATATGTATTAGTTACAAAATAATAAAAAACACATATCTCCAACAACCTGTTTTTTCTTGTCCTTTTAAAGCCACTTAGATTTATCCATGCAATATAAAAATTATTCAAAGTACTAAATCAATTTTTTATTAACCATTCTACTGACATTATTCAATTTCCAGATATATTTTTTGATGGAAAGAGAGCAATGAAACAATCAACATACTAAATGTACTCATTATCAATCTTACAACATAAACTCTTGCATATGACTTTTAAATATTAATCATCATTAATGTAATTTATATACTCTACCAAGATTTTATTGCATAGTCACATAGATGACATTCTCAAAAACCTATTCATCCTTTTGTCTTCATTTAGAAAATAAATTTTTAAGTTCCTCGACACTAAATGTACCAACCAAACAGAAGAGAGGGGACCTCTCATGGCCTTTCATGCTAGTAGTGTAATTCCTTTTTTATAATATATAATGTAGGTGATTTATGGGTCTCTACTCAAAATGTAAGGGGCACACCTCTAATGCTTCATAATTTACTCACTTTCTATGTAGGTAACCCTAGGCACTAGGCTTCATGCATTAGGTAGCAGAAACTTTTTATGAGAAATGAAACAACCATATAGTATGAAAAATTTGTTCAAGAAACATAATATTGTGGAGTACTATGGAGTATTTACTAATAATGGCTTCAAGATACTTATACAAAAATGTTAAAAAAACACTCAAACAACAAATTATTTAATATCACACTTTTCTAGCCTCTCTCATAAGGGAGTGATGATGAGAGCTTGTTGGTATGCTATTGACACTTATACAAAAATGTTAAGAAATTAATCAAACAACAACTTATTTTATATCACACATTGTTCGCCTCTCTCATGCGGGAGTGCTGGTGACAGGTCGTTGGTATGCTATGAAAATACATGGATTGCACTAAAAGTTATTATTCCTATATTTTATTATCACATTCATATATTTATGCATACTATAACCAAGAAATTTCTTATCCTAATGCCTAAATCACTCAATTTTGGCCAATGAGCTATTTTCTTCAATGCATAGTTTGATCCAAAAATTGGGATAAGGGGTGTGAATTTTTTTTTTAATAGAGTTCAAGTTATCAAGGAATTTATCTACTTTTGGTTGTTATATGTATAGGTGTTTGAATTGCATTGTTCAAATGACCCACAACTAGTCTATCAAAACGGATTATGTAATAAATCTGTTTAGAGACAAATAACCTTGAATCACACTTTAAGTAGTTAAAGAACTACTTAAGCAAACATCTCACATCAGGATTAAAAATAATCACAATGCAAGTATATAGATATTGTTCTCTTATATTCTACATTAAATGCGAATGTAAACATATATCCAGTGCAAAATATTTGGCATATGAAATATAAATTTTGGACAAGAAAATAAGTACAATTCACCCTAAATGTGGTGGATACTTGATGCAACAAAAAAGAATACAGGCAGAGGGAAAAGAATTTAGTTGTTTAGATGATGTTTTCCTTTCAAAAAATTAAACACCTCAACTAATTTAGGCACTTTCTATGTAGGTTTCCCTAGTCACTAGGCTTCACACATTAGGTAGCACAACCTTTCTATGAGAAATGCAACAACCATATAGCATGAAAAAATTGTTCAAGAAACATAATCTTGTTGGGTATTTACTAGTAATGGATTCAAGACACTTATACAAGAATGTTAAACTAGAAATTGCACGACATGTTGCAAAAGAAACGTTGTAAGGAAATACCACAGGAAAGAGTAGCCTAGAATAAATAAGTTGTTGCAGAGAAGGAGCCAATGTGAAGGAATGAAAGACAAATTTTACTTGCATGAAAGCAAGTAGTGGAGGTTTAAAAAATATTGATGATAAGAGTTATCAACCATAAATTTTTGTTATAGATATTTAAATAGTCAACTGTGGTTGAAAACACACACACACACACACACACAGATATATATATATATATATACCAACATAATATTTTCACATATATAATTTTTTTTTTTATAGATATTGAAATAGCAAATTGGGGGTGAAAATCCTTTGGTGATTAATAATCCTCTGAAACAAGCATGAAATGAGCATGTAACTCAAATCTGAAGAAGCACGACATCAAGGTCAACTTCATCAAAACAATTTGAATTGATTGCAAAACTTAGAATGGACTTCCTTGTTACCTACAAGTTTACATTCTTTCATATCCACCCTAAAAGATAAGGTCTTGGATGTCTAACAGTTTCAGGGTTTAGCTTCTTGTCTAAGTCTTCAAAAATCAAATTAGCTTGAGAATCACTATAAAATAGTGTATCTATATTGGTATGTTTAGACATGAATCCAATATGGAAAAGCTCAATTCTTGTATCTTCCTCTTGAGTTACATTGGAACAACATGAAGAAATAGTGCTTACGGTGTTCTGAACTTTCAAACCAATTGTTGTAATCTTGGTTTCATCTCCTAAATATGAACCTAAGTCATCTTCAATTATTGCAGCAGTTTTTCCCTTCTCTTTAGCTTTCAGTTTCTTTTCCTTGAACCCCAAATGAAGTTGCCAGCAATGGTTTTGATCATGGCCATTCTTCGAAAAATATTTACATGTGAGTTTCTCTTTCTCTCTTTTGGTAGGGTTATTTCTCTTTCCTCTTCCATTAAACATTTCCTTTCCTTTACCATCATACTCAAGGAAATTCTCACTTTTCTCATCTATACTCTGTTTCCCTCTTTCTTCTAAATTTGCGGCTTGAACGCAAATATCATCTAAGTTTGTGGGATTGAACATGAGAATAGGCTGTCTCAGGTAACTATGCAAAACCCCTAATATACTTTAACAAAGTTTCTTGAGAACACAAATTAATACCCAAAATAAGAGCTCTTCTCCTCAATTCATCATTATAATCTTGCACACTTTTCCCTTTCGATTGTCTAAAATTTTGTGAGTCCATAATGTATTTTTGCATGTAAGCTAGAGGATAGAATTTCCTTTTAATGGAAACAATAAAAATTGACCAAGACATTGATATCTTACAATATTTTTTAATCTCTTCCTAAGTCCTTGCATCACACCATACAAGTGGTTATCCCTCCATCCTCAAGGAATCCAATTGAAACTTTATGTCATCTTCTTGAAGGCTCTCAATTCTGAAATAAACCTCCAATTGAAAAATCCAATTATCGAGCCTCTCTACATTCAATTCACCATTATACATTAGAAGCTCAAACTTGAAATCAAGTTTGAGTAAGGGAGTTTTTCCATTTTTGGCTTTTGAGTGATTATGGGTGGTTTTGGTTGTGGAAGTGGAAGATGATGATGATGGTGATGATGAGGATGATGATGAATATGGTGGAGACAGAGGAGGCTTTCTTCCACCACCCTTTGAATCCTTATGTTCATAATTTTCATCCCTCTTTTCAAAGAGGATCCTAACCCTTTCATTTAGTTCATAGAAAGCCTACTTGTATGCTTCCTCCTCTGAAATACCTTCAGTATCTCCAAAAGTTCACATGATGGCTATGTATTCAAGCTCAAATTCTGGTGAACCTTGTACCTCATATATCTCACCTAGATATAAAATTTGAGATGCTTCAAGTGCAGTTGTGAGTGAAAATTTGGGTGGATATGGTGCCCTAGTGGCTCTCCTTCTTTTGGTCCTAACCTTAAGACTAGAAACCAATAGTTTCCCTTCTCCTCTTTGCAACTTTAACCTTGTAAGCATCACAAATTTGTAACCATTAAAATGCTACTTTCACATAACTCAGGAAAATCAATGAAATAACCTTTCAAGCTTTGCTCTGATACCACCTGGATCTATATCTGAATGTTATTTTTTTTGTGCTAATTTCACCATGCAAATTATAGATAAGTTGATGATCTTTTTCTTCATGTGCATAGGCTTCTTGAGGTGATTCTGAGTATCAAACATGTAAATTTATTGAGTTTTATTTTAAATCTATGAGCTTAATCAAATTAAAACATAATGCTGAACAACAACAATAAATTGCATAACAAACATTAAAATGATCCATTAACACAATTTTTTGATGAAGTAGTTCACCCCTCCTGGACTAAATCTCCTTGGTCCAACTTCCATGGCATAGGCCTCTGTATTAGCTCAAAAAGAAAAAAAGAAAGAAAAAGTGTTGTTTAGAATCCTCTACTGCTCCTAAAACCTACTTCAATGTGTTCAGAATGTCCAATTAATCCGAATTTTGAAAAAAATTGAAAAAGTTATGGCCTCCCTCAATTCTCACCTACAAAAACCCCACTAAATATGGAAAGAACTCTATTTACACCTGCTAATTTTGGAGATCTGCCGAAATTGGAAGACTCTACCAAAGAGGCCTCTATATTAATCGCGATTAATTAACTGTTAATTGGGAGTTAACTATCAAATTAGCGCTAAACAAACATTTAATTAAATATAGATTACAACAAGATTAGCGCAAATTTAATATAGTTATTGATTATTAAGCACGTTTAACCCCACGCCTAGTGGAGTTCTCCACCCCTAGTTGTAGCCCAAGAGTGGCATATATTAGGCGGCTGCCCCCCTACACTGCTCGACGCTTCAAACGATATGATAACATATGTAATTTCGTAGCATATAGAGTTAAGTTACAAGGTTGTGGTATAGTGGTATTTGGGTGTGCTCACTTGGGGGAGGTCCTAGGGTCGAGCCTTGACCTTTGCCCCGTATTAATTTTTCCACCCAAACTATGTTATATGCCTGACCTTTGGATATATGATATTTGATAATTTGAAGTTTGACCATATATGAAATTCAACCATACCTTGGGGGCACGTGGCAACCCCTGGTTACCCCACGTGTCTTCCTCTTGTTGGAGTATTTCAACCATATAATAAAAAAATGTCATTCGACCATTGAACTATGAAATTTGGAAATTCGTCCTTAGTGGTAAAAAAAAAAAAATCTTCCAAACTTTCCAGCGAATCCTGCAGTGACACTTGTCACAGTGTCATTGGGAGAAAATTATGGAATATTCCTAGAACATCCCTTTTTTGTTGACTAGTCTGTTATGTCACCATTCTCTCACTTTTGCAATTTTTTTTAATGTTTAGGAAAATTAACAACATTCTATATCTTCCTCATCCAAAGTGGGTTTTCAATGAAACGAATTACGTTGGATTTCTAGCGATGAGTTATTTGTTTTCCTTCAGTTTCCAATCAATTTTGAACACTTGCATTTTTTAGCTTAACACCGATCACTTGGTGATTGAGTGTGCTTATGTGTGTGTGTGTTTTTTTAAGAAGGAAAATTATCTACTAAAGTGTGTAAATATAAAATAAAATGAGTCCTAATTCAGCAAACCTAGGATGTTACAATACCAATTGTAAGATTGAGAAGGGTAAGTTGAATAAATAATATCAAATAATATCGCTCCATTTTGAGCACACTCAAAATTTACAAGTTTGGTTAGCCTTGTTATTCACGATGACATAACAATATTTCGAAATAGAGTTTCATATGGATTATTTTTTCTAAACACAAAGAATAGTGGGTCAAGGTAAGCTAAGACTTCAATAATGACCCATAATGAAAAAATCAATGTTTAAGTATTTTCACTTTTTTTATCATAGCTACAAGTGAAATTTTACGGGCTAATATTCCCAAGTGGGGTAATACGGGCTGATATTCCCAAGTGGGGTAGTATTCAATCTTTTTCCAAAATCAATTAGTCAATTTCCATTTTAAAAAAAAATAAAAAATTAGCCAAATTTTATAGTATTAAATTATTTTATCTTGAAAATACCCAATATTATATATTCTCTAATATAGAATAGTTAGAAATGTAAACATTTTTACAAAGTTATCATCAAACATTTTAATATTTGGGTATTAGGAACTAGTAATATTTTCCATGATTGGTAAACCTTAAGATAAAAAAATATCCTTAAAACTATCTTTCCTACTGCAATTAATATATGCAAATTCCGGGCTCTATTTGCATCTCTTTGAGTACGAATTCGAAAAATCAAGCGTTCTATACTTGACAACAACTCCATCATAGAGATAAGATAATTATAGTGGAACATAATGTTATAGTCATGTATTCTGAGAGGTAAATCTATATTACTTAGTTCATTGTTAACCTTAGTTTGACATTTTCTAAGCTAAACATTATATTTTTCCTTATTCTTTACTAACTAAAATAAATTATGCACAATTAATAACTGCACTAACCTACTTTAGCCACAACTTTATTACTTTTTACATATCTACAAATTGAGTTGTCTCTACATATTTTTAGACTAAAGAAATGAATTTCATATATGTTAGATTAATGTAGATGATCATATATATATTATGATATTTTAAAATTTAATAAATTATCTAAGATTTTTTTATTTCAAAATTATGTAATATCCCAAATCCCTTGGACTTGAATTATTAGACACCTAGGAGATTATCACATATATATTTTATATAATTTCTTTTAATTCATTAATGGAGTCATTCTCTTTCATTTATAAATATCCAAGATTGTTTCCATAAAAAAATATAAAATTATTTTTATTTAGTTTTATTCCATCATAGTTAACAGTTGGAAATAATTATATTATTTATGTATTAATGGAGAAAAGGTTACATAGTTGTAACATATCTCCTTAGTTTAGGATTTGTTCCTAGAAATTGGGAGTCTATTTGTAACTTCCTGATTTCTTGTGATGTACTTAAAGATGTATCTTCTGATTATTGAATGTAGAGTGATCTCTCCATTTGAGTGTAGTCTCCAGGTGCAGTACTCACCTGAGAGCTACAACTCCTTCTTTTCAATTCTGTGTATGTTCTATCTTGGTATCAGAGCTCAGATTGGGTGAGCCTGAATTTTTTTTTTTTTATAAATCTCCTTTGTGGTTGAATCGCCTTTGTGGCCAAATCGCCTTTGTGGCTAAAATTTCCTTTGTGGCTGCATGTACATGAGAGATTTGTGCTCATAGGATATTTGTGCTCAGTCGAGCAGGTGGAATGCAGTAACACCTGGCTCACGGTCTCAGATGATTCATTAATCTCTGAGAAGAAGGGCGTTGGCGAACTTTCTCTGCTGACAGTCAAGCCGAGAAGTGAAATTGGTGTGACTGTTCGGTCCATACCTACGCCAATGCGCCAAATCACGGGAAGGCACCACCTCACCTTTGGTGGAAGATCTGCAAGAAGTTGTAGATCGGAGAAGTTGCAGATCTGTCTAGGAGAGGCAGATTGGATCAGTTTTGTGGCTGTATTGTGAAACAGTGGATTTTCTCAGTGGAGCAAGATTAATTTGCAGATTTGCTAGATATTTCTGGATCTGAATTTAAGATACAGTTGGTGGATCAGGAGAACTAGCAGAACAATGGCAGATCGATTGTCAGGACCTGACAGGTATTGATTTTTTTATTTTTTTTTCTGATTAGCTGGGTAGATTCATTCATTTGTAGATAAGTTCAGAATGAGTAACACTATGGAATCATATCTCCACGAGTCTAGAAAACTTGATGGATCTAACTTCACCAATTGGAAGTTCAAGATACAGACCTTGCTTAAGGGTGAAAATGCATGGTCGATAGTTATAGGAGATGAACAGAGACCAAATTATATCACAGGAGTGACTACGCAGGAGAAAGAATGGGATAAGAGAGAAAAAAAAAGAAAAAGTTTTGTTGAAGATGTCCATCAAGGACAAGATTATCCCACATATCAGAGAATGTAAAACATCCACTGATATCTGGACAACCATAAAATGTTTATATCAGACCCAGAACAGAAATCGGATTATGGAACTCAAAGGCAAGTTGTTTTAAATGAAGATGGATGAAAGTGAGACCGTTGCTACATTCATCGCACGATTTAAAGATCTGAAAGACGGATTGAGAGACATCGGAGAGAAGGTGTCTGATTCTGATCTTGTCACAATCACGCTGAATGGGATGAGGGATGAATATCAAATTTTCATCACTGGATTTGTGGCAAGGGAGAAAGCTCCTACATTTGAAGAAATAACAAGGATCTTGTTGGAAGAAGAGGAGCAGCGGCAGAATCTGAAACCACAGAGCGATGATCTTGCTCTGATGGTAAACGACGATTATTCAGAGGGAATCTGATGCAACAACAATCACCGTCACAATAGCAATAGCAGCAGAGAGGAAGAGGTACATTGCAGAAGAGTTCGTATAGAGGTATGTCTGTAAATAATCCTATAAGAAGATGTTATTATTGTGGAAAGAAGGGTCATATACAGATTGAATGCCTTAAGAAGCAGGCAGATGATGCAAAGAAGAAGTTGGCGAAGCACAGAGGATACTTTGTTGAAGAAGATGAATATCTCAGCCACGAATTTTGACTGTTCAATGCTGATTGTGCCCTTTCAGCATCTAATGAGGACGACATCTGGTATGTTGATTCTGGTGCATCCTATCACATGACAGGTAAGAAGGAATGTTTTGAAACTCTTGAAGAAAGTATATATGGATCAAAAATTTATTTAGGAGATGATAGTGGATACGAGATCAAAAGGTATGGGCATATTCTGGTAAAGTTACCAAATGGTGACATTAATCGTCTTAAAAATGTTTTATATCTACCCGGGATTAAGACAAATTTGACATCTGTATCCATGATAACTAATCAAGATATGCAAGTTGAATTCTTCAAGACTCATTGTGTCATAAAGGATTTCACGAAAGAAATTTTTGCAACAGGCGTGTGTGTAGGGAGCCTATACAAACTAGATGTAAAAATTATACCACAGCAAGCAATGGTTGCTGCTGGATCGACAGCCGAAAAACTCTGGCACCAGAGATTCGGTCATCTGAATTTGCAGGACCTCATGTTGTTACAGAGAAAAGGGATGGTGGAGCGACTCCCTGTCTTTCACATTACTGAGTTAAATTGTAATGGATGTGCCTTATGAAAAATGCATAGAGAAGAATTTCATGTGCATGATAGAAATAAGGAAAGAGATATCCTACAACTAGTGCATACTTACATATGTAGACCTATGCAGATGAGGTCGCTAGGTGGTGCATATTACTTTCTTTTATTTACTGATGATTGCAATAGATATTCATGGGTTTATTTTCTGAGTAAAAAGAGTCATAATTTCGAGTATTTTATAGAATTTAAAACCTTGGTGGAAAAATAGTTTGGAAAAAGCATAAAAATTATCCGCTCTGATCAAGGGGGAGAATACAGGTTAGGGGAGTTCATGAAATTCTATAGATCTCATGGGATTTTTTAGTAGTTTACAGTGCCTCACACACCATAGCAGAATGGAGTGGCAAAGCGTAAGAACATAACTTTAGTGGAGTGCGCAAGGAGTATGTTACAAGGTAAGGGTCTATCTAATATTTTTTGGGTAGAAGCTATTCATACTATTGTATATTTATAGAACAAAAGTCCTACCAAATGTCTTGGATTCAAAACCCCCTTTGAAGAATTATATGGACTCAAACCAACAGTAAATAATTTAAGAGTATTTGGGTCAAAAGCCTTTGCTCATATACCCAAAGCTGATAGGAAGAAATTAGACCCTAAAGCTATCAAATGCATCTTTGTTGGATATGGCACTAAATTTAAAGCATATAAGTTGTTCAATCTTGAGTCTCATAATATATTTGCAAGCAGTGATGTAGTGTTTCATGAATAGGTCCAAGAAGGGAAGGATGAAAGTGATGATGATTGGCACATTCCATTATTGATGGAGGAAATCAGTGAGGATGAACGTGAGCAGGAGTAGAAAGAAGAGTAGAAAGAAGAGCAGAAAGAAGATCAGAAAGAAGGTGATATAATCAACAATGCGAGCCCGAATAAATATGAAACAGAAAAATTTGAGGTAAGTCCCCTACCAAGGAGCTCAGGTAGGAAGACTCAAATACCATCCAGATTGAAATACTATGCTTTGATGTCAAATATTTTAAACATTGTAGAACCCACTAATTATAAAGAAGCTAGTCAATCTGAGGCATGGAGGGTTGCAATGAAGGAAGAGATTGAATCTATTCTTAGAAATAACACATGGGATTTAGTTCAACTGCCTAAAGGTAAAACACCCATAGGATGTAAATGGCTATATAAACCGATAATGAATGCAGATGGAAGTATAGAAAAACTAAAAGCTAGACTGGTTGCAAAGGGATATTCACAACAAGAGGGTATATATTTTGATGATACCTTTTCCCCTGTAGAAAAGTTAAACACTATCAGAATGCTTATCTCTTTAGAAATAAAACACAATTGGGAGCTACACCAGCTAGATGTTAAATCTGCATTTTTAAATGGTGAATTGAAAGAATAAATTTACTTAGTACAGCCTAAAGGGTTTGTAAATAAGGGGTAGGAACATCTTGTTTGCAGATTGAAAAAGGCACTATATGGCTTAAAACAAGCACCTAGGTCTTGGTATGAAAAGATTGATTCTTTCTTTTTATAGCATGGTTTTCATAGGAGTTTGAATGACCCAGATTTGTATACCAAGTGCAATAAACATGGGCAGATTATTTTGATTTCTTTGTATGTAGATGACATGATTATAACAGGCAATGCAGATAATTTGATCAAAGAAATAAAATGGCTGATGGCACAAGATTTTGAAATGAAAGATCTTAGAAGTATCCATTACTATTTGGGATTGGAAGTATGGAGAGATACTGGATAGAATTTTCTTACTCAGGGAAAGTATGCCAGAAGTCTGCTGGAAAAATTCAGCATGGAGCAGTTTAGGTCAACAACAATGCCATTGCAGTAGAATTTGAAGTTATGCAGTGATGATGGCACTAAGAAGATGGATGCCACTATGTACAGACAGCTAGTTGGGAGCTTGATATATCTCACAACAACTAGACCAGACTTGGCATACTCTGTTAGTGTGTTGAGCCACTTCATGTCTAAACCAGTTGAAAGTCACTGGGTTGCAACAAAAAGTGTGTTGATGTATATTTTTGGTACTAATAATTATGGTATTTTATACACTGACAAATCTGATGTTACTCTAGCAGGTTTTTCAGATTCAGACTCGGCAAGTAACCTGCATGATCGAAGGTCTATCACAGGTTATGCATTCAGCATAAGATCTGGGGTCATAACATGGAGTAGAAAAAATCAAAGTATTGTAGCCTTATCTTCATGCGAAGCTGAGTACCAAGCATTTTGTGCAGCCACATGTGAAGCGATTTGGCTGAGAAGGCTTCTCAATGATGCAGGAGAATAACAGGAAAAATCAACTTCCATTAAAACTGACAGCTAGAGCACCATTAAACTAGCATATAATCTAGTGTTTCATCAAAACACCAAACATATTGACACTCAGTTCCATTTTGTTAGAGAGAAACTACAGTCAAGAGAAATCTTTGTTGAATATTGTAAAACTTGTGACAATATGACTGATATTTTTACTAAGCCTCTTGCACGTGTAAATTTTTAATTGTTTAGAGGGATGTTAGGAGTTCAGGATAATCCTTTCTCCATTAAGGGGGGGAGTTGGAAATAATTATATTATTTATGTATTAATGGAGAAAAGGTTACATAGTTGTAACGTATCTCCTTAGTTTAGGATTTGTTCCTAGAATTTAGGAGTTTGTTTTCAACTTCTTGATTTCTTGTGATGTACTTAAAGATGTATTTTCTGATTATTGAATGTAGAGTGATCTCTCCATTTGATCGTAGTCTCCAAGTGCAGTACTCACCTAAGAGATACAACTCCTCCTTTTCAGTTCTGTGTATATCTTATCTTTAACCAAAACAATATTTCAATTTTTAATCGTAATAAACTATTTTACATTATCCAACTCATCAATTAATATGAAATGCATGACTTAAATATGTCTATTTCAACGCTGATTTTACCTTCCGAGTGGTGAAGAAGTAATATAACCAGAGCTTTCGGAAGTACAAGTACCGCTTAAAAAGGGAATTCGACTTTTCTGAATATTCATTGAGTTTCTTAAGTGACCTTTATTTAACCTCTGAATGTCCGAGCATCACGAATTGAATGCAGTTGAAGTGAATTTCTAGCTTCTTCCTTTATTTTTGTTGAAAAAACTCTTGGTAAGTGATCTACTCGCTATACAACACATTACCGACACTTAACTAACAGCTGAATTTAATTTTCTAAACAACTACAGCTAGTTGTACTTCATGCACAGCCATTCAACCCCATTAACAATGGTAATTATCTCCAACCATTCCATCGAATTAATAATCACAGCCAGTTAAATGGAAATTGTGTTACAAATAGACGAGTTATATAAATGGGCTTGGATCTATAAATTATAAGCAAATAAGAGCAACCAAGTAGAAATAATTGGAGGTCGAACCATCGTTAGAATTTTAGGTGTTACTCTTTTCCATGGATTGTCTAAAGAATGGATTGTCTAAAGAAAATGACTGACAAGTTTTCTTTTACCGTGAAATGAGAAATTTAGTGATCACCATGGGTTTTCAGGTGGCCTTTTATGTTTAATGGTGATATTTTCTGGAATAGCCATTGAACGTTGCAACTTCAATCACTTTTCAAGAAAAAATCAATCTTCCCGTTCTTGTATTTTCCTATGAATGCGAATGCATGGACATCGCAACTAATGGCAGAAGAAATGAATGCGGCAAAGAGCACGGTTGCTAAGGTGATTCAAAATACAAATAGGACATCCATTGGCTAACCATCCAGTGAACAGAACTCCATTGTCAGAAAGAAGCTCAAAATTGCTAGCTATCAATTTTAGGGTTTCTTGAATTTTTTATATCTATTTAAAATAATCCAAGAATCGCATAGGTTGTTTTAGAGGGTTCATAGTAACATGTTAGATACATTTCATTACACCAATATAATTAGGGCCAAGTTAGATACATGTTATTTCTCTAATAGGGATCTCAAAGTTAAGCTGAAAATTGTATTATATCATTTGCATAGAATTTGATTCACAATCACTCATGTAGTTTGTGAAGGGAGAGAGGAACCCTACCACATTGCCTCATGTCATTCTCAAACATCACTGCCCCAGCTTAAAAGAATAAAATAAAAATGACACAAAACCTTTAGAAAATCATTTCTAAGCATATTTAGGCTTATTTCTAAACAATGGTTCTCTATTAAAAGAGATTTCACTTATTCTAGTAAAACTTATTATAATACTCTTCACTAAATAAATATTCAAAACTTACTCTTATATTAAATTTTATTAATCAAAATAAAATAAAATAAATTTAATAGAACTATTATTGAATTTTTGATTAAATTATATTACACCAATTTGTTAAATTTATTAAAAAATTATAATAAACTAATTTTATTATTTATTAATAAAATTTATTAAATAGATTCATAGAATATTAATTTGTTAGCTACTTGGGTTTTTTTTCTCCTTATTTCACTATTTAAACTCTCACTTTCTGTCCTTCTTTTCTTCATCATTCAAAATATTTTCTTGAAGATGAATTCCTTTGGGATTCAAAACATGGATCATTATTTTATTATCCTGTGGATAATCTGAAATTTCTTCAATAAGCTAGAACCACAAAAACTTGAAAACCATAATACTCAATATATTCTATGATGAGAAATATAACATATGTATTAGTTATAGAATAATTAAAAACACATATCTCCAACACCCTCTTTTTTCTTGTCCTTTTAAAACCACTTAGATTTATCCATCCAATATAAAAATTATTCAAAGTACTAAATCAATTTTGTATAAACCATTCTATTGAAATTATTCGATTTCTAGCGATATTTTTTTATGGCAAGAGAGAAATGAAAAATTCAACATACTAAGTGTACTCATTATCAATATTACAACATAAACCCTTGCATATGACTTATAAATATTAATCATCATTAAAGTAATTTATATACTCTACCAACAGTTTATTGCCATAGTCACATAGATGACCTTCTCAAAAACCTGTTCATCCCTTTGTCTTCATTTAGAAAATAATTTTTTAAGTTCCTCCACACTAAATGTACCAACCAAACACAAGAGAGGGGACCTCTCATGGTCTCTCATGCTAGTAGTGTAATTCCTTTTTTATAATCTATAATGTAGGTGATTTATGGGTCTCTACTCGAAATGTTAGGGGCATACCTCTCATGCTTCATAATTTAGGCACTTTCTATGTAGGTAACCCTAGGCACTAGGCTTCACGCATTACGCAACACAACCTTTTTATGAGAAATGAAACAACCATATAGTATGAAAAAATTGTTCAAGAAACATAATATTGTGCAGTACTGTGGAGTATTTACTAATAATGGCTTCAAGATACTTATACAAAAATGTTAAAAAAACACTCAAACGACAACTTATTTAATATCACACTTTGCTGGCCTCTCTCATAAGGGAGTGATGATGAGAGCTAGTTGGTATGCTATCGACACTTATACAAAAATGTTAAAAAATAACTCAAACAAAAACTTATTTAATATCACACATTGCTGGCCTCTCTTATAAGGGAGTGATGGTGAGAGCTCGTTGGTATGCTATCAAAATACATGTATTGCACTAAAACTTATTATTCCTATATTTTATTATCACACTTATATATTTATGCATACTATAACCAAGAAATTTCTTATACTAAGGTCTAAATCACTCAATTTTGGCCAATGAGCTATTTTTTCAGTGCTTAGTTTGATCCAAAAATCGGGATAAGGGGTGTGAAAATTGTTTTTTTAATAGAGTTCAAGTTATCAAGGAATTTATCTACTTTTGGTTGTTAACTGTATAGGTCTTTGAATTGCATTGTACAAATGACCTACAACTTTTCTATCTAAATAGATTATGTAATAAATCTACTCAGAGACAAATAACCTTGAATCACACTTTGAGTAGTTAAAGAACTACTTAAGAAAACATCTCAAATCAGGACTAAAATTAATCACGACGCAAGTATATAGATATCAGTCTCTTTTATTCTACATTAGTTGCGAATGTAAATATATATCGAGTGCAATATTTGGTATATGAAATATCAATGTTGGACAAGAAAATAAGTACAATTCACCCTAAATGTGGTGGAGCCTTGATGCAACAACAAAGAATACGGGCAGAGGGAAAAGAATGTAGTTGTTTAAATGATGTTTTCCCTTCAAAAAATAAAACACCTTAACTAATTTAGGCACTTTCTATCTAGGTTTCCCTAGTCACTAGGCTTCACACATTAGGTACCACAACCTTTCCATGAGAAATCCAACAACCATATAGCAAGAAAAATTTCTTCAAGAAACATAATCTTGTTGAGTATTTACTAGTAATGGATTCAAGAAACTTATACAAGAATTTTAAACTAGCAATTGAACGACATGTTGCAAAAGAAACGTTGTAAGGAAATACCATAGGAAAGAGTAGACTAGAATAAATAAGGTGTTGCAGAGAAGGAGCCATTGTGAAGTAATTAAAGAAAAATTTAGCTTCCATGGAAGGAAGTATTGGAGGTTTAAAAAATATTGATGATAAGAGTTATCAACCAGAATTTTTATTTATAGATATTGAAATAGGAAATTGGGGGTGAAAATCCTTTGGTTATTAATAATCCTCTGAAACAAGAATGAAATAAGCATGTAACTCAAATCTCAAGCGGCACAACATCAATGTCAACATCATAAAAATAGTTTGAATTGATTGCAGACCTTAGAATGCACTTCCTTGTTACCTACAAGTTTACATTCTTGCATATCCACCCTAAAAGATAAGGTCCTAGATGTCTAATAGTTTCAGGCTTTAGCTTCTTGTCTAAGTCTTCAAAAATCAAATTAGCTTGAGAATCACTATCAAAAAGTGTATCTAAATTGGTATGTTTAGACATGAATCCAATATGGAAAATTTCACTTCTTGTATCTTCATCTTGAGTTACATTGGAACAACATGAAGAACTACTTCTTACTGTGTTCTTACCTTTCAAACCAATTTTTTATAATCTTGGTTTAATCTCCTAAATCTAAACCTGAGTCATGTTCAACGATTGCAGCAGTTTTTCCCTTCTCTTTGGCTTTCAGTTTGTTTTCCTTGAACCCCAAATGAAGTTGCCAACAATGGTCTTCATCATGGCCATTCTTCGAAAAATGTTTACATGTGAGATTCTCTTTCTCTCTTTTGGTAGGGTTATTTCTCTCTCCTCTTCCATTTAAATTTCCCTTTCCTTTACCCTCATACTCAAGGAAACTCTCACTTTTCTCATCTATACTCTGTTTCCCTCTTACTTCTAAATGTGTGCCTTGAATGAAAATCTCATCTAACTGTGTAAACCCCCAATATAATTTGAAAATTTTTCTTGAGAACAAAAATTAATACCAAAAATAAGAGCTCTTCTCCTAAATTCATGAGTATAATCTTGACTCTTTTCCCTTTCAATTTTCTAAAATTCTTTGAGTCCATAATGGATTTTTTCATGTAAGCTAGAGGATAGAATTTATTTTTAATGGAAACAATTTAATTTGACCAAGACATTGAGATCTTACCGTAGTTTTTAATCTCTTCTTAAGTCCTTGCTTGACACCATACAAGTGTTGATCCCTCCATCCTCAAGGAAGCCAATTGAAACATTATGTAATCTTCTTGAAGGTTCCAAATTCTGAAATAAAACTCTGATTGAAGAATCCAATTATTGAGCCTCTCTACATTCACTTTTCCATTATACATTAGAAGCTCAAACTTGAAATCAAGTTTTAGTAAGGGAGTTTTTCCATTTTTGTATTTTGAGTGAGTATGGGTGGTTTTGGTTGTGGAAGTGGAAGATGATGATGATGGTGATGATGAGGATGATGATGAATATGGTGGAGAAAGAGGAGGCTTTCCTCCACCACCCTTTGAATCCTTATGTTCATCCTTTTCATCCCTCCCTTAAAAGAGGATCCTAACCCTTTCAGTTATTTCATAGAAAGCCTACTTGTATGCTTCCTCCTCTGAAATACCTTCAGTCTCTCCAAAATCTCACATGATGGTTATGTATTCAAGCTAAGCTTCCGGTGCAACTTCTACCTCATGAATCTCACCTAGATATAAAACTTGAGATGCTTCAAGGGCAGTTGTGAGTGAAAATTTGGGTGGAGATGGTGCCCTAGTGGCTCTCCTTATTTTGGTCCTAGCCTTAAAACTAGCAACCAATAGTTTCCCTTCTCCTCTCTACAACTTTAAGCTTGTAAGCATCACAAATTTGTAACCATTAAAACCTTAGTTTCACATATCTCAAGAAAATCAATGAAATAACCTTTCAACCTTTGCTCTGATACCACCTAGATCTGAATCTGAATGTTAGTTTTGTTGTGCCAATTTCACCTTCCGAATTATAAATAAGTTGATGATATTTTTCTTCATGTGCGTAGGCTTCTTGAGGTGTTTATGAGTATTAAATTGATCCATTAACACAATTTTTTGATGAATTATTTCACGCCTCCTGGGCCAAATCTCCTTGGTCCAACTTCCATGGCCTGGGCCTCTATATTAGCTCAAAATGAAAAAAAAAAGGTTTTTTTTATAATCCTCTACTACTCCTAAAACCTACTTCAATGTGTTGAGAATTTCCAATTAATCCGAAATAGACTATTCTTGAGCCCAATTTCATTAGATTTTGCAAAAGTTATGGCCTCCTCAATTTTCGCCTACAAAACCCCACTAAATCTGGAAAGAAATCTAGTTACGACTGCTAATTTTGGAGATTTGCTAAAATTGGAAGACTCCACCAATGTAACACCCCTTGTTTTATGTTTTTCTTTCAAGCTAGGCATTTGAACTAAAATCCAAAGGGGAGTGGACCCCAATGGATAAGTATTGTGTGGATGTAATTAATTATTTAATTATGAAAAATAAATAAAATAATTTTGTGCATATAGAACAAATGAGAATTATGAGATCACTTGAAAAATCCATGAGGTATGGAAAGAGGCTAAGACTTTCCCCAAAAATCTTTCAAAAATCCTGAAAGAATTTATTTCTAATTTAGATTTTTGAGGAAAAATCTAGATTTCCCCCAATGAGGTGGAGAGTAGTTGGGAAGAGGTAGAAATCTGGAAAAGCATAAAGCAGATTTAAAATTCCCTAAATAAGGGAAGCCTAGGCAAACAGGAATAAAAGCATCCTGTAATTCTGGACGCAGAATTAGAAACAGGCTTTGGGGAGCATAAGCTTAAATAAGCTACTCCAGAACAGATTGGGGGTTGGAGACAGAGGAACTCTAAGGCTGGGAGGACTGGTCAATTGCAGAAGTGGTATGGCAATAGTGTTTATGAATGGTTGAGTTACTTGTTACTGTGTAGTGTTATTACTAACTGTAGATGTTATTTTATTTTAAATGTTGAAACTGACATTCCATACATTTACAGAATTGTTAGAAGAATTCAATCCTCTCAATTCTGCATAGTTGTAGGAATAGGAATTATGGGGAAAATCATCTAGAAGCTCTAAACCTGCTATGGTTTAAATCTGGAGATTTATAATACTCCCATAATTCATGAAAGCTGTAAGTTTAATCTGCTTCTATGAAAATATAAATCTAATTATGTATGAGCTCAGGAAACAGATTTAGAAGATGAAAAATCATCTATGAATTGGAGGAATTTATAGACATTATGTACTGTATAAATATTGCAGATATAAAAATTTTGTAATGCTTGTCTATATATATTGTAACCTTCTAAAACAAGGAAAGACCTGAGCTGAAAAAGGAAATAAGTTCAGATATTAGAGCTAGATATATTCAAACAGAAAAGAGTTGGGTTAATTGCACTATAAATGAACCTGGAAATAATTTTGGTTTGTGAAATAAACATGAATTATGGTATTGATGATATCATCTACTTATAACATGTTCAAATTGAATAATCAATAGGAAAATACATATAAGAAATTTAAGATAAATTTCAGGCAGAACTCATAAGCTGCTTGGAATAGCAGAGATTACACAAACAAAGTCTTAATAAATTCTGGTTAGAGGTGCTTACTAGAAACTAGAATTATTGACTATCTTATATCAATTATTTTAAGAACTCCAGAGCCTCGTATTGTTGATAAAAATTAAATAAAATATGATAAATTTAAACTGAAATGTAGAACGAGAATTTATACTTCTGAAGTATTGATATATACATGGGTAAGAAGTTAGAATGAAAAAGGAGTCTGCATAACTCCAAAAAAAAAAAAATACATGACAAAGTATCCGTAGTGAAACCTGTATCTGGAAGAGGAGGGACCATGCAGAAATAGATCTAATAATGCAATTTGTTGATATATAGCTATTAGTTACTGTGCCAAGAAAGATTTATGTAAAATCATTTAGTAGCTTTATATATACATTTATATTACTAAAAATTGGATGGAATAGAAAGGTAAGATAGGACTAGTAAAGTTATTAATTCCAGTGTATAAATTGAAGCAGATAGTTACAGTAGAAAGAAAACATGACATGAGTATTAACATGAAGTAGAGATCTGTGAATAACCAGATTCTATCATCAAATTGTTGATATGAAACAGAAGTTGTATATATATGCTCTCCTGAAACTAAACTAGTAAATGAGAATATCCTATTCCATAATATATACACAGAAATCATTGTAACCTGAATTTATATAATTCAGGATTTATAAGAAATCCGAGTCTCTGTTAAAATTCCATTATTACAGTTGAAAATTTTATGACAATAAGATTGGAATTGTCAGGACAAACTATAAATTAAACATGTGAAAGACTGGGTATACTCCGACGAAATAGAATGTCGATACCGACCTGAAAATTACAATGTGAAAATGAAGTTAATTTCGAACGAAAGACAAGCTATCCAACACCATCTCATGGTAACTCTGAATGAGATTCAAGATTACTTGAAACAAGACGAGCGCAAAGTAAGAAGTATGTGATAACTGGTTAAGAATAAATATCTCACAGGGATAAAGTATTAAATTTAATACCGATCGAAAAAAAAACAAATTGTTACCTCGTAAGTGAAGCCCTCGTTCCCCAAACAAGCTGCAACAAAAATTGATTTGGGATTAAAATTTTGAAGACCATTTAACCAAATCTGAATGATGGAAACAATGGTTAAATATCCAACTCGAGTCGATTGGTATACCTAGGGTATAGTTTTGTCGCCGGAAGTGAGGTACTTAGAGCTCGGCGCAACTCGGTTCGAAACATAATACGTATGGCCACAAAAGACCACACGAAATAGTTCCTACCAAAAATCGATTCAAGTGTCAACTACAAAATTATATAGGAGATTCTAAATGCAAAGGGGAGAGATTAATTGTGTTAGTTAAAAATAGATAGAATGACCTCTTCGTCACTATAAGAAGAACATATCTCTACACACCGATATTAAGCTTAATAATCAAACGTGACACAGCCAATTTAACGATGGAAATTTTATATATCAGGCCGAGACAACCTCAAGAGGTTGAACGAAATTATTTATAAAAAAAAAAACACCCAAAACCATGAAATAAAGGTATAGATATCGTCGAGGAGGACGTATATATGTGTTCACACACACAAAGCAAATTATCCAGACCAAACCATGGAAATGACCAAGTAGGTGTACCTGAAAGTGAATTGTAAGAAGGAAATCGTTACGCCGAAAGGTCTGGAAACGTATATCTCGTAGCTCCACAGGAATGAGCATAGTCTCAATCTTCAAGAGGTGGCAAGGAAAATGAAAGGAAAAAGAAAAATCTCTGAAACAATTCATAGATTTAATACAAGTTCCTCCAAAACCCTAACTGGCGTTGGACCATCTCAATCATCCATGTGTCCTCAGATCAATGGTATAGACGAGGATTGAGTTGGAAAAATCGAAACTAAATGCGTAGCCGCTTAACAACTTTAATGTAAATCCATAAAAATCAATTGCAAAGTACTCAAAGGTATCATATGGTCAGTGATCATAAATGAACAAATATTCGTTGCAGAATATAAACATATAAGCTAAGACCCTTGCGTATAAAAAACAAATCTGAGTTATCTGGCATGGAATCAATTCAACTTAAACCACCAGCCAAGTTATCACAGAGGATGCGATTGGATTACCAATGTCACAAAAACACTAATTTGATCTTGCCAATGAAGCATGAGAAGTACAACAAATCCAATATCTCCTACCTCAACCGAGATTTCAGTCCAGTTGGAGGTACGTTGTATATTAGTGGTTGTACGAAGACAATATTTATATTCACACGTTGGAACCAATGGATGCAAGGATATAGTATTCTCGTAGAGAAGAGTTAAACGATTCTATTTAGAAAGGTTCCATTTTATAACTTTATGATATATAGAAATGTTATATAGTATCATGACCATTGAAGACGTGTTAAGATAAAAAGGGAAACGAATTATATATCACTCATAAAACCTATGAGAGTGTAATATAGTGACCATGTGAAACCAAATAAATAGGTATGGCGATACCATTAAGGGCTAAATGGAAGTGTTGAAACGAATATAGTAAATTATATATATAGGGAAGGATGTGAAATATATATATGTGTATCGTATATATATGATAATGACACATACGAAAGCTCATGAAAACAAAACCATAAATGTTACTGAATTATATGTGTGAGCGTTTGAATCAACATGAAAACCATGTTTAATAGAATTACATTAAATGAGAGATTCAAAGGTAGATCTGAATATCTATGGTGGATAAATGAACAGAATTAAATTATCAAAGGTAAGCTTAGAAAAAAAAAAAATTATTTGGCGGTGGAAAGGAAGAGACATTACAACCAAAGAGGCCTCTATATTAATCGGGATTAATTAACTGTTAATTGGGAGTTAACTATAGAATTAGCGCTAATAACACATTTAATTAAATATAGATTACAACAAGATTAACGCAAATTTAATACAATTATTTATTATTAAGCATGTTTAACCCAATGCTTAGTGGAGTGTTCCACCCCTAGTTGTAGCCCAACGGTGACATATATGAGGGGGCTGGCCCCCTCCACTGCCTGACGCTTCAAACGATATCATAACATATGTAATTTAGTAGCATATAGAGTTAAGTTACAAGGTTGTGGTATAGTGGTAGGTTGGTGTGCTCGCTTGTGGGAGGTCCTGGGCTTGAGCCATGAACTCTGCCCTTCCACCCGTATTAATTTTTCCACCCAAACTATATTATATGCCCAACCTTTGGATATATTACATTTGATAATTCGAAGTTTGACCATATATGAAATTCACCCATACCTTGGTCCACCAGAGGGGGCACATGGCAGCCCCTGGTTACCCCACGTGTTTGCCTCTAGTTGGACTATTTCAACCATATAATAAAAAAAATGTCGTTCGACCATTGAACTATGAAATTCGGAAATTCTACCGTAGTGGTAAAAAAAATTTGTCTTCCTAAATTTCCAGTGAATCTTACAGTGACACTTGTCACAGTGTCATTGGGAGAAAATGATGGAATATTCCTAGAACATCCCTTTTTTGTTGACTAGGTTGTCATGTCACCATTCTATAACTTGTGTGCAATTTTTTTTACTTGTTAAGGAAAATGAACAACAGGCTCTATCTTCCTCATCCAGAGTGGGTTTTCAATGAAACAAATTGCGTTGGATTTATGGGAATGAGTTGTTTTTTGTCCTTCAGTTTCCAATAAATTCTTAACAATTGCATTTTCTAGCTTAACACCGATCACCTGGTGATTGAATGCACTTGTGTGTGTGTGGGTTTCTTTTAAGAAGGAAAATTATCTACTGAAGTGCGTAAATATAAAACAAAATGAGTCCTAATTTAGCAAACCTAGGATGGTACAATACAATTTGTAGGATTGATAAGGGTGAGTTGAATAAATAATATCAAATAATATCGCTCCATTTTGAGCACACTCAAAATTTACAAGTTTGTTTAGCCTTTTTATTCATGTTGACATAACAATATTTTGAAATAGAGTTTTATATGCCTTATTTTTTCTAAACACAAACAATAGTGGGTCATGGTAAGCTAATACTTCAATAATGATCCAGAATGAAAAAATGAATGGGTAAGGATTTTCACTTTTATATCATAGCTACAAGTGAAATTTTACGGGCTAATATTCCCAAGTGGGGTAATATTTAATGTTTTTCCAAAATCAATTAGTCAATTTCCATTTTAAAAAAAAAAAGCCAGATTTTATAGTATTAAATTATTTTACCTTGAAAATACCCAATATTATATATTCTCTAATATAAAATAATTATAAATCTAAACATTTTTACAAAGTTATCATCAAAAATTTTAAGATTTGGGTATTAGGCACTAGTAATATTTTCCATGATTGGTAAACCTTAAGATAAACAACTATCCTTAAAACCATGTTACCTACTGCAATTAATATATTCAAAGACCGGGCTGTATTTGCATCTCTTTGAGTAGGAATTTGACAAATCAAGCATTCTATACTTGACAACAACTCCATCATAGAGATAAGATAATTACAGTGGAACATAATGTTATAGTCATGTACTCTAAGAGGTAAATCTATATTACTTAGCTCATTGTTAATCTTAGTTTGACATTTTCTAAGCTAAACATTATATTTTCCCTTATTGTTTACTAACTAAAATAAATTATGGCACAATTAATAACTACACTAACCTACTTTAGCAACAACTTTATTTCTTTGTACATCTCTACAGATTGAGGTGTCTCTACATATTTTTAGACTAAAGAAATGAATCTCATATATGTTAGATTAATGTAGATTAATATATATATATATATATATATATTATGATATTTTAGAATTTAATAAATTATATAAGATTTTTTTATTTCAAAATTATGTAATATCTCAAATCCCTTGGACTTGAATTATTACACACCTAGGAGATTATCACATATATATTTTATAATTTCTTTTAATTTGTTAATGGAGTCATCCTCTTTCATTTATAAATATTCAATATTATTTCCATAAAAAAATATAAAATTATTTTGATTTCGTTTTATTCCATCATAGTTAACAAAAACAATATCTCAATTTTTAATCATAATAAACTATTTTAAATTATCCGACTCATCAATTAATATGAAATGTATGATTTAAATATGTCTATTTCAATAAATATCCCCCTAAAATCAAAAAAAATAAATATATTTCATTTAATATTTTTTATGATCCTTCTGCTAAGCTCAACGATAAATATTTGGAAGATCCAACGGTGAGTTTTATGGAATATGTAATTCCTATTTGTCATCAGTTGTGATTCTCTTTATGTATAGAGTCTGTTCCTATTCTATATATTAGTTCCTAGTTTAGTGTGAGGTTGAGATATTTCCACAACAAAATTCTTGTGCGTCTAAGATAGATTCTCTATCTTGAGACAATTCCTTATGTATATATGTAACTTGATTTAATTAATGAATATAGCTTGTATGCTCAGTTTCTAAGTTGGCGTCAGAGCCCGTTTGGGCCTAGGCCCAGCCTTGGCCATTCCTGGGCCGAGGGAAATAAAATATTATTTGTTTGTTTTAGTATTGTTTGTCCATTCATCAGTATTCGAACATTTATCTGTGGAGCGATCTCGAAGAAATCAAGGAGGAGCTCTTTATCTCATGAGCACTGCTAGAATTAGAATATCTGCATAATCGTTTCTTCTACGATATCAAATATATTTCAAATCGGCTTACTAGCTCTGACTCCGAGTGAATATTCAAGATCTCGTATTGGTTTTGCTTGAATTCGAAGGAAATGAGAGAAATTATCAGCATTCACATTGGTCAAGTCCAGAGTTCAAGCAGTTCCAGTATGAGCCGAGAACCTGATGTCTTTGTTGCGTCTGCTTTAGTACCATTTTCTATCGAGAAGGATCATGGCAGAGGAATGGAGGAATGAAAACCATCAGGCTTTGAACAGAGATGGGCGTCATTGGTTTGATGGGGAGAGCCAGCGATCTGGTGGATTGGCAGATCGACCCATGAGGATGAATGACTTATTTTCTCATACAGGATCACAATTGTTTGGCGGTATAATACACAATGTGATGCAATAGATGCTGCCATTAATGAGGTGAAAATTTTTTACATAAGCAAAAAAACCATGTGTATTGAAATTTATGCTGGTAGTCATCCAACCTATGACTGGGCGCTCAGGAAGTAGATCACGACAATTACAGATATTCACAGTGTCAAAACCATGAAAAGGGTTTTAGAAACCATTGCAGTTGTTGGTGTAGAGGATTTTCCAGGGTTGCACATATACGACACCAAGAATGCGTCCAATGTGAAGAGCCTAACTTGGTCTGACAAATCCCACACACAGGTTTATGGACCCTGTGTTCGATCCATCGCCTCATCAGATTCTTCCATCTTCGTGAGCTTTGAAAATGGGCAGAGGATTAAGAAAACGATCCTGGTTGTCGACAAGGAGAGGCTCGAGGTTTCTCAATAGGTCGGCTGACAAAATGGTAACTCTACGCACTCCAAGGTTTCGACGATTTTGCATTTTGTGAATTCTCAGAACCTTCTCATGGTGAGAGGCATACATGGTGGCATCGTTGGATACTACGGTTATGTTCGCCTCTTCGATGCAAGGGTCGACAAGATTGTGTGGGATTGGATTGAGCAAAATGCTAACGTTGATCCGAGGATGATAGAACAAGACAGCTTCGCAGATGTGCTGGTGATCAAAGACCTGCAGTGGAAGCTGATCGGCAGCACGCTGATTGGTGTGTCTGCTGGGAGGATTGGTTCGACTTGCGATGGTGGTGGATCCTCTATTATACAACTGCTATTTGTTTTCGCTTCATGTACTTAGGCAGTTTGCATTCACGGAAGTGGCATATGCTGCGTTATCATTCGCAGATAAAGCAGAATGACAATTGATTTCATCTCTCTTCTTGCTATATGTGTTGTGATTGCAACATGTTTCTTTGTGCAAAGGAATCAATTAAGACATGTTGGACATCAGTCACGTGTTTTTAAATTTCATGGTTTGGGCATATTAAAAAAAAATCTAGAGGGTTTGATTTCCAATGTTGTGGACCAACTTTTTGATTTGGAGTTTGGAGCTTTCAGGTGTCAGAAGAGGTGCAGAATCACCTAGAGTTGTTGGGAGGCTTCAAACATCCTTAGTTTGGGATCAACCTAGTTGAAGGTTGAACACATTTCTAGCATGGTCTCATGGCGCAACAAAGAAGTGAGCCAAGGGTAGTGTGGTGAGTTGCCTCGACATGATTATTTTTCTTTACAGGTTGAAGATGAAACAAATTGTCTTCGTGAATCATTTTACTTTCATGTTGATACCGGTCAAATTAACATCTAAATGTATTTATGTAAATTTGGTTAAAAGAATTAAATGTTGTATTTTTGTGACATTTAGTTTGGGCACCTATTTTCAAGAGTGTGAGTCTTTATTGGAATTTCCCATTCCAACAATAGACAAATTTATTTGCAGGAATGATTTACTACCATATATAGTGAACACATGACAATGAAAATGGCATCATAGATTGGATGATGATCGTGTTTGTGTGTGCCGAGTGTGATGGAAACATATCTGCATGTTGAAATAGCGAGGAGATTAGCTTGATAATGGGTCTTTTTTGTTGCATCCTGTCAGCGAGCATGAGGAGGCATGCTTGGAAGCAGTTACCCTACCTTCATACTGTGAATAGGGGAAGTGGCATTATGTTGCGATTCCAGGGGAATTGGATACTGAAATGAGAACTTTTTGTGTATAAAATCATTGAATTTTATGCATGTTGATAGTGAATTTGTGGATGACGCAGGATTGGAGCATGGAGTCTTGGCTGTGATAAGCCTTTGTGGCTGTGTTGAGCCTTCGTGGCTATGGTGAACCTTTGTGGCTATGGTGAGCCTTCATGGCTGCGGGGAGCCTTCGTGGATGTGTTGAGCCTTCGTGGCTGTGGTGAGCTTTCGTGGCTGTGTTGAGCCTTTGTGGCTATGGTGAACCTTCGTGGCTGAGTTGAGCCTTGGTGGCTACATTGTATCTCCTCAAGGCTGAGTGCCTGAGTGGTGGAGGTGAATTACTGCTTGTCGAAATTTGAACTAGCAAGCAAATGAAAGGGTGTTGCTCATGCATGAAGCAACGTGGAGTGATCAATTGTCAGTGATCTGATAGGGATCATATCTAAGACAACGTGCAATGTATGATCTTGGATCTTCTCACAACAGTAGTGTGGGAAGTGTTCTAGTGAACTGAAATGTGGGGCGGACTGTTCACAACAGTGAATGGCGTGGCCATGTGTTGAACATTTTCATTATCATTTGGTATTGTTTGTTTGAAAGTATGATTGTTTGTGTATGTTAGGGAAAATTAAATATTTCATGATGGACATATTTTGGAACTAAAATTAATATACATATTGAGATTAGTCACCTCAATATGAAGTTATTTTTTGTTAGAATTGACTACTCTAACAAATGACAAGTTAAGGACGGAGTTCCAAGTTCTAATCGACAAGTACAAAGCCAAAGTAATGGTGTCTTATAGCATATGAATAGTGTGGTTTTTGTGGAGGTGAATGGTATGGTGAGCGGCAAAGCAGGATGGAAAATCAAGTTTGTGAGAGTTTGTTTTGTGTGAGTTTCTTGGAATAGACTCATGACCATGAGTATGAGTCACAGTTTGTAATTAGAAGCAAATCTATATGTCATTTATTGTTTGTACATGCTATAACACCCTGAGAAGCATGCATACCCCTTTGTTATATGTTCCCTATGTCAAAGAGTTTTTACACCCTAGAAGAGTGTGTCATGTGGGATGGATACACATGGGTGGGCCGTATTGGTTTTAGACTCCATAAGGTGAAATTTATATCAAGGGAGAGTTAATCGAGAGGTTGGATGAACCATGTATGTGAAGGATTTCCTAGTAGACTGGCGGCTGTAGTGGTTGGAACCCATGCATTTGGGTAGATGGTTGTTCCTTTATATGGACATCGACAATAACATGAACAAGATACAAAGTGTAATTACCAAATAGAACTAGTGTAATTACGAAACAGGACCAGTTGTAGATTTTGCAGATAGATATTGAGATAAGTAGTCATTAAGGGGGAGTGTTGGAATACGTAATTCCTACTTTTCTTCAGTTGTGATTCTCTCTATGTATACAGTATGTTCCTATTCTATAGGTTAGTTCCTAGTTTAGTGTGAGGTTGAGATATTCCCTCAACCAAATTATTGTGTGTCTAAGATAGCTTCACTATCTTGAGACAATTCCTTATGTATATATGTAACTTGATTTAATCAATGAATATAGCTTGTATGCTCAGTTTCTAAGTTTACCCTCTGAGTGGCAAAGAAATAATATAACCGTAGCTTCCAAAAGTACAAGTACTGCTTAAAAAGGGAAGTCGACTTTTCTGAAGATTCCTTGAGTTTTTTAAGTAACCTTTATTTAACCACTGAATGTCCAAGCATCACAAATGGAAGGAAGTGGAAGTTAATTACTAGCTTCTTTATTTTTTTCTGTTCAAAAAACTCCTGGTAAGTGATTTAATAGCTATACAACACATTACTGACACTTAACTAACATCTAAATTTAATTTTCTAAGCAATTAAAACTAGTTGTACTTCATGTACAACCATTCAACCCCATTAACAATGGTAATTATCTCTAACCATTCCATCGAATTAACAATGACAACCAATTAAATGGAAATTGTGTTACAAATAGATGATTTATATAAATCGACTTGGATCTATAAATCATAAGCAAAGAAGAGTAGCGAAGTAGAAATAATTGGAGGTCGAACCATCATTAGAATTTTAGGTGTTACTCTTTTCCATGGATTTTCTAAAGAATATGGCTGAATTTTTTTT
Organism: Pinus albicaulis; assembly: GCA_034641835.2. Lineage (NCBI taxonomy): Eukaryota > Viridiplantae > Streptophyta > Pinopsida > Pinales > Pinaceae > Pinus > Pinus albicaulis. The sequence goes on along the minus strand of CM076584.1, from coordinate 516,489,361 downwards.
TGTAATATCCTGTTTTGGGGATATCTCTAAAACACGGCAAACTCCAACCAGAGATAGACTGGGAGGGAATTTACCGGATATTTTTCCTCTGAAAGGAGGAAGAGATCCGAAGGCTACCTGGCCCTTTCCAGACTTTGTCTAAGAGTGAAAGATAAACGCACCAAGTGGTATAGAACTAGAATGCTCAGAACAATAATAATGCATCAAACATATAATATCATAGAAAGAAAATACGAAAGCTACGACAACTCATCTAGAAAACATAGAGAGGAAATGTTGAGCCATTTTATTAATCAGAGAAATTTAATGAAGTAGAATAGGCTAAACTTGCTCAAGGCAAGTGAGAAAACACTCTCAGAGAATACCAGAAATGGATGCTCTATGAACTGCGTCCCAGCTACTAGAAAATTGTCGTGTAGCTTCTACTGCTGGAATGGAATAAAAACTAGGGGTTGATCCCCTCGCCAGAATGAGCTGAAAATCGGCAAACCTCCTCTCTTCAACAACTTGGACAAAATCTAAAAACCATTCCAAGAATTTCCAACCCCGTAAATCTCCAAAAACTTCCTCCCAAGTGAATTAATCTGGCCTCCAAGGCACTTCATAGTGGCTAGATAGAAATAGCTGAAACATTGCCTCAAACTCTGCCAGAAACATCCGACGGGAAAAGGCTGACCCCCTGCTCAAAATCTTGACTAAATCACCTGTAGAAACCCTAATCTGAAGCTCCTCCATAATGTATTGCATCCTCTCTTCCAGCGACTGCATGGTCTCTATAAGCTCCAGCTCCGCAACAAAACCAAACAATAAAATGACTCACAAAATGCTGAAAAACCAACCTTGCCTAGGTAGGCACTCGAAGTCCCCTAGGGCTAAGGGCGAGATCTCCGACCGGAGACACTCAATGCACTAAACAGTGCCGCAGACAGGCTAAACAGCCAGCATGCTTAAGAAGACAAATGTCTCACTCAAAAATCATCAATTCTAGCATGAATGAGATGAGGAGGCTCCTCCATCTTTTATAATGTTGGTTTCCCTCCAAAACCCAACGTAGCCTCTCTCTCCTCCACATACTCATCCTTATTTGCGTAGAAGCTTGCAAAAAATTCTAGAGTGTACATAGGCCTCCCTCCTCTACATGGTGTTAGGTCCCCCTTGACTCCCACTTAAGTCACAACGTTGTGCTACTAGGTGGATGTCTTATTTCACTTAAGTGAGTTAGACCCTCTTCACTCACTTTTTATTTATTTACAAACTATGGATGGAAAACTTAACATAATCGGATATTCCAATTAGCTGTCGCTAATTAGGAATATTAGATTCTCCCCCAGCAAAATGTTGCTTGTCCTCAAGCAACTGAAGTGATGGATGCTACAAGATCTTCTCGCTCTCCCAAGTGGCATCCTCATCTAGCAAGTTCTTCCACATCACCAAGAATTCTCAGACCGTCTTGATCCGTAACCGCCTCTCCTTGGTATCAATAATGGCCTCTAGCTGCAGCACCAAGTGCCCCTCATCATCTGTAGGTGGTATCTCCTCTGTCACCGTCACCTGCTTTCCCAGCGCCTTCTTTAGGTATGATACATGGAAAATGTTGTGGATCTTGCTGCCTTAGGGCAACTCCAACTCATATGCAACCTACCCAATCCTGCGTATCACCCTGTATGGCCCGTAAAAGTGAGGCTTGAGCTTCTTAGCCCCCTTTTGCTTTAGCGATGACTGTCGGTATGGCTGTAATCGTAGGTAGACCAAGTCCCTTACCTCAAACTGTCTCTCCACCCGACGTCCGTTGACATACAGCTTTTGTTGGTTCTGTGTTGTAGCCATATTGTCCTTGAGATCTCAGAGGATGTCTTGACTCTCTTGGATCCAAATCTTGGCTCTAGGAGCCTTACTAGCACCAAACATCACATCATCAAAAGATAAAGGATGGTACCCATACAAAGCGTAAAATGGTGACATACCAATAGATATGTGATCTGTCGAGTTGTAGCAATACTCCCCCAAATGCAACCATCTCAACCATGCTCGCTGCTACCCACTAACATAGTTACGCAAGTAGCCCTCTAGCCACTTGTTAACTATCTTTTTTTGTTCATCTATCCGTGGGTGGTAACTGGTACTCGATGTTAACTTCGTCCCCACTAGTCAGAAAAGCTCCTGCCAAAATCTGCCCATGAAACACTTTTCCCTGCCACTGATGATGGTCTTAGGAAGACCATGCAACCTGAAAACCTCTCTGAAGAAAAACTCGGCCACCTGTGCTACTATGTAATGCATGGATATGGCGAAAAAGTGTGCATACTTTGTCATTCGATCAACGACGACAAAGATACAATCCTTGCCCTGCACCATGGGCAACCCTGTGATGACGTCCATCGAAATGCTCTCCCATTTCCCCTATGGAATGGGAAGAGGCTTCAATAGTCCCGCGGGATGGCTCATCTCTCCCTTATTCCTCTGACAAACATCACACTCCCTGATGTGCTGGAGTACGTCCTCCTTGAGGCCCTTCCACGAGAACCTCTCTCTAATGGCCCTGTAGGTTTTGGTAAACCCCTAATGGCCTACCAATGGAGAATCATGTGATGCCTAGAGTATCTTCTTCTTAAGCTAAGATCCCTCAGTCAAGAAGATCTTGTCCATGTAATAGATGATCTCATCGACCTCCCTGTACCTGTCATCCGCCACCTGTGCATCCAGCACTTCACAGGCAAATCTGTCCTGGGAGTACTCAACCAAAATTCAAGCCCTCCAATCTGCATCCAAGCTCATAAGAGATAACGTGGCTGGTCTACGTGAAAGGGAATCTTATACCATGTTATTATTACCCTTGAAATACTCAATGTCAAATTCATATGCTTGGATCTTACTGATCCACTTCTGCTGCCTCTCCTGTAGCTGCTTCTGCTCCAAAATGAACTTGAGGCTACTGTGGTCAGTCCTCACCTTGAATGTGTTCCCTACCAGATAGTTCGGAATTTGGCCAAGGCATGCATGATGGCCAACATCTCCTTGTCGTATATGGGATACAACCTCTCCTGCGGAAGGAGTATCCAGCTCTCACATGCTATAGGGTGTCCCCCCTGCATCAATACTGTGCTGATCCCCTCTCTCGATGCATCACACTCCAAAAAAAATGGCTCCGTAAAATACGGCAATGCAAGCACGGGGTAGCTACTCATCACCTCCTTCAGGCTATTAAAGGCTCGCTGCGTTGTATCTGACCAGCTGAATGCCCCCTTCTTCATCAAATCTGTAAGGGGTGTAGCAAGCTGTGAGAATCCTCTGACGAACTTTCTATAATAGGTACATATCCCAATGAACCCTCGAAGTTCCATCACATTCTTCGACTTCGGCCAATCTCTGATGGCTCTAATCTTCTCCTCATGGACCCTGACTCCGTCCACTCCAATAATGTGACCCAAATAAAAAATCTCTGTCATCCCAAACTCACACTTGGAGAGCTTAGCATAGACCTTTTTCTCTTCCAAGATGCGCAGCACTGCCTCTATATGCTGGAGATGCTCCTCCCAAGTCCTGCTATATATGAGTATGTCATCGAAGAAAACCAATACAAAATTCCTCAGATGATTGTGGAATATATGGTTCATGCAAGACTGAAAGGTGGCTAGTGCATTAGTCAGCCCAAAAGGCATAACCAAAAAATCAAAGTGCCCATAATTACACCTGAAGGTAGTCTTGGGAATGTCCTGTTCCCTCACATGAATCTGATGGTACCCTAATCTCAAATAAATCTTTGAGAATAACTTAGCTCCTCTCAGCTCGTCCATCATCTTATCGATCCTAGGTATAGGGTACCTATTCTTCAGAGTCTTCTTGTTCAGGACCCTGTATTCAATGCACATCCTCAAGGTGTCGTCCTTCTTCTTCACCAACATTACAGAAGAAGCAAACGAGCTCGTGCTCGGTCTGACGTGTCCAGGAGCCAACAACTCCTGGATGGCCCACTCAATCTCATCCCAATATGCTTTAGGATGCCTATAGGGTGTAGTGATCACCTCCTGGATACCCTGCTCAAGCTTGATGGTATGCTCAAGCCCTCTATCTGGTGGGAGACCTGGTGGTATATCCCCAAACACTACCTCATGCCTCTCAAGGATGACCAGTATATCTGGATGAACTGCTCGATCGATGGTCTCTACCTCTGATGCCTGCAACTCAACCTCCCACTCTATGTCTCCCTTCCAGAAGTCTGCCTCCATCCAGTGTGCTGAAACTATCTGAGGTGGGTAAGTATGCATCCCGCAGATCTTCTCATGCTTTCCGGTCTTCTTTTCATCCCACTACATCTCTAAGGCCTCCCAATTTGTGGTTACCTTCCCCAGATTACTCAGCCACTGAACACCCAGTACCACATTGGCATCTGGTATGTTGACCACGAAAAAGTGATCAGTCACGGTGTAAGTACCCATCGTCACTGCTAACTCTGGAACATAGCGGGCACACTGCATTGTCTGGGCTCCTGGGACCAAGACTGAAAATCTGTCAAAACTCTCGGTCGGTATACCCCTCCGCTCGACCATCTGCGCATCAATGAAGTTGTTGGTTGCCCCACTTTCAACCAAGACTAATACTCGCTGGCCACGTACTGTCCCTCATACGCGCAACATCAAATACTTAGGAACTCCTCGCAAAGCTGCAAGGACCCCTCCTGTGGGTGCAATAGTTGCACCTCCTGTCCCTAGAGGTGGAGGCGGTAACCGATCCTGGGCCATCTATCTATCTCCTACCTCCTCATCATCCTCCTCATCCTCTTCCTCGCTATCATTGGAGAAGACCTCAATGAAGTGTGCTTTGATAGCTGCACACCTATGCCCTGGTGCACATGACTCCTGACACGTGAAGCACAGTCGCTTCTTCCTCAACTCCCTCCTGGCATCATCATCTATCTGTGCCCGTCCCAGATTCCCCTTTGGAGGAGGAACCCTCACATCCTTCACCTTGGGCTGGAAGCCCTGTCTCTGGGGGTAAGGTGTCTACATCCTGGGCAATGCATCCTGTAAGTCCCTGGTCCTGCGGATAGCATCCTAGAGTGTAGATGGTCTAGTAGATCTGACTAGACCTCGAAGTGGCTCTACAAATCCCTCCACAAACATATAGATCATCTGTGTCGCAGATAGATCTGGCACCATCACCGAAACCCTCAATAAATTTGCAATGTATGTCTCTGTGCTCCCTATCTGTTTGAGCTTCGTCAGCTCAAAAAAATGTTGTTCTGGATCCCTCCGATCAAAACGCTCCATCAACCTCCTGGTAAACTCGACATATGTCGTAACTGTAGATTTTTCGACTGTAACCATCTTATGGAACCACCAGTCCTGGGCCTCACCATCCAAATGTAATGTCGCCACCTTGATTACCTCCATCTCCGACATCTGGTTGAGCTAGAAATAGATATCCAGCTTCTCCACCCAAGACTTTACCAAACTGTTTGATGATCCATCAAACATAGGAAAATGAAATATACTAGAGGCATGGTGGGAATCTCCATCATAATAATGCCGGTGCCCTCTATGATGGTCGCGGGGTCTACTGTCCCGCTAGAGCTGCACAAAATCTCTGAATGTGAGAGCATCCCTGAAATCCTCCCCGTAGGACTGATACTCTGCAAAATACTCATCTAAGTGTCCAGGCTCTGCCTCCTGCTGGGTCCTGCCCCTGTATCTGCTCCCAAGGAGGTGGGCATGGTAGAGCGGGTAGGTGCATGTGAGGCCGTCGGTTGAGGAATATCACGCTGAGCAGCACCCTACTCCACCAAATGGTGGGATGTACCTGATCCCTCTCCGACCTGGAGAACCCGTGGAGCCTCACGCTACCTAGCCTCCACAATTGTGAACCTCTGTCCCATCACCTCAATATATCTGGCTAAATCCTACACCGACTTCAGGAGTGCCTCTCCGAACTATTTGGCCTTTGTGTCATGTGCCATCGGCTCTTTCTGCCTTAAATCTACTACAAGATCCACCTACTCTGCATCCGTCACTGGCTCTCTCTCCTGATCTGCATCCTTTACCTGGGCACAGTATTCCTCTTCATAGGTGGTCTCCAACCTACGCTTACGGTCTCTATACTTCCTGCCTCTGTATGGTCTATTTCCTGATTTCATAGACCACAGGATGAGCAAGAACTATGCTCTGATACCACTCTAACATCCCATTTCGGGGATATCTCTAAAACACGGCAAACTCCAACCAGAGATAGACTAGGAGGGCATTTACCAGATATTTCGCCTCTGAAAAGAGGACGAGATCCAGAAGCTACCTGGCCCTTTATCTAAGAGTGAAAGATAAACGCACCAAGTGGTATAGAACTGGAACGCTCAGAACAATAATAGTGTAGCAGACATATAATATCATAGAAAGAGAATACGACAACTACGAAAACTCATCTAAAAAACATAGAGAGGAAATGATGAGCCATTTTATTAATCTGAGAAATGTAATGAAGTACAATACACTAAAGTTTCTCAAGGAAAGTGAGAAAACACTGTTAGAGAATACCGGCAATGGCTGCTCTATGAACTACGTCCCAGCTGCTGGAAAACTGTCGTGTAGCTGCTACTGTTGGAATGAACTGAATACTAAGGACTGATCCCCTTACCGGAATGAGCTGAAAATTGGCAAACCTCCTCTCCTCAACAACCCATACAAAATCCGAAAACCATTCCAAGAATGGCCAACCCCGGAATTCACCAGAAACTGCCTCCCCAGTGAATTACGCTAGCCTCCAAGGCACTACACAGTGGCTAGATAGAAATAGCTGAAACACTGCCTCAAACTTCACCAAAAACCTTCGAGAGGCAAAGGTTGACCCCCTGCTCAAAATCCCAACTAAATCACCTGTATAAACCGCAATCCAAAGCTCCTCCACAATGGACTGTGTCCTCTCTCCCAGTGACTGCGTAGTCTCTATAAGCTCCAGCTCTGCAAAAAAACCAAACAATAAAACGACTCACAAAATGCTGAAAAACCAACCTTTCGTGAGCAGGCACTCGAAGTCCCCCGGGGCTAAGGGGGAGATCTCTGATCAGAGACACTCAATACAATAAACATTGTTGCAGACAGGCTAAACAGCCAGCGTGCTCAAGAAGACAAATGTCTCACTCAAAAATAATCAATTCCAGCATGAATGAAATGAGGAGGCTCCTCCATATTTTATAACGTTGGTTTCGCTCCTAAACCCAACGTAGCCTCTCTCTCCTCCACATACTCATCCTTATCTACGCAGAAGCTTGCAGAAACTTCTAGAGTGTATGTAGGCCTCCCTCCTCTATGTGGTGTTAGGCCCCCCTTGACTCCCAAGTAAGTCACAACGTTGTGCTACTAGATGGATGTCTTATTTCACTTAAGTGAGTTAGACCCTCTTCACTCACTTTTTATTTATTTACAAACTATGGATGAAAAACTTAACAAAATCGGATATTCCAATTAGCTATCGCTAATTAGGAATATTACATTTTTTTTTACCGTGAAATGATAAATTTAGTGATCACCATGGGTTTTCAGGTGGCCTTTTATGTTTAAGGATTATATTTTCTAGAATAGCCATTGAACGTTGGAACTGGATTTGTGGTATGTGGAGGTGTGGTTTCCTTGTCCAGTTCCGACTTCAATCACTTCTCAAGAAAATTTCAATGTTATTGTTCTTGTATTTTCCTATGAACGTGAATGCATGGACAGTGAAACTAATGGAAGAAGAAATGAATGAGGGAAAGAGCATAGTTACTAAGGTGATTCAAAATACAAACAGGACATCCATTGGCTAACCATCCAGCAAAAAGAACTCCCTTGTAAGAACGAAGCTCAAAATTGCTAGCTATCAATTTTACGGTTTCTTGAATTTTTTATATCTATTTTAAAAAATCCAAGAATCGCATATGTTGTTTTAGAGTGTTCATAGTAAAATTTTAGATACATTTTATTACACCATTTGAATTAGGCCCAAGTTAGATACATGTTATTTCTCTAATAACGATCTCAAAGTTAAGCTGAAAATTGTATTATATCGTTAGCATAGAATTTGATTCACAATCACTCATATAGTTTGTGAAGGGAGAGAGGAACCCTACCAGATTGCCTCACTTCATTCTGAAACATCACTACCCCAACTTAAAATAATAAACGAAAAAGACACAAAACCTTCAAAAAATCATTTCTAAACATATTTAGGCTTATTTATAAACAACGATTCTCTATTAAAAGAGATTTCACTTATTCTAGGAAAACTTATTATAATACTCTTCACTAAATAAATATTCAAAATGTACTCTTATATTAGATTTTAGTATTCATGTTTATTAATTTATTTAGATAATTTTAAGATAGTAGTAATTATAATTTCAAAAATTTTAACATTTCGAATTTATTAATTGAATTTTTTTAACATTTAGGTTGTATTACTAGAAATAAAATAAACACAATTATTATTATTAAAATAAATATAATTATTATTATTAGATAAATTTTAAAATTCTAAGAAACAAGGTAAATTTTTTTATAAAATTAATGAATTTTTTTTAATTAAAATTAATCAAAATAAAATAAAATAAATTTAATAGAACTATTATTGAATTGTTATTAAATTATATTACACAAATTTTTTAGATTTATTAAAAAACTATAATAAACTAATTTTATTATTTATTAATAAAATTTATTAAATAAATTAATAAAATATTAATTTGTTAGCTACTTGGTCTTTTTTTCTCCATATTTCACTATTTAAACCTTCACCTTGTGTCCTTCTTTTATTCGTCATTCAACATCTTATCTTCAAGATGAGTTCCTTTGGAATTCAAAACATGGATCATTGTTTTATTATACTGTGGATAATCTAAGAGTTCCTCAATAAACTAGAACCACAAAAACTTGAAAACCATAATACCCGATATATTCTATGATGAGAAATATAACATATGTATTAGTTACAGAATAATTAAAAACACATATCTCCAACAACCTCTTTTTTCTTGTCCTTTTAAAGCCACTTAGATTTATCCATCCAATATAAAAATTATTCAAAGTACTAAATCAATTTTGTATAAACCATTCTATTGACATTATTCGATTTCCAGCTATATTTTTTCATGGCAAGAGAGCAATGAAAAATTCAATATACTAAATGTACTCATTATCAATCTTACAACATAAAATCTTGCATATGACTTTTAAATATTAATCATCATTAAAGTAATTTATATACTCTACCAATATTTTATTACCATAGTCATGTAGATGACCTTCTCAAAAACCTATTCATCCCTTTGTCTTCATTTAGAAAATAATTTTTTAAGTTCCTCCACACTAAATGTACCAACCAAACACAAGAGAGGGGACCTCTCATGGCCTCTCATGATGGTAGCTTAATTCCTTTTTTATAATGTATAATGTAGGTGATTTATGGGTCTCTACTCGAAATGTAAGGGGCACACCTCTCATGCTTCATAATTTAGGCACTTTCTATGTAAGTAACCCTAGGCACTAGGCTTCATGCATTAGGTAGCACAACCTTTTTACGAGAAATGAAACAACCAAATAGTATGAAAAAATTGTTCAAGCAACATAATATTGTGGAGTACTGTGGACTTTTTACTAATAATGGCTTCAAGATACTTATACAAAAATGTTAAAAAAAACACTCAAATGAAAACTTATTTAATATCACACTTTGCTGGCCTCTCTCATAAGGGAGTGATGATGAGAGCTTGTTGGTATGCTATCGACACTTATACAAAAATGTTAAAAAAGCACTCAAACAACAACTTATTTAATATCACACATTGTTTTCCTCTCTCATATGGGAGTGATGGTGAGAGCTCATTGGTATGCTATCAAAATACATGCATTGTAGTAAAATTTATTATTCCTATATTTTATTATCACACTCATATATTTATGCATACTATAACCAAGAAATTTCTTATCCTAATGCCTAAATCACTCAATTTTGGCCAATGAGCTATTTGCTTCAATGCATAGTTTGATCCAAAAATTGGGATAAGGGGTGTGAAAAATGTTTTTTTAATAGAGTTCAAGTTATCAAGGAAATTATCTACTTTTGGTTGTTATATGTATAGGTCTTTGAATTGCATTGTCCAAAGGAACCACAACTAGTCTATCTAAATGGATTATGTAATAAATCTAGTCAAAGACAAATAACCTTGAATCACACTTTAAGTAGTTAAAGAAATACTTAAGAAAACATCTCACATCAGGATTAAAAATAATCACAACGCAAGTATATAGATATTGGTCTCTTATATTCTACATTAAATGGAAACGTAAATATATATCCAGTGAAAAATATTTGGTGTATGAAATATCAATGTTGGACAAGAAAATAAGTACAATTCGCCCTAAATGTGGTGGAACCTTGATGCAACAAAAATTAATACAGATAGAGGGAAAAGAATGTAGATGTTTAGATGATGTTTTCCTTTCAAAAAATTAAACACCTCAACTAATTTAGGCACTTTCTATGTAGGTTTCCCTAGTCACTAGGCTTCACACATTAGGTAGCATAACCTTTCTATGAGAAATGCAACAACCACATAGCATGAAAAAATTGTTCAAGAAACATAATCTTGTTGGGTATTTACTAGTAATGGATTCAAGACACTTATACAAGAATGCTAAACTAGCAATTGCACCACATGTTGCAAAAGAAACATTGTAAGGAAATACCATAGGAAAGAGTAGCCTAGAAGAAATAAGTTGTTGCAGAGAAGGAGCCATCGTGAAGGAATGAAACACAAATTTTTCTTGCATGGAAGCAAGCAGTGGAGGTTTCAAAAATATTGATGATAAGAGTTATCAACCATAAAAAAACTTTATAGATATTTAAATAGTCAGTTGTGGTTGAAAACACACACACACACACACACACACATATAGATATTGAAATAGGAAATTGGAGGTGAAAATCCTTTGGTGATTAATAATCCTATGAAACAAGCATGAAATGAACATGTAACTCAAATCTCAAGCAGCACGACATCAAGGTCAACTTCATCAAAATAGTTTGAATTGATTGTAAACCTTAGAATGGACTTCCTTGTTACCTACAAGTTTACATTCTTTCATATCCACCCTAAAAGATAAGGTCATGGATGTCTAACAGTTTCAGGGTTTAGCTTCTTGTCTAAGTCTTCAGAAATAAAATTAGCTTGAGAATCACTATAAAATAGTGTATCTATATTGGTATATTTAGACATGAATCCAATATGGAAAAGTTCAATTCTTGTATCTTCATCTTGAGTTACATTGGAACAAAATGAAGAACTAGTGCTCACTGTGTTCTTACCTTTCAAACAAATTGTTGTAATCTTGGTTTCATCTCCTGAATCTAAACCTAAGTCATGTTCAATGATTGCAGAAATTTTTCCCTTCTCTTTGGCTTTCAATTTGTTTTCCTTGAACCCCGAATGAATTTGCCAGCAATGGTCTTCATCATGGCCATTCTTCGAAAAATGTTTACATGTGAGTTTCTCTTTCTCTCTTTTGGTAGGGTTATTTCTCCTTCCTCTTCCATTAAACTTTCCCTTTCCTTTACCCTCATACTCAAGGAAACTCTCACTTTTCTCATCTATACTCTGTTTCCCTCTTGCTTCTAAATGTGTGGCTTGAACGCAAATCTCATCTAATTTTGTGGGATTGAACATCAGAATAGTGTGTCTCAGGTAACTATCCAAACCCCCAATATACCTTAACAAATTTTCTTGAGAACACAAATTAATACCCAAAATAAGAGCTTTTCTCCTAAATTCAACAGTATAATCTTGCACACTTTTCCCTTTCAATTGTCTAAAATTCTGTGAGTCCATAATGAATTTTTGCATGTAAGCTAGAGGATAGAATTGCCTTTTAATGGCAACAATAAAAATTGACCAAGACCTTGAGATCTTACCATAGTTTTTAATCTCTTCCTAAATCCTTGCTTCACACCATACAAGTGTTGATCCCTCCATCCTCAAGGAAAACAATTGAAACTTTATGTCATCTTACTGAAGGCTCTCAATTATGAAATAAACCTCCAATTGACAAATCCAATTATCGAGCCTCTCTACATTCACTTCTCCATTATACATTAGAAGCTCAAACTTGAAATCAAGTTTGAGTAAGGGATTTTTTCCATTTTTGGCTTTTGAGTGAGTATGTGTGGTTTTGGTTGTGGAAGTGGAATATAATGATGATGGTGATGATGAGGATGATGATGAATATGGTGGAGATGGAGGAGGCTTTCCTCCACCACCCTTTGAATCCTTATGTTCATCATTTTCGTCCCTCTCTTCAAGAGGATCCTAACCCTTTCAGTTAGTTCATAGAAATCCTACTTGTATGATTCCTCCTCCGAAATACCTTCAGTCTCTCCAAAATCTCACACGATGGCCATGTATTCAATCTCGGCTTCTAGTGAAACTTGTACCTCATCAATCTCACCTAGATATAAAAATTGAGATGCTTCAAGTGCAGTTATGAGTGAAAATTTGGGTGGAGATGGTGCCCTAGTTTCTCCCCTTGTTTCGGTCCTAACCTTCGGACTAGAAACCAAGAGTTTCCCTTCTCCTCTCTGCAACTTTAACCTTGTAAGCATCACAAATTTATAACCATTAAAACACTACTTGCACATAACTCAGGAAAATCAATGAAATAACCTTTCATCCTTTGCTCTGATACCACCTGGATCTGAATCTGAATGTTATTTTTGTTGTGCTAATTTCACCTTCCGAATTGTAAATAAGTATATTATCTTTTGCTTCATGTGCATAGGCCTCTTGAGGTGTTTCTGAGTATCAAACATGTAAATTTACTGAGTTTTATGTTAAATCTATGAGGTTAATCAGATTAAAACATAATGCTGAACAAAAACAATAAATTTTACAACAAACCATTAAAATGATGCATTAACACAATTTTTTTATGAAGTAGTTCACCCCTCCTAGACTAAATCTCCTTGGTCTAACTTCCATGGCATGGGCCTCTGTATTAGCTCAAAAAGAAAAATAAAAAGTGTTGTTTAGAATCCTCTACTACTCCTAAAACCTACTTCAATGTGTTTAGAATATCCAATTCATCTGAAATAGACTCTTCTTGACCCCAATTTTGTCGAATTTTGAAAAAGTTATGGCCCCATCAATTCTTGCCTACAAAACCCCACTAAATTTGGAAAGAACTCTAGTTAGGGCTGCTAATTTTGGAGATCCACCGAAATTGGAAGACTCTACCAAAGAGGCCTGTATATTAATCACGATTAATTAACTATTAATTGGGAGTTAAATATCGAATTAGTGCGAAACATACATTTAATTAAATATAGATTACAACAATATTAGTGCAAATTTAATATAGTTATTGATTATTAAGCACATTTATCCCCACACTTAGTGGAGTGCTCCACCCCTAGTTGTAGCCTAACGGTGACATATATGAGGGGGCTGGCCCCCTCCACTTCCTGACGCTTCAAATGATATGATAACATATGTAATTCAATAGCATAGAGAGTTAAGTTACAAGGCTGTGGTATAGTGGTAGTTTGGTGTGCTCGCTTGTGGGAGGTCCTAGGTTCGAGCCCTGACGTCTGCCCCTCCGCCCGTATTAATTTTGCCACTCAAACTATATTATATGCCTGACCTTTGAATATATGACATTTGATAATTCAAAGTTTGACCATATATGAAATTCACCCATACCTTGGTCCACCAGAGGGGGCACGCGGCAGCCCCTGGTTACACTACGTGTCTACCTCTAGTTGGACTATTTCAACCATATAAAAAAAAATGTCATTCGACCATTGAACTATGAAATTCGGAAATTCGACCTTAGTGGTATAAAAAATTTTGTCTTCCAAACTTTCTAGCGAATCCTGTAGTGACACTTGTCACACTGTCATTGGGAGAAAATGATGGATTATTCCTAGAACATTCCTTTTTTGTTGACTAGTCTTTCATGTCACCATTCTCTCACTTTTGCAATTTTTTTTAATTGTTTAGGAAAATGAACAACAGGGTCTATCTTCCTCATCCGGAGTGCATTATCAATGAAATGAATTGCATTGGATTTCTGGCAATGAGTTGTTTGTTGTCCTTCAGTTTCCAATCAATTATGAACACTTGCATTTTTTAGCTTAACACTGATCACCTGGTGATTGAGTGTGCTTGTGTGTGTGTGTGTGTGTTTTTAAGAAGGAAAATTATCTACTGAAGTGTGTAAATATAAAATAAAATGAGTCCTAATTCAACAAACCTAGGATGTTACAATAGGCATTGTAGGATTGAGAAGGGTTAGTTGAATAAATAATATCAAACAATATCACTCCATTTTGAGCACACTCAAAATTTACAAGTTTGGTTAAATTTTTTATTCACGTTGACATAAGAATATTTTGAAATAGAGTTTCATATGCCTTATTTTCTATAAACACAAAGAATAGTGGGTCAAAGTAAGCTAAGACTTCAATAATGACCCATAATGAAAAAATGAATGGTTAAGGATTTTCACTTTTTTATCATAGCTACAAGTGAAATTTTACGGGCTAATATTCCCAAGTGGGGTAATACTGGCTGATATTCCCAAGTGGGGTGATATTGAATGTTTTTCCAAAATCAATTAGTCAATTTCCATTTAAAATAAAAGAAAAAATTAGCCAAATTTTATAGTATTAAATTATTTTACCTTGAAAATACCCAATATTATATATTCTCTAATATAAAATAGTTAGAAATGTAAATTTTTTTACAAAGTTATCATCAAACATCTTAAGATTTGGGTATTAGGCACCAGTAATATTTTCCATGATTGGTAAACCTTAACATAAACAACTATCCTTAAAACTATCTTACATACTGCAATTAATATATGCAAAGACCGGGCTCTATTTGCATCTCTTTGAGTAGGAATTCGACAAATCAAGCATTCTATACTTGACAACATCTCCATCATAGATATAAGATAATTATAGTGGAACATAATTTTATATTCATGTATTCTGAGAGGTAAATATATATTACTTAGTTCATTGTTAACCTTAGTTTGACATTTTCTAAGCTAAACATTATATTTTTCCTTATTCTTTACTAAGTAAAATAAATTATAGCACAATTAATAACTACACTAACCTACTTTAGCCACAACTTTATTACTTTCTACATCTCTAGAAATTGAGGTGTTTCTACATATTGTTAGACTAAAGAAATGAATTTCATATATGTTAGATTAATGTAGATGATCATATATATATATTATGATATTTTAAAATTTAATAAATTATATAAGATTTTTTTATTTTGAAATTATGTAATACACAAAATCACTTGGACTTGAATTATTAGACACCTAGGAGATTATCACATATATATTTTATAAGTTCTTTTAATTCGTTAATGGAGTCATTCTCTTTCATTTATAAATATCCAATATTATTTATAAGCTTATTTGTATTTAGTTTTATTCCATCATAGTTAACCAAAACAATATTTCAATTTTTAATCGTAATAAACTATTTTACATTATCCAACTCATCAATTAATATGAAATGCATGATTTAAATGTCTATTTCAACGCTGAGTTTACCCTCCGAGTGGCGCAGAAATAATATAACCAGAGCTTCCGGAAGTACAAGTACCGCTTGAAAAGGGAAGTCGACTTTTATGAAGTTTCGTTGAGTTTTTTAAGTGACCTTTATTTAACCACTGAATGTCCGACCATCACGAATTGAATGCAGTGGAAGTGAATTTCTAGCTTCTTCCTTTATTTCTGTTGAAAAAACTCCTGGTAAGTGATTTACTAGCTATACAACACATTACTGACACTTAACTAACAGCTGAATTTAATTTTCTAAACAATTAAAACTAGCTGTACTTCATGCACAGCCATTCAACTCCATTAACAATGGTAATTATCTCCAACCATTCCATCAAATTAACCATGACAGCCAGTTAAATGGAAATTGTGTTACAAATAGACGAGTTATATAAATGGGCTTGGATCTATAAATTATAAGCAAACAAGAGCAGCCAAGTAGAAATAATTGGAGGTCGAACCACCGTTAGAATTTTAGGTGTTACTCTCTTCCATGGATTGTCTAAAGAATGGATTGTCTAAAGAATATGACTGACAAGTTTTTTTTTAACGTGAAATGAGAAATTTAGTGATCGCCATGGTTTTTCAGGTGGCCTTTTATGTTTAATGGTGATATTTTCTGGAATAGCCATTGAACGTTGCAACTAGATTTGTGGTACGTGGAGGTGTGGTTTCCTTGTCCATTGAACGTTGCAACTTCAATCGCTTTTCAAGAAAATTTCAATCTTCCAGTTCTTGTATTTTCCTATGAATGTGAATGCATGGACAATGCAACTAATGGCAGAAGAAATGAATGAGGGAAAGAGCGCGGTTGCTAAGGTGATTCAAAGTACAAACAAGACATCCATTGGCTAACCATCCAGCGAACAGAACTCCGTTGTAAGAAAGAAGCTCAAAATTGCTAGCTATCAATTTTAGGGTTTCTTGAATTTTTTATATCTATTTAAAAGAATCCAGGAATCACATGGGTTGTTTTAGAGTGTTCATAGTAACATGTTAGATACATTTCATTACACCAATTGAATTAGGCCCAAGTTAGATACATGTTATTTCTCTAATAGGGATCTCAAAGTTAAGCTGAAAATTGTATTATATCATTCGCATAGAATTTGATTCACAATCACTCGTATAGTTTGTGAAGGGAGAGAGGAACCCTACCACATTGCCTCATGTCATTCTCAAACATCACTTCCCCGACTTAAAAGGATAAAAGAAAAAAGACACAAAACCTTCAGAAAATCATTTCTAAACATATTTAGGCTTATTTCTAAACAACGGTTCTCTATTAAAAGAGATATCACTTATTCTAGGAAAACTTATTATAATACTCTTCACTAAATAAATATTCAAAACTTACTCTTATATTAAATTTTATTACTAATGTTTATTAATTTATTTAGATAATTTTAAGATAGTAATAATTATAATTTCAAAAATTTTAACATTTAGAATTTATTACTTGAAATTTTTTAACATTTAGGTTGTAATACTAGAAACAAAATAAATATAATTATTATTATTAAGATAAATATAATTATTATTATTAAATAAATTTTAAAATTATAAAAAACAAGGTAATTTTTTTTATTAAATTAATGATTTTTTTTTTAATTTATTAAAATTTAATTAGAAATAATAAAAATAAAATAAAATAAATTTAATAGAACTATTACTGAATTGTTGATTAAATTATATTACACAAATTTATTAAATTTATTAAAAAATTATAACAAACTAATTTTATAATTTATTAATAAAAAATTTTAAATAGATTAATAGAATATTAATTTGTTAGCTACTTGGTTTTTTTTTCTCCATATTTCACTATTTAAACTCTCACCTTGTATCCTTATTTTATTTGTCATTCAAAATCTTGTCTTGAAGATGAATTCCTTTGGGATTCAAAACATGGATCATTGTTTTATTATACTCTGGATAATCTGAAATTTCTTCAATAAACTAGAACCACGAAAACTTGAAAACCATAATACTCAATATATTCTATGATGAGAAAGATAACATATGTATTAGTTACAGAATAATCAAAAACACATATCTCCAACACCGTCTTTTTTCTTGTCCTTTTAAAACCACTTAGATTTATCCATCCAATATAAAAATTATTCTAAGTACTAAATCAATTTTGTATAAACCATTCTATTGACATTATTCGATTTCTAGCGATATCTTTTTATGGCAAGAGGGTAATGAAACATTCAACATACTAAATGTACTCATTATCAATATTACAACATAAACTCTTGCATATGACTTTTCAATATTAATCATCATTAAAGTAATTTATATACTCTACCAAGATTTTATTGCCATAGTCACATAGATGACCTTCTCAAAAACCTATTCATCGCTTTGTCTTCATTTAGAAAATAATTTTTTAAGTTCCTCCACACTAAATGTACCAACCAAACACAAGCGAGGGGACCTCTCATGGCCTCTCATGCTAGTAGTGTAATTCCTTTTTTATAATGTATAATGTAGGTGATTTATGGGTCTCTACTCGAAATGTAAGAGGCACACCTCTCATGCTTCCTAATTTCGGCACTTTTTATGTAGGTAACCCTAGGCACTAGCCTTCACGCATTAGGCAACACAACCTTTTTATGAGAAATGAAACAACCATATAGTATGAAAAAATTGTTCAAGCAACATAATGTTGTGGAGTACTGTGGAGTATTTACTAATAATGGCTTCAAGATACTTATACAAAAATGTTAAAAAAACACTCAAATGACAACTTATTTAATATCACACTTTGCTGGCCTCTCTCATAAGGTAGTGATGATGAGAGCTCGTTGGTATGCTATCGACACTTATACAAAAATGTTAAAAAAGCACTCAAAAAACAACTTATTTAATATTGCACATTGCTAGCCTCGCTCATAAGGGAGTGATGGTGAGAGCTCGTTGGTATGCTATGAAAACACAAGTATTGCACTAAAAGTTATTATTCCTATATTTTATTATCACACTCATATATTTATGCATGATATAACTGTAACGTCTCTTCCTTTTCACCCCAATTTTTTTTTTCTTTTTTTTCTTTTGGTAATTTAATTTTGTTCCTCTATTGACCACAACTATTCAGATCTACCATCAAATTTCACCATTAATGAATTTCTATTAAACAGGTTTTTCCTGTTCCTTAAATTATTACTATATATATATACTTCGCTAACTATCATAGTTTTTTTTTCATAAGTTTTTGTGGTCTTGTTGTATATATGTATATATATATATTACTCACATATAATTTATATGATTACCTTCATACCTAGAATTCACTACATATGAATTACAATTTTCCACACAACCCTTATAGAGTTTCACTATACCTACGCTTTTGATTTCATGCCATCACTATGTCATACCCTCATGGGTTATATGGTTGATATATTAATCATCTGTATTTATATCATCGTATGCTTTCAAGAGAAATAATACTATGTATTAAGTTCGACTTATCCAAAGTTCTGAAATGGTCTATTTCTAATTGGAATCGTATGTCTTTTCTGTGAGTTTATTACATCCTTGCGGCCACTGTTTCCAATGTGTGATTATTCTATTCATATCACCGTGAATATCCCACGTACCTTCAACTGGGACCAATGATCTATGGAGATAGGCGACATTGAAATCATTGTACTTGTCGAGATCCACATACATACCCTCGATCTGAGGACACATGGACGGTGGAGATGGCATAAGGCCAGTTAGGGTTTTGTTCTTTCATTTGAGGAAATCATATTAATCTCTATATCTTTCATGATATTGTTCTTTCATCCTTCATTCTTCCTTACCGACTCTTGGAGGTTGAGACTCTGCTCATTTTGGTGAAAATGCCCGTCATGAATTCACAGGCCTCTTGGCGTAAAGATTCCCTCATCAAATTTGTCATTCAGGTGCGTAGTCTTGGTCGTTTCCGTGGCTTAAGTCTACAAATTTTCTCTCTGTGAAAAAATACATTTATACACTCTCCTTATCAGTATATATACTTTTGATTTGTGGCGCTAGAGAAGTTGTTTATTTTTGCCAACATTTTTTTTCGTTTAAACTTGTAAGGCTGTCTCGGTCTACTATGAATCAATCTCCTATTTAAATTTTTTTTCTGTCACGTTTGATTTTTCCTCCACAACTAATTCTCTCATTACGTTTATAATCCCTTACAGAATTTGTGGAGCTAACGCTGAATCAATGTCTCGTAGGAATTATTTCGTATGGTTTTCTTTGGCCATACTCATTTTATTCGAGCAGAATTACCCTGGCTCTAAGCGTCTCCCTTTAGGCGAGCAATTGATACCCTAGGTATACAATCAATTCAATTTTAACATTTCACCACTGTGTTCTTTCATTCCAGGTGAATGTCATGGTAGTCGAAATTTTAATACCAATTAAATATCTCTTTTGCAGGCCGTTTGGAAGAAAAGGGTTTCAAATTTGGAGGTAACCATTTGTTTTTCTACCCGGTTTTAATATGTTAATTCTGTGTGACATTCCCATCGACTAGTTATTACGTATTTCTCACGTTCCTCTCATTTTTTTTTCAGGTAAATTCGAATCCCATTCAGAATTACCTCCTATTGTAATAATAATTTTTTTTCTAGAGACTTGGAATGTTTAAAAAAATCATGACGATACAGTTCCCAGGATAAAATGTTTTCTGTGGATTTTTTATGGAACAAGATAGTCTCGTTTTATAGGTTTTGTTCAGGAATTGGTATATAAATACATACATATATATATATATATATATATATATATATATAGATATAGATAGATATTCTGTCTCGGTTCATAATGACAGATTAATGATAGACCTTGGTGGTTTCCAGATCTCTATTTCATGTTGATACTCATGTTAGGTTTTATTTCTACTGCAACTATCTACTTCAATTTAATTTATGGAATTGATAAGTTTAATTGTCTTGATTTACCTTTCTGTTCCCTCCTAATTGTAGTAATATAAATGTATATATGTATATATGCTAAAGGATTTTACAAAATCTGCCATAGTCCAGTAACTCCCGACTGTGTATTCACAGTTTCCACTTAGTCTATGTATTCATGTATATGCTACTATTTTAGCAGTAGAACTCTCCTTCTACTTCTTGATTTAAAATTTTCATATATTGTTTACTTGTGTCAACAATAATAGACTCTGGAAAAATATTTATTTATTTTTTTTGTTGATGTAAAATATTCAATAATTCTAGTTTTCTAGTTAACCCCTCTAACGAGAAACTTATTTAGATTTTGTGGGTGAAATATTTGTTATTCCCAATAGCTTATAAATTTTATTATATCTATTTTCTAGTAGATTATTCAATTTGGACATTTCACCAGTAAAAGATGTCATCAATGCCCTAGTTTATGTATATTTCTTAGACCAGAATTATTTACAGGTTCATCTAAACATAATTACTCACTCTTTGATGTTTGAATATGTCTAGCTCCAATAAATGAACATATCTCTCAGATATTTTCTTGTGGTAGAGGGTTAATCTATGTATATATACATGCACAGTTACTTCAAAAAATATACAGGTCTGCAATGTTTATACAGTACTTAACATTTCTAACTTCCACTTACTTCATAAATGTTTTTCTAGTGCATGCTTATTTAGATTTATATTTTAATATAAGCAGACTAAAGTTAGACATCTATAGATTATGGGGGTAACATAAATCTCCAGATTTAAACCAGTCATCGGTTTAGGGCTTCTGGCTGATTTTCCCCATAATTCTTGTTCCTACAACTAGGCAGAACTGAGAGGATTTAATTCTTCTAATAGTTTTGTAAATGTATGGAACACAAGAAAAAAAAACAATACAAGTAATATGCATCTACAATCATTAATCCTACTACATAGCAACAAGTAATTCAACCATTCATAAACACTATGGCCATACCACTTCTGCAATTGACCAATTCTCCCAACCTTAGAGTCCCTCTATCTCCAGAACTCACCCTCGAGCTGAGATCCCCTCCCAGAACAAACAAACCCTCAATATTTTCTGGAATAGCTTATTTAAGCTTTTGCACCCCAAAGCCTATTTCTAATTCTGCATCCAGAATTACAGGATGATTTTCTTGTTGTTTGCCTAGGCTTTCCTTATTTAGAGACTTTTAAAGTTGCTTTATGCTTTTCCCAGCTTTTTACCTCTTCCCAACTACTCTCCACCTCATTGGGAAAAGTAGATTTTTCCTCAAAAATCTAATTTGGAAATAAATTATTTTAAGGATTTTTGAAAGATTTTTGGGAAAAGTATTAGCCTCTTTCCATACCTCATGGATTTGGCAAGCGATCTCATAATTCTCATTTGGTCAATATGCACAGAATTATTTTATTTATTTTTCATAATTAAATACTTAATTACATCCAAAAAATACTTATCCATTGGGGTCCACTCCCCTTTGGACTAAATTTCAAATGTCCAACTTGAAGGAAACATAAAACTAGGGGTGTTACAATAACCAAGAAATTTCTTATCCTAAGGCCTAAATCACTGAATTTTGGCCAATGAGATATTTGCTTCAATGCATATTTTGATCCAAAAATCGGGATAAGGGGTGTGAAAAATGTTTTTTTAATAGAGTTCAAGTTATCAAGGAATTTATCTACTTTTGGTTGTTATATGTATAGGTCTTTGAATTGCATTGTACAAATGACCTACAACTAGTCTATCTAAATGGATTATGTAATAAATCTGCTCAGAGACAAATAACCTTGAATCACACTTTAAGTAGTTAAAGAACTACTTAAGCAAACATCTCACATCAGGACTAAAAATAATCACAATGCAAGTATATAGATATCGGTCTCTTTTATTCTACATTAATTGCGAATGTAAATATATATCCAGTGCAATATTTGGCATATGAAATATCAATGTTGGACAAGAAAATAAGTACAATTCGCCCTAAATGTGGTTGAGCCTTGATGCAACAACAAAGAATATGTGCAGAGGGAAAATAATGTAGTTTTTTTAATGATGTTTTCCTTTCAAAAAATAAAACACCTCAACTAATTTAGGCACTTTCTATGTACGTTTCCCTAGTCACTAGGCTTCACACATTAGGTCGCACAGCCTTTCCATGATAAATCAAACAACCATATAGCATGAAAAATTTGTTTAAGAAACATAATCTTGTTGAGTATTTACTAGTAATGGATTCAAGACACTTATACAAGAATGTTAAACTACATATTGCACCACATGTTGCAAAAGAAACATTGTAAGGCAATACCATAGGAAAGAGTAGCCTAGAAGAAATAAGTTGTTGCAGAGAAGGAGCCATCGTGAAGGAATGAAAGAAAATTTTTGCTTCCATGGCAGAAAGTAGTGGAGGTTTCAAAAATATTGATGGTAAGAGTTATCAACCAGAATTTTTTTTTATAGATATTGAAATAGGAAATTGGGGGTGGAAATCCTTTGGTGATTAATAATCCTCTGAAACAAGCATGAAAGAAGCATGTAACTCAAATCTAGAGTGGCACGACATCAAGGTCAACATCATTAAAATAGTTTGAATTGATTGCAGACCTTAGAATGCACTTCCTTGTTACCTACAAGTTTATATTCTTGCATATCCATCCTAAAGGATAAGGTCTTGGATGTCTAACCGTTTCAGGGTTTAGCTTCTTGTCTAAGTCTTCAAAAATCAAGTTAGCTTGAGAATCACTATCAAAAAGTGTATCTATATTGGTATGTTTAGACATGAATCCAATATGGAAAAGTTCACTTCTTGTATCTTCATCTTGAGTTGCATTGGAACAACATGAAGAACTATTGCTTAATGTGTTCTTACCTTTCAAACCAATTGTTGTAATCTTGGTTTCATCTCCGAAATCTAAACCTAAGTCATGTTCAATGATTGCAACATTTTTTCCCTTCTCTTTGGCTTTCGGTTTCTTTGCCTTGAACCCCAAATGAAGTTGCCAACAATGGTCTTCATCATGGCCATTCTTCGAAAAATGTTTACATGAGAGTTTCTCTTTCTCTCTTTTGGTAGGGTTATTTCTCTTTCCTCTTCCATTAAACTTTCCCTTTACTTTACCCTCATACTCAAGGAAACTCTCACTTTTCCAATCTATACTATGTTTCCCTCTTTCTTCTAAATGTGTGGCTTGAACGGAAATCTCATCTAAGTTTGTGGGATTAAATATGACAATAGTGTGTCTTAGGCAACTGTGTAAACCCCCAATATACTTTGACAAAGCTTCTTGAGAACACAAATTATTAGCAAAAATAAGAGCTCTTCTCCTAAATTCATGAGTATAATCTTGCACACTTTTCCCTTTCAATTTTCTAAAATTCTTTAAGTCCACAATGGATTTTTTCATGTAAGATAGAGGATAGAATTGCCTTCTAATGGCAACAATAAAACTTGACCAAGACATTGAGATCTTACCGTACCTTTTAATCTCTTGTTAAGTCCTTGTTTGACACCATACAAGTGTTGATCCCTCCATCCTCAAGGAAGCCAATTGAAACATTATGTCATCTTCTTGAAGGTTCTGAATTCTGAAATAAACCTCCAATTGACGAATCCAATTATCAAGCCTATATAAATTCACTTCGCCATTATACATTAAAAGCTCAAACTTGAAATCAAGTTTTAGTAAGGGATTTTTTCCATTTTTGTATTTTGAGTGAGTATGGGTGGTTTTGGTTGTGGAAGTGTAAGATGATGATGATGATGGTGATGATGAGGATGACGATGAATATGGTGGATATGGATGAGGCTTTCCTCCACCACCCTTCGAATCTTTATGTTCATCCTTTTCATCCCTCCCTTCGAAGAGGATCCTAACCCTTTCATTTAGTTCATAGAAAACTTACTTGTATGCTTCCTCCTCTGAAATACCTTCAGTCTCTCCAAAAGCTCAGATGATGGCTATGTATTCAAGCTCAGCTTCTGGTGCAACTTCTACCTCATGAACCTCACCTAGATATAAAACTTGAGATGCTTCAAGTGCAGTTGTGAGTGAAAATTTGGGTGGAGATGGTGCCCTAGTGGCTCTCCCTCTTCTGGTCCTAACCTTAGGACTAGAAACCAATAGTTTCCCTTATCCTCTTGACAACTTTAAGCTTGTAAGAATAACAAATTTGTAACCATTAAAACCTTAGTTGCACATAACTCAAGAAAATCAATGAAATAACCTTTCAACCTTTGCTCTTATACCACCTGGATCTAAATCTGAATGTTATTTTTTTTTGCTAATTTCACCTTCCGAATTATAAATAAGTTGATGATATTTTGCTTCATGTTCATAGGATTCTTGAGGTGTTTCTGAGTATTAAAATGATCCATTAACACAATTTTTTGATGAAGTAGTTCATGCCTCCTGGGCTAAATCTCCTTGGTCCAAAGTCCATCGCTTGGGCCTCTGTATTATCTCAAAATGAAAAAAAAAGTGTTGTTTATAATCATCTACTGCTCCTAATACCTACTTCAATGTGTTCAGAATGTCCAATTCATCAGAAATAGACTCTTCTTGAGCCCAACTTTCATGAATTTTGCAAAATTTATGGCCTCCTCAATTCTTGCCTACAAAACCCCACTAAATCTAGAAAGAACTCTAGTTACGGCTGCTAATTTTGGAAATCCACCGAAATTGGAAGACTCCACAAAAGAGGCCTCTATATTAATCATGTAACACCTCCTCTTCACCGCTACACAATTTTTTTTTTCTTGTCATACTATAATACTATGCTTTTAATTTTCACCTCCATTTAGATATACCATTGAGTTCCAATAAGTATGAAAGACTATGGGCAGAACTTCCTATTTTTACACGTATATCTTGGATCCTTATTTCGCTTTGATTTATTTCTCCCTTAATGGTTGGGGTGACTTATATTGTACACCTATATATATATATATCCACGTCTCGACTGTATATACCTATGGTGAATATAATTGTATGGATCCATAATTAAGTTCTATACTCATAGTGATGACACCCATACGACTTTATAAAGCTCATCACGCATAGAGATTTTTGGATTTCGCTTTTCTATTTCTATTGAGGCATCGTGAATATGTCACGCACTTATTTCCAAGTCCTTGTAATGTTTTCATAAGCTGGCAACTTTGACTGGGTATCAAATTTATCCAATATGCTTGAGAATTTGATTCGACTTATGTCCTTTCTTAGTGAGCGTTTCTGTTCGTTCAGTCCCGCCTTGCGGTGATGGTTTAATGGGATGATGCACCGTACCTTTGGCACCATAGAGAACTCGTATATTTTCCATTATGACACAATTTTTATGGGAGTAGACGACATTGAAGTCGTTGTCCTTACTTGTCATGTTGGAAAATTGCAATTAACGTGATGAGAGTTGGATAATTCGTTATGTTCTCCACGTCGACTAAGTTTCGTGGTCTGCTGATTATCTAAGGTTTGAGAGTGGATCTCTCCTCCCGGTTTGTGCATGTATAAATGCCAACGTTGCACCTTTTCAATTTTATATTTGTAAAACATATGGGATCATTACTCACGCCTATCCTGGGGTACTATTACAAGTACAATGAATTCGATTTCATTTGATTTCTCATTTATGGATTAGACTACTATGCAAGGGTTCTTGATTTTTCCCATTTAGAACCGTGGCATCCTATTGATGTGATGAAAAGTGGACGATGGAGAAGTTGCGTATCAAATAGGGTTTTGTTCACTGGGTTTAACGAATTGTATTAACTCCTGAAGTTGCATTTGGAAAATTTTCTTCGACTTGTCGTTCCTCTTGATTGACTTATGAGGTTTTCACTCTGCTCCACCTAGGGAAACACAACGTTAAGCTCGTTCTAGCTCTTGGGCATCACCATTTTTCGTTTCATCACCATACATGTATATGAAGTTCGTTGTTCTGTTTGTTTTAAATTCATCATCATGCAAATTTGGAAGATAACCATCTTAGCCATCCAAGATTTGATCCCTGGTGGTTTATCATTCTGCTATTTTGACTTGGGTTTATTATATCAGTGCTAGTTGAGTTTGGCTCTAACATTAACCTTGACAGGGTAGCCATTCCTACTGTTCGTGTCTTTCATGGTGTCGTTGATTCGTTCGCTGAGTTTTCCCTGGCTCACAGTAAGACGTTTCCACACATGTAGGCCATTGATTTATTTGAAGTACTTCATTCCGGGTTTGTTTTTTTTTTGTTCTTACCAGCATTTTCACCATACTCCTTTTGCCGTTCTACAGCACAAACTTGTTAGCCGAGCCCTCAACTCTGAGAGGTAAATCTTCTGTTGTGATACTTAGTTCATAACATTATATTATGAATTGTCCTCAATTCTTTTTCTGGTTATAACAAGCTCTCATGTCCCCTTAAAATCTTATTTTAGGTAGTTTCGAATCCCGTCGAGGTTTTCCCTCAATGATATTTGATGGATTTTTCATTTATTCGGCTTGACGTCGTTGAACCTTTGGGTTTCAGGCCGAGATCAACGTGACTTGAGTCCAAGCAGGACCTACCTTGTTCATGGTTGTTACATGAAGTTTATCTAGACATTTCAATTTTTATATTGTCCACAAATTTTCTACTGTAATAAGGATTTATGTCCGAACTGTGACTGTGAACATTTTTTATGAAGTTCCCGAGTTAATTTAAATTCTGTAATATTGTCATAAACCTGTGATACTCTTGTGTCACAATGGTTTTCAAAGGTGAATATATATATATTATCGATTTTCCGTCGCTGCTATGAGTGACAGATCCATAGTATTTTCCGGCATTTCCCAGATTTCTATCCTTACGTTAATACTTATGGGAAATGGTTTTTTTTTTCCGCTTAAAATTTTTTATGCTAAATTTTTGAGTGAAGAGTTTTATAGTTTTGCTAGTCTTAAATTCTTCTTCGGTAATTACTTATGGCTAGTGAGCCACTTCAGAATTTCAAAGGTACCATTCCCTATGGTCATGGAAATAATTTGTACTTCTCATGTCAGTGGCTTAGTCTATGTTCTCGGGTTCAGTACACAATAATGACATCTCATAGGCTATTCGGTCAGTTAGATGGGTCGATGATATCAACTGCCTTGTTAAGAATTTACTTCCTGAATCCTTTAGGTTTTCCATGGTTTTGTGACACACTTGAGTATTTTTGTTTCCAGTAATTTTTTTTCCATGCTTGTTAAAAATGTTCTTAGTGGTTTCTTGTCTCCTAATAGAAGTGGAAAGGTGCTATCATAGTCCTCTTTTTTATTTTCCTGTATATATTTATGCTGTCAATAGTGTACATAGATATTCCTATTATGCTCATGCTTTAATAACTTCTACCAACTCCTTACATAATATTAAATTAACTACTAATCAATCCATTTGATGTAGTAGTCTTTATCACTCAACTTTCTTCCACATATTAGTCTCAGCTTCTTATGAAAAATTGTTTCATTGTACTAAGTATTAATGTGTAACCTCATGCTAATTATTGTGGATACCTGTATTCTACCATTATAGCTTCTACTATTATGGTTAATTTCCTTCCCTAATTGATCTTTGCTTCATTCTGTTATAGAAATAAGTTGGATATATGTAGGAATAATTTCTATTGTGTTTCTGGTTATGTATGAATGGTATATTGACTCTATAATCCTCATATGTTTTCACCCATTTAATGCAAAGTTTATATTACAGTGCATCTATTTCTATTTTAAATATTTGTACAGGAACTCTCATACTACTTTCTCTTATATATACCTGTCAAATTCATTCTATTAAATCAGAAGCAGATTAAAGTTAAATTATCTATAGAGGAATATGTATCCTCAGATTTAAACCAACCCTGGTTTAGAGATTTTTCTCGATTCTCCTCTACAGATTTCTATTTCTGCAACTATACAGAATTATGAGGGTGAAATCCTTATAATAAATTTTGTTGAATGTAGAACCTAAGCAGTCTAACATACAAACCAAATAATGATGTGTAACCAATTTATATCACATGAAGTAAAAACACCAGGCAACTTAGAGACATACCGCTGTTGCAATTGACCAACCTCCCAACCTTAGAGTCCTTCTGTCTCCTAGAACTCACCCTCGAGCTGAGATCATTTCCTAGAAAATACCATACTCTAATCTATTGAGGAATAGTTTATTTAAGCTTTTGCTCCCCAAAGCCTGTTTCTAATTCTGCGTCCAGAATATCAGGATGATTTTCTTCGTGTTTGCCTAGGCTTCCCATTTTAGGGATTTTTAAAGCTGCTTTATGCTTTTCCCAACTTTTTACCTCTTCCCAACTACTCTCCACATCATTGGGGAACTAGATTTTCCTCAAAATCTAATTTGGAAATAAATTCTTTCAAGGATTTTTGAAAGATTGTGGGGAAAGTATTTTCCTTTATCCATCCTCATTGATTGAGCAAGTGATCTCATAATTCTCATTTTGGTCAATCTGCACATAATTATTTGATTCATTTTCTCAAATTAAATATGTAATTACATCCACAAAATACTTTTCCTTTGGGGTCCACTCCCTTAGGATTAAAGTTCAAATTTCTAGTTTTTTTTTTTTGAAAATCAAACACATAAAATAGGGGTGTTACATATTCCCCCTCTGAAACCAAACATCATCTTCGGTGTTTATTTCTAATTACTAGAGTTCATTTTTCAAATAAAAATGGGTATTTTTCCATCATTTCAGATTCTCTTTCCCAGGTAGCTTTTTCATCAGTAAAGTGCTTCCACTACACCTTTACTCTTGCTACCGTTCGATTCCTCAATTCAATTTCTTCCTGCTCCAATATTTGAAGCTGTTCTGGAAGGAACTCCCCTTCTGGTTCCACCTGTATCACATTCCAATCAACAATGTGATAAGCATCATGTATATATCTTTTTAATAATGAAACATGAAACACATCATGAAATATAACATGTGGTGGTAAGGCCAGCTTGTAAGCCACTAGTCCCACCCTTTCTAATACTTCAAAAGGACCACAATATCTAGGAGCCAGTTTTCCACAACTTCCAGGATAAAGTGTGCTCTTTTTTTGTTTAATAAACAAATACACATGTTCCCCCACTTTAGATTCTCGATGTACTCTCTTCTTATCAGCATAGTTTCTCTGGCGATCTTGTGTTGTCTTGATGTTTCTTTGTAATTGTTTAACAAATCTTCCCATCTTTTGTAAAGCATCTGGTCCCAACATTAGCTTATCTTCAGGTTGGCTCCAACTCAAAGGAGTATGAAATTTCCTTCCATAGAGTGCCTCGAATAGACTCATTTTAATAGAGGATTGGTAACTGTTGTTATAGGCAAATTCAGCTAAATGCAAGTAGTCTTCCCAGTTTGATGGCCTATCCATCACATACATTCTTCGCATATCCTCCAAAATCTGGTTTGTTCTCTCTTTCTGCCCGTCTCTCTATGGGTGATATGCAGTGCTAAAATTTAGCTTAGTGCCCACACCTCCAAATAGACCTTTCTAAAAAGCTGTTATGAACTTAGCATATCTATCTGAAACAATCACCTTTGGGACCCCATGGAGCCTTACTACCTCCTTCAGGAACACATTCGCTACTTGGGCTATCCTGAAAGTAGATTTCACTGGTATGAAGTGTGCAACTTTGGTTAAAGTGTCTACTACTACCATCACAGAATAATGTTGGTACTTGGTTTTGGGTAATCCTGTTATGAAATCCATATAAACAGTATCCCATTTCCATTGTGCAATCGGCAAAGGGTTTAACAGACGAGCAGGATGCTGATGTTCAACTTTGACTAGTTGACACTCCATGCATCTAGCTAAATATTATGCTACATCTCTTTTCATTCCTAGCCAAAACAACTTCTTTTTCAAAGTTGTTAACATTTTCTGATATCTTGGATGTCCTGCATATGGTTGTTTATGATATTCATCTAGAATCTCTCTTTTCAAGGACTCTACATTGGGGATATATAATATGTTTTTGTAACAGATCAGTCCTTTCTAGTTTCTAGTGTATTCAGCCATCTCCTTCTTCAGTATTTTTACCTGGAGGTTTTCATAATTTGGATCTTGGTCTGCTACCTTTTTCACTAACTCTTCTAAATCAAATTTGGCACTACTTCCAATGATGTTTATATTTTGACAAGCATTTCTGCTCAAGGCATCAACAATTTTATTTTCTTTCCTTCTGATATGTTTTATGTCCATATCAAATTCACTCAGAAAAGACAGCCATCGGGCTTGTAGAGAATTCAAATCATTCCGAGAAAAGAAATACTTAAGACTAATATGATCAGTCATCAATGTAAATTTCTTTCCAAGAAGATAGTGTCGCCACATCTTCAAGGCATGAATAAAAGCAGCCAACTCCAAATCATATGCACTATAGTTCTGTTCATGTGTCTTCATTTTCTTATATTCGTATGCAATAACTAAATTTTCCTGCAAAAGGACTCCTCCCAACCCCTCTCTACAGGCATCTGTACATACAACAAATTCTTTATCAGGGTCTGCAATTTTCAAGATAGGGGTTGTAGTGAGTTTTAATTTTAATTGTTCAAAACTGTTTTGGCATTTTTCAGTCCACTCAAATTTGACACCCTTCCTTTGTAGTGGGGTTATGGGGTATGATATTGCAGAAAATCTCTCCACAAATCTGCGATAATAACCTGCAATCCCCATAAACGATCTCACTGCTGAAACATCAGTTGGCACCAACCATTCTCTAATAGCTTTTATCTTTTTAGGGTCAACAACCAACCCTTGTTCATAAATAATATGTCCCAAGTATTGGATTTTGTCCTTGTAGAATTCACATTTGCTGAACTTGGCATATAACTTGTTTTCTTTCAGAGTTTGTAACACTATCCTTAAGTGCTCTTTGTGCTCCTCCTCACTTTTGGAATAAACCAAAATATCATCTATAACCACAAGCACGAACTTATCCAAGTAGTTATTTAACACACTGTTCATTAGGCACATAAAGGTGGCAGGGGCATTATTAAACCAAAAGGTAGGACTACAAATTCGTAGTGACCATACCTGGTTCGAAAGGTTCTTTGAATTTGTCTTCTTATTTAATTCTGAGCTGGTGATAACCAGTCCTTAAGTCAATCTTTGAAAATACCGAAGCTCCTCTCACTTGGTCAAAAATATCATCAATTCTGGGTAAAGGGTATCTGTTTTTAATGGTCAACTTATTCAGTTGACGGTAATCAATGCACATCCTAAAGGTTCCATCCTTCTTTTTCAAAAATAGAACCGGTGCTCCCCAAGGAGACACACTCGGTCAGATATAGCCCTTATTCAACAATTCTTGCAATTGCATTTTCAGTTCCATGAGTTCGGGGGGACTCATTCGATAAGGGGCTCAGGAAACAGGTGTTTCTCCCACCACCAGATCGATTGGAAAGTCAATCTCTCTTTTGGGAGGAAGATGAGGAATCTCATCTGTAAAAACTTCCTTAACTCTCTTACTATTGGCAAAGCATCCAACAGATTTTCTTCAATTTTATGTTCTGTCTCTTCTACATGTACTGCATAGACTTGGTATCCTTTCCTAGCTGTTCGTTTTAATTGCAGTGCTGATATTTGTCTTACAGAGATAGGTTTTGGTTTTCCCTTGAGAATAAAAGGTTTCCCCCCTTCATCTACACCATGCAGGGTTTTATCCTAGCAATTCATCATGACCTTTTTCTTTTCCAGCCAGTCCATTCCTATCAGCAAGTCATATGAACCTAATGGCAAAATGTTTAAATTTACCTCTATTTGAAAATCATTTAATTTGATTGTTGTTTGAGGTAACTTATGAGTTAATTTCCTCTTGGTTCCAGTGGCTAACTGGACCAGCCATGACTGCTGAAATTTTTCATCTTTGAGTTTGAATTTTTCTACAATTTTTGGACTAATGTAGCTCAAAGAAGCACCTGTATCAATCAAAACTGTAGATTGGTCAGAAATCTTACCCTCCATTTCAACCATGGTAGCTTGATGTTCTGCTTGTCGATTCTCCAAGGCTACACTGATAGTGGGTATATTTCTTGCTATTTCATTTACTGTGGTCGCTTCTCGGTCTCTCATAATCATCTGAATGTTTTTGTGGGGACAGTCCCTCAAAAGATGGGATTCTCCACATCCCTAGCATTTCAAAGGTTCCCTCATTTTGACTGTGCCTTCCTTTTTATTTCCTTCATCTAGTTGTTTGGAACCAATTTGAGATTGAATTATTTGGCTTTCTTTTGGTTTATTAAACTTTTTCCTCTGATGGTCCCTACCAAAATTCCTTAAGTAAGCTGGTTTTTGTTTCTTTCCTTTAATTTCACCTTTGTTTAGCCAGATTTTTCCATGCTCAGCCTTTCCCTTAAACTGCTGATAGCATAATCTAGCCTTTCTCACTGCCTCGTCCATAGTTTTTGGGTTATCAAACTCGATCTTCTCTTTGTATACAACAGGAAAACATTTCAGAAACCTTTGTACCTTTGCCTTCTCTTCCCTAATGTAAGGGAAATATCTCAAAAAATTTGTAAACTTAGTGACAAACTCATCAGTGGTAAGTTGTCCCAGTCTAAGCTCATGAAATTATTTTGCTTTATCATCATAGTAACGTTCATTTAAATAGTGGTTTTTGAACTTAGCCTGGAAGTCTTCCCAGGTAACTGTCTTTTCATCAATGGCATGAACCATTTTCGTCTCCTCCCACCACAAGGTAGCCTTACCTTGTAGCTGGTAAATAGCTAATTTGCCCTTCATATTACTTTCATATTCATAGACCTGGAAATACTTAATCATGTTCAGCAACCAGGCTTCAGCATCTTCCTCCTTCCACCTATCATAGGAGGGAGGTTTGATCTTTCGGAATTTCCCCTGTAATTCTTTTTTCTATTTATATTGATGCCTAACAGCATCATCATCCTTAGACTCATTAGTCTTCCTCTTTCCGGAGCCCTCACCTTCTTGGTTGTTCAGCGAAGTTAGTTCTCTGATGAGCTTTTCCTGCTCCTCACTGGCTAATGACAATCTGTCATTCTGGCTTCTCATCTCAGCCATTTCTCGTTGCAAACTGTGCAACATAGTCATCACTGGAGCATTAGGATCTGGTGTATTTTCATCATCATGCAGATCAACATAAATTTCCTCACCTTCTGTCATTCCAGCACCACTTTACACTAAACAACACAGATCAGAAATAAATAAATAAAAACAAAAGTTTTTTTTTTTTCAATAGTAAATCATTTATACAGTGATATACAGTGAGCACACACAACAACAGCCCAGTTTTGTATAACATGAGCTCTGATACCATTTGTAACACCTCCTCTACACCACTACACAATTTTTATTTTTTCTTGTCATACTATAATACTGTGCTTTTAATTTTCACCTCCATTTAGATATACCATTTAGTTCCAATAAGTATGAAAGACTATGGGCAGAACTTCCTATTTTTACACGTATATCTTGGATCCTTATTTCACTTTGATTTATTTCTCCCTTAATGGTTGGGGTGACTTATGTTGTACACCTATATATATCCACGTCTCGACTGTATATACCTATGGTGAATATAATTTTATGGATCCATAATTAAGTTCTATACTCATAGTAATGACACCCATACGTCTTTATAAAGCTCATCATGCATAGAGATTTTTGGATTTTGTTTTTCTATTTCTATTGAGGCATCGTGAATATGTCACGCACTTATTGCCAAGTCCATGTAACGTTTTCATAAGCTGGAAACTTTGACTGGGTATCGAATTTATCCAATATGCTTGATAATTTGATTCGACTTATGTTCTTTTTTAGTGAGCGTTTCTATTCGTTCAGTCCCGCCTTGCGGTCATGGTTTAATGGGATGATGCACCATACCTTTGGCACCATAGAGAACTCGTATATTTACCATTGTGACACAATTTTTATGGGAGTAGACGACATTCAAGTCATCATCCTTACTTGTCATGTTGGAAAATTGCAATTAACGTGATGAGAGTTGGATAATTCATTATGTTCACCACATCGACTAATTTTTGTGGTCTGTTGATGATCTAAGGTCTGAGAGGGGATCTCTCATCCTAGTTTGTGCATGTATAAACGCCAGCGTTGCACCTTTTCAATTTTATATTTGTAAAACGTAGGGGATCATTACTCACGCCTGTCCTGGGGTACTATTGCAAGTACAACGGATTCGATTTCATTTGATTTCTCATTTATGGCTTAGACTACTGTGCAAGGGTTCTCAATTTTTCCCATTTCGATCCGTGGAATCCTATTGATTTGATGACAAGTGGAAGATGGAGATGCTGCGTATCAAATAGGGTTTTGTTCATTGGGTTTAACGAATTGTATTAACTCCTGAAGTTGCATTTGGAAAATGTTCTTTGGCTCATCGTTCCTCTTGATCGACTTATGAGGTTTTCACTCTGCTCCACCTAGGGAGACGCAACATTAAGCTTGTTCCAGCTCCTGGGCGTCAAAATTTTTCGTTTCATCACCATACAGGTAAATGAAGTTCGTTGTTCTGTTTGTTTTAAATTCATCATCATTCAAATTTAGAAGATAACCATCTTAGCCATCCAAGATTTGATCCCTGGTCGTTTATCGTTCTACTATTTTGACTTGGATTTATTATATCAGTGCTAGTTGAGTTTGGCTCTAACATTAACCTTGGCAGGGTAGGCATTCCTGCTGTTCATGTCTTTCGTGGCGTAGTTGATTTGTTCGCTGAGTTTGCCGTGGCTCATAGTAAGACGTTTCCACACAAGTAGGCCATCGATTTATTTGAAGTACTTCATTCTCGGTTTGTTTTTTTTTTGTTCTGACCAGCATTTTCACCATACTCCTTTTCCCGTTCTACAGGACGAACTTGTTAGTCGAGCCCTCAACTCTTAGAGGTAAATCTTCTGTTGTGATACTTAGTTCATCACATTATATTATGAATTGTCCTCAATTTTTTTTCTGGTTATAATGAGCTCTCATGTCGCCCTAAAATCTTATTACAGGTAGTTTCGAATCCCATTGAGGTTTTCCCTCAATGATATTTGATGTATTTTTCATTTATTCGGCTTGACGTCGTTGAACCTTTGGGTTTCAGGTCAGTATCAACGTGACCTCAGTCAAAGCAGGACCTAGCTTGTTCATGGTTGTTACATGAAGTTTATCTAGACATTTCAAGTTTTATATTTTCCACAAATTTTCTACTGTAATAAGGATTTATGTCCGAACTGGGACTATGAACAGTTTTTATGAAGTTCCCGAGTTAATTTAAATTTTGTAATATTGTCATAAACCCACGATACTCTTGTGTCACAATGGTTTTTAGAGGTGAATATATATATATATATATATATATTCTATCAATTTTCCGTCACTGCTACGAGTGATAGATCCATATTATTTTCTGGCAATTCCTAGATTTCTATCCTTATGTGAATACTTATGGGAAATGGTTTTTTTTTTCTCTTAAAACTTTTTATGTAAATTTTTGAGTGAATAGTTTTATAGTTTTGCTAGTCTTAATTTCTTCTTCGGTAATTACTTATGGCTAGTGAGCCACTTTAGAATTTCAGAGGTACCATTCCCTATGGTCATGGAAAGAATTTGTACTTCTCATGTCCATGGCTTAGTCTATGTTCTCGGGTTCAGTACACAATAATGACATCTCATAGGCTATTTGGTCAGTTAGATGGGTAGATGATATCAACTGCCTTGTTAAGAATTCCCTTCCTTAATCCATCAGGTTTTCCATGGTTTTGTGACACACTTGAGTATTTGTGTTTCCAGTAATTTTTTTTCCATGCTTGTTAAATATGTTCTTACTGGTTTCTTGTTTGCTAATAGAAGTGGAAAGGTGCTATCATAGTCCTCTTTTTTATTTTCCTGTATATCTTTATGCTGTCAATAGTGTACATAGATATTCCTATTATGCTCATGCTTTAATAACTTTTACCAACTCCTTATATAATATTAAATTAACTACTAATCAATCCAGTTGATGTAGTAGTCTTTATCACTCAACTTTCTTCCACATATTAGTCTCAGCTTCTTATGAGAAATTGTTTCATTGTACTAAGTATTAATGTGCAACCTCATGCTAATTATTGTGGATACCTATATTCTTCCATTATAGCTTCTACTATTATGGTTAATTTCCTTCCCTAATTGATCTTTGCTTCATTCTGTTATAGAAATAAGTTGGATATATGCAGGAATAATTTCTATTGTGTTTCTGGTTATGTATGAATGGTATATTGACTCTAGAAGCCTCATATGTTTTCACCCATTTACTGCACAGTTTATATTACAATGCATCTATTTCTATTTTAAATATTTTTACAGGAACTCTCATACTAATTTCTCTTATATATACCAGTCAAATTCATTCTATTAAATCAGAAGCAGATTAAAGTTAAATTATCTATAGAGGAATATGTATCCTCAAATTTAAACCAACCCTGGCTTAGAGATTCTGCTGGATTCTCCTCTACAGATTTCTATTTCTGCAACTATACAAAATTATGAGGGTGAAATCCTTATAATTAATTCCGTTGAATGTAGAACCTAACCAGTCTAACCTACAAACCAGAAAATGATGTGTAACCAATTTATATCACATGAAGTAAAAACACCAGGCAACTTAGAGACATACCACTATTGCAATTGACCAGCCTCCCAACCTTACAGTCCTTCTGTCTCCCAGAACTCACCCCCGAGCTGAGATCATTTCCTAGAACAGACCAACCTCTAATCTGTTCAGGAATAGCTTATTTAAGATTTTGCTCCCCAAAGCGTGTTTCTAATTCTGCGTCCAGAATATCAGGATGCTTTTCTTCCTGTTTGCCTAGGCTTCCCATTTTAGGGATTTTTAAAGCTGCTTTATGCTTTTCCCAGCTTTTAACCTCTTCCCAACTACTCTCCACATCATTGGGGAACTAGATTTTCCTCAAAATATAATTTTGAAATAAATTCTTTCAAGGATTTTTGAAAGATTGTGGGGAAAGTATTTTCCTTTATCCATCCTCATGGATTTAGCAAGTGATCTCATAATTATCATTTTGGTCAATCTACACAGAATTATTTTATTCATTTTCTCAAATTAAATATGTAATTACATCCACAAAATACTTGTCCTTTGGGGTCCACTCCCCTTAGGATTAAAGTTCAAATGTCTAGTTTTTTTTTTTGAAAATCAAACACATAAACTAGGGGTGTTACAAATCATGATTAATTAACTATTAATTGGGAGTTAACTATCGAATTAGCGCTAAACACACATTTAATTAAATATAGATTACAACAAGATTAGCGCAAATTTGATACAGTTATTGATTATTAAGCATGTTTAACCCCATGCTTAGAGGAGTGCTCCACCCCTAGATGTAGCCCAACGATGACATATATGAGGGGGCTGCCCCCCCCCACTGCCCGACGCTTCAAACGATATGATAAAATATGTAATTCAGTAGCATATAGAGTTAAGTTACAAGGTTGTGGTATAGTGGTAGGTTGGTGTGCTTGCTTATGGGAGGTCCTGGGGTCGAGCCCTGAACTCTACCCTTTCGCTCGTATTAATTTTTCCACCCAAACTATATTATATGCCCGACCTTTGGATATATTATATTTGATAATTTGAAGTTTGACCATATATGAAATTCACCCATACCTTGGTCCACCAGAGGGGGCACGTGGCAGCCCCTCGTTACCCCACGTGTCTACCTCTGGTTGGACTATTTCAACCATATAATAAAAAAAATGGCATTCGACAATTAAACTATGAAATTCGAAAATTCAACCTTAGTAGTAAAAAAAAAAATTTCTTCCAAACTTTCCAGTGAATCCTGCAGTGACACTTGTCACAATTTCATTGGAAGAAAATGATGGAATATTCCTAGAACATCCATTTTTTGTTGACTAGGCTGTCATGTCACCATTCTCTCACTTTTGAATTTTTTTTTACTTGTTTAGGAAAATGACCAACAGGCTCTATCTTCCTCATCCAGAGTGGGTTTTCAATGAAACGGATTGCGTTGGATTTCTGGCGATGAGTTGTTTTTTTTCCTTCAGTTTCCAATGAATTTTGAACAATTGCATTTTTTAGCTTAACACCGATCACCTGGTGATTGAGTGCGGTTGTGTGTGTGTGTTTCTTTTAAGAAGGAAAATTATCTACTGAAGTGTGTAAATATAAAATAAAATGAATCCTAATTCAACAAACCTAGGATGTTGCAATAAAATTTGTAGGATTGAGAAGGGTGAGTTGAATAAATAATAACAAATAATATCGCTTCATTTTGAGCACACTCAAAATTTACAAGTTTGTTTAGCCTTTTTATTCACGTTGACATAACAATATTTTGGAATAGAGTTTCATATGTGTTATTTTTCTAAACACAAAGAATAGTGGGTCATGGTAAGCTAAGACTTCAATAATGATCCACAATGAAAAAATGGATGGGTAAGGATTTTCACATTTTTATCATAGCTACAAGTGAAATTTTACGAGCTAATATTCCCAAGTGGGGTAATACGGGCTGATATTCCCAAGTGGGGTAATATTTAATGTTTTTCCAAAATCAATTAGTCAATTTCCATTTTAAAAAAAATAGCCAAATTTTATAGTATTAAATTATTTTACCTTGAAAATACCCAATATTATATATTCTCTAATATAAAATAATTAGAAATCTAAACATTTTTACAAAGTTATCATCAAACATTTTAAGATTTGGGTATTATGCACTAGTAATATTTTCCATGATTGGTAAACCTTAAGATAAAAAACTATCCTTAAAACTATGTTACCTAATGCAATTAATATATGCAATGACAGGGCTCTATTCGCATCTCTTTGAGTAGGAATTTGACAAATCAAGCATTCTATACTTGACAACTACTCCATCATAGAGATAAGATAATTATAGTGGAACATAATGTTATAGTCATGTATTCTGAGAGGTATATCTATATTACTTAGTTCATTTTTAATATTAGTTTGACATTTTCTAAGCTAAACATTATATTTTCCGTTATTGTTTACTAACTAAAATAAATTATGGCACAATTAATAACTACACTAACCTACTTTAACCACAACTTTATTACTTTGTGCATCTCTACAGATTGAGGTGTCTCTACATATTTTTAGACTAAATAAATTAATTTTATATATGTTAAATTAATGTAGATGATCATATATATATTATGATATTTTAAAATTTAATAAACTATATAACATATTTTTATTTCAAAATTATGTAATATCCCAAATCCCTTGGACTTGAATTATTAGATATCTAGGAGATTATCACGTATACATTTTATAAGTTATTTTACTTTTTTAATGGAGTCATTCTCTTTCATTTATAAATATCCAATATTCTTTCCATAAAAAAATATTAAATTATTTTTATTTAGTTTTATTCCATCATAGTTAACAAAAACAATATTTCAATTTTTAATCCTAATAAACTATCTTACTTTATCCAACTCATCAATTAATATGAAATGTATGATTTAAATATGTCTATTTGAATAAATCTCCCCCCAACATCACATAAAATAAATATATTTAATTTAATACTTTTTATGATCGTTCCGCTAAGCTCAACGATAAACCTTTGGAAGATCCAACGCTGAGTTTGTTGGAATATGTAATTCATACTTGTCTTCAGTTGTGATTCTATCTATGTATAGAGTCTGTTACTATTCTATAGGTTAGTTCCTAGTTTAGTGTGAGGTTGGGATATTCCCTCAACCAAATTATTATGCATCTAAGATAGCTTCTCTATCTTGAGACAGTTCCTTATGTATATATGTAACTTGATTTAATTAATGAATATAGTTTGTATGCTCAGTTTCTATGTTGGTATCAGAGCCTGTTAGGGCCTGGGCTTGGCCTTGGCCCCTCCTCGGTCGAGGGAGATAAAAGAGTATTTGTTTTTTTTAGTTTTGTTTGTCCATTCATCACTATTCGAAAATTTATCTGTGGAGCATTCTCGGAGAAATCAAGGAGGATCTCTTTATCTCATGAGCACTACTAGAATTAGAATCTCTACATAGTCATTTCTTCTACGATTTCAAATATATTTCAAATCATCTTATTGGCTCTGACTCCGAGCAGATATTCGAGATCTCATATTGGTTTTGTTTGAATTCGAAGGAAATGAGATAAATTATCAGCATTCACATTGGTCAAGTCCAGAGTTCAAGCGGTTCTTGTATGAGCCCAGGAACCTGATGTCTTTGCTATGTCTACTTCAGTACCATTTGGTGCCAAGAAGGATCATGACGGAGGAATGGAGGAATGAAAACCATCAGGCTTTGAACAGAGACGGGTGTCATTGGTTTGACGAGGAGAGCCAGCGATCTGGTGGATTGGCAGATTGAGCCATGAGGATGAATGAGTTATTTTCTCATATAGGATCATAGTTGTTTGGCAGTATAATACACAATGTGATGCAATTTATGCCTCCATTAATGAGGTAGAAATGTTTTACATAAGAAAATGTAAAACCATGTGTATTGAAATTTATGCTGGTAGTCATCCAACCTACGACTGGGCGCTCAAGAAGTAGACCACGACATTGACGACTCTTCACAGTGTTGAAACCATGAACAGGGTTTTAGAAACCCTAGCGGTCATTGGTACAGAGGATTTTCCAGGATTTCACATATATGAAACCAAGAATGCATCCAATGTGAAGAGCCTGACTTGGTATGACAAATTCAACACACAGGTTTACGGACCCTGTGTTCGAGCCATCGCCTTGTCGGATTCTTTCATCTTCGCGAGCTTTGAAAATGGAAGAGGAATGAGAACATGATCCTAGTTGTCGACAAGGAGAGGCTCGAGGTTTCTCGATAGGTCGGCTGACAAAATGGTAACTCTGCGCACTCCAAGGTTTCAAGGATTTTTCATTTTGTGAATTCTCAGAACATTCTCATGGTTGGAGGTGTACATGGTGGCACCTTTGGATACTACGGTTACATTCGCCTCTTCAGTGCAAGGGCCGACAAGATTGTGTGGGATTGGATTGAGAAAAATTCTAACGCTTATCCAAGGATGATAGAATGAGACAGCTTTGCAGTTGTGATGGTGATCGAAGACCTACAGTGGAAGCTGATCGGCAGCACGCTGATTGGTACGTTTGCTGGGAGGATTGGTCCGAATTGCGATGGTGGTGGATACTCTATTATACAGCTACTCATTGTTGTCACTTCTTGTACTCGGGCAGTTTATCTTCACGGAAGTGGCATATGCTGTGTTATCGTTGGTAGATAAAGAAAAATGACAATTGATTTCATCTCTCTTCTTGCTATATGTGTTGTGCTTGCAACATTTTTCTTTGTGTGAAGGCATCAATTAAGACATGTTGGACATCATTCACATGTTTGTAAATTTCATGGTTTGGCCATATTAAATACAAATCCAGAGTTTCTTGTGAATTTTGTGCCGAGGTGCAACGAAAGAGGATTGGATTTCCAATGTTGTGGACCGACTTTCTGATTTGGATTTTGGAGCTTTCAGGGGTTAGAATAGGTGCAGAATCACCTAGAGTTGTTGGGAGGCTTCCAACTCCCTTTTTTTGGGATCAACCTAGTTGAAGGTTGAACACATTTCTAGCATGGTCTCATGGCGCAACAGTGAAGTGAGCCAAGGGCAGTGTGGTGAGCTGTCGGGACATGATTATGTTTCTATATAGGTTGAAGATGAAACAAATTGTTTTCATGAATTATTCTACTTTCATGTTGAGACCAGTGAACTTAACATCTAAATGCATTTATTCAAATCCGGTTAAAAGAACTAAATGCTGTATTGTTGTGAAATTTAGTTTGGGCAACTATTGTCAAGAGTGTGCGTTTTTATTGGAATTTCCCATTCCGACAATACACAAATTTATTTGCAGGAATGATTTACTACAAGATATAATGAAGACATGACAATTAAAATGACATCATATATTGGAGGATGATAGAGTTTGTGTGTGCCGAGTGTGATGGAAACATATCTGCATGTTGAAATAGCGAGGAGATTAGCTTGATAATGGGTCTTTGTTGTTGCAGCCTATCAGCGAGCATGAGGAGGCATGCTTCGAAGTAGTTACCCTGCCTTCATACTGTGAACAGGGGAAGTGGCATTATGTTGCAATTCCAGGGGAATTGGATACTGAAATAAGAACTTTTTGTTTATAAAATCATTGAATTTTATGCATGTTGACAGTGAATTTGTGGACGACACAAGATTGGACCATGGAGTCCTGGTTATGATAAACTTTTGTGGCTGTCTTGAGCCTTCGTGGCTATGGTGAGTCTTTGTGGCTATAGTGAGCCTTAATGGCTACGGTGAGCCTTCATGGCTGTGTTGAGCCTTCGTGGCCATGGTGAGCCTTCGTGGCTGTGTTGAGCCTTTGTGGATGTGGTGAGCCTTCATGGATGAGTTGAGCCTTGGTGGCTACATTGTATCTCCTCAAGGCTGAGCGCCTGAGTAGTGGAGGTGAATTACTGCTTGTCCAAATGTGAACAAGCAAGCAGATGAAAGGGTGTTACTCGTGCATGAAGCAACGTGGAGTGATCAGTTTTCAGTGATCTGATAGGGATCAAATAGAAGACAACGTGCAGTGTATGATCTTCGATCTTATCACAACAGTAGTGTGGGAAGTATTCTGGTGAATTGAAATGCGGGGCGGAATGTCCATAGCAGTGAATAGTGTGGCCATCTGTTGAACATTTGCATTATCATTTGGTATTGTTTGTTTGAGAGCATGATTGTTTGTGTATTTTAGGGCAAATGAAATATTTCATGATGGACATATTTTGGAACTAAAATTAATATACATATTGAGATTAGTCACCTCAATAAGAAGTTATTTTTTGTTAGAATTGACTACTCTAACAAATGACAGGTTAAGGATGGAGTTCCAAGTTCTAATTGACAAGTACAAAGCCAAAGTAATGGTTTCTTCCAGCATATGAA
Organism: Pinus albicaulis; assembly: GCA_034641835.2. NCBI lineage: Eukaryota > Viridiplantae > Streptophyta > Pinopsida > Pinales > Pinaceae > Pinus > Pinus albicaulis. Next base: position 516,445,838 of record CM076584.1, on the reverse strand, counting down.
TAGTGTGGTGTTTGTGGAGGTGAATGGTATGGTGAGCGGCAAAGCAGGATGTAAAATCAAGTTTGTGAGAGTTTGTTTTGTGCGAGTTTCTTGGAATAGACTCATGACCATGAGTATGAGTCACAGTTTGTAATTAGAAGCAAATCTACATGTCATTTATTGTTTGTACATGCTGTAACACCCAGAGAGGCATGCATACCCCTTTGTTATATGTTCCCTCTGTCAGAGAGTTTTAACACCGTGGAAGAGTGTGTCATGTGGGATGGATACACTTGGGTGGGCCGTATTGGTTTTAGACTCCATAAGGTGAGATTTATATCAAGGGAGAGTTAATCGAGAGGTTGGATGAACCATGTATGTGAAGGACTTCCTAGTATACTGGTGGTTGCAGCGGTTGGAACCCATGCATTTCGGTAGATGGTTGTTCCTTTATATGGACATCGACAATAGCATGAACAAGATACAAAGTGTAATTACCAAATAGAAATAGTGTAATTACGAAACAGGACCAGCTGTAGATTTTGTAGATATATATTGAGACAAGTAGTCATTAAGGGGGAGTGTTGGAATATATAATTCCTACTTGTCTTCAGTTTTGATTTTCTCTATGTATACAGTTTGTTCCTATTCTATAGGTTAGTTTCTAGTTTATTTTGAGGTTGAGATATTCCCTCAACCAAATTATTGTCTGTCTAAGATAGCTTCTCTATCTTGAGACAATTGCTTATGTATATATGTAACTTGATTTAATTAATGAATATAGCTTGTAAGCTCAGTTTCTAAGTTTATCCTCCGAGTGGCGAAGAAATAATATAACCAGAGATTCTGAAAGTATAAGTACTGCTTAAAAAGGGAAGTCGACTTTTCTGAAGATTCATTGAGTTTTTTAAGTAACCTTTATTTAACCACTGAATGTCTGAGCATCAGCAATGGAATGCAATGGAAGTGAATTACTAGCTTCTTCCTTTCTTTTCTGTCGAAAAAACTCCTGGTAAGTGATTTACTAGCTACACAACACATTACTGACACTTAACTAACAACTGAATTTAATTTTCTAAACAATTAAAATTAGTTGTACTTCATGCACAACCATTTAACCCCATTAAAAATGGTAATTATCTCCAACTATTCCATCAAATTAACAATGACAACAAGTTAAATGGAAATTGTGTTACAAATAGACGAGTTATATAAATGGGCTTGGATCTATTAATTATAAGCAAAGAAGAACAGCCAAGTAGAAATAATTGGAGGTCGAACCATCATTAGAATTTTATGTGTTGCTCTTTTCCATGGATTGTCTAAAGAAGGGATTGTCTAAAGAATATGACTGACAAGTTTATTTTTACCATGAAATGAGAAATTTAGTGATCACCATGGGTTTTCAGGTGGCCTTTTCTGTTTAATGGTGATATTTCTGGAATAGCCATTGAACGTTGGAACTGGATTTGTGGTATGTGGAGGTGTGGTCTTCTTGTCCAATTCCGACTTCAATCACGTTTCAAGAAAATTTCAATCTTCTCGTTCTTGTATTTTCCAATGAATGTGAATGCATGGATAGTGAAACTAATGGTAGAAGAAATGAATGAGGGAAAGAGCACGGTTGCTAATGTGATTCAAAATACAAACAGGAAATCCATTGGCTAACCACCCAGCAAACAAAACTCCGTTGTAAGAAAGAAGATCAAAATTGCTAGCTATCAATTTTAGGGTTTCTTGAATTTTTTAAATCTATTTTAAAAAATCCAAGAATCACATATGTTGTTTTAGAGTGTTCATAGTAACATGTTAGATACATTTTATTACACCAATTGAATTAGGCCCAAGTTATATACATGTTATTTCTCTAATAACGATCTCAAAGTTAAGCTAAAAATTATATTATATCATTCGCATAGAATTTGATTCATAATCACTCATATAGTTTGTGAAGGGAGAGAAGAACCCTACCAGATTTCCTCATTTCTTTCTCAAACATCGCTTCCCCGACTTAAAAGAATAAAATAAAAATGATACAAAACCTTCAAAAATTCATTTCTAAACATATGTAGGCTTATTTCTAAACAATGACGCTCTATTAAAAGAGATTTTGCTTATTCTAGGAAAACTTGTTATAATACTCTTCACTAAATAAATATTCAAAACCTAATCTTATATTAAATTTTATTATTAATTATTATTAATTTATTTAGATAATTTTAAGATAGCAGTAATTATAATTTAAAAATTTTTAACATTTAGAATTTATTACTTGAAATTTTTTAACATTTAGGTTGTATTACTAGGAATAAAATAAATATAATTATTATTATTAAAATAAATATAATTAGTATTATTAAATAAATTTTAAAATTCTAAGAAACAAGGTAAATTTTTTTATTAAATTAATGAATGTTTTTTTAATTAAAATTTAATTAAAATTAATCAAAATAAAATGAAATAAATTTAATAGAACTATTATTGAATTGTTATTAAATTATATTCTACAATTTTTTTAAATTTATTAAAAAATTATAATAAACTAATTTTATTATTTATTAATAAAATTTATTAAATAAATTAATAGAATATTAATTTGTTAGCTACCTGGATTTTTTTTCTCCATATTTCACTATTTAAACCTTCATCTTGTGTGCTTCTTTTATTTGTCATTCAACATATTATCTTGAAGATGAATTCCTTTGGGATTCAAAACATGGATCATTGTTTTATTATACTGTGGATAATCTGAGATTTCCTCAATAAACTAGAACCACAAAAACCTGAAAACCATAATACCCAATATATTCTATGATGAGAAATATAACATATGTATTAGTTACAGAATAATTAAAAACACATATCTCCAACAACCTCTTTTTTCTTGTCCTTTTAAAGCCACTTAGATTTATCCATCCAATATAAAAATTATTCAAAGTACTAAATCAATTTTGTATAAACCATTCTATTGACATTATTCGATTTCCAACTATATTTTTTTATGGCAAGAGAGCAATGAAACATTCAACATACTAAATGTACTCATTATTAATCTTTCAACATAAACTCTTGCATATGACTTTTAAATATTAATCATCATTAAAGTAATTTATATACTCTACCAAGATTTTATTGCCATAGTCACGTAGATGACCTTCTCAAAAACCTATTCATCCCTTTGTCTTCATTTAGAAAATAATTTTTAAGTTCCTCCACACTAAATGTACAAACCAAACACAAGAGAGGGGACCTCTCAGGACCTCTCATGCTAGTAGTGTAATTCCTTTTTTATAATGTATAATGTAGGTGATTTATGGGTCTCTAATCGAAATGTAAGGGCACACCTCTCATGCTTCATAATTTAGGCACTTTCTATGTAGGTAACCCTAGGCACTAGGCTTTATGCATTAGGTAGCAGAACCTTTTTACGAGAAATGAAACAACCATATAGTATGAATAAATTGTTCAAGCAACATAACATTGTGGAGTACTATGGAGTATTTACTAATAATGGCTTCAAGATACTTATACAAAAATGTTAAAAAAACACTCAAATGACAACTTATTTAATATCACACTTTGTTGGCCTCTCTCATAAGGGAGTGATGATGAGAGCTTGTTGGTATGCTATCGACACTTATACAAAAATGTTAAAAAATCACTCAAACAACAACTTATTTAATATCACACATTGTTCGCCTCTCTCACAAGGGAGTGATGGTTAGAGCTCGTTGGTATGCTATCAAAATACATGTATTTCACTAAAATTTATTATTCCTATATTTTATTATCACACTCATATATTTATGCATACTATAACCAAGAAATTTCTTATCCTAATGCCTAAATCACTCAATTTTGGCCATTGAGCTATTTTCATCAATGCATAGTTTGATCCAAAATTTGGGATAAGGGGTGTGAAAAATGTTTTTTTAATAGAGTTCAAGTTATCAACGAATTTATCTAATTTTGGTTTTTATATGTATAGGTCTTTGAATTACATTGTCCAAATGACCCACATCTAGTCTATCTAAACGGATTATGGAATAAATCTGCTTAGAGACAAATAACCTTGAATCACACTTTAATTAGTTAAATAACTACTTAAGAAAAAATCTCACATCAGGATTAAAAATAATCACAACACAAGTGTATAGGTTTTGGTCACTTCTATTCTACATTAAATGCCAATGTAAATATATATCCAGTGCAAAATATTTGGCATATGAAATATCAATGTTGGATAAGAAAATAAATACAATTCACCCTAAATGTGGTGGAGCCTTAATGCAAAAACAAAGAATACAGGCAGAGGGAAAAGAATGTAGTTGTTTAGATGATGTTTTCCTTTCAAAAAATTAAATACCTCAACTAATTTAGGCACTTTCTATGTAGGTTTCCTTAGTCACTAGGCTTCACACATTAGGTAGCACAACCTTTCTATGAGAAATGCAACAACCATATAGCATGAAAAAATTGTTCAAGAAACATAATTTTTTTGGGTATTTACTAGTAATGGATTCAAGACACTTATACAAGAATGTTAAACTATAAATTGCACCATAGGTTGCAAAAGAAATGTTTTAAGGAAATACCATAGGAAAGAGTAGCCTAGAAGAAATAAGTTGTTGCAGAGAAGGAGCCATCATGAAGGAATGAAAGACAAATTTTGCTTGAATGGAAGCAAGTAGTGGAGGTTTCAAACATATTGATGATAAGAGTTACCAACCAGAAAATTTTGTTATAAATATTTAAATAGTAAATTATGGTTGACAACACACACACAAAGATATATATATATATATATATATATATATATATATATATATATATATATATATATATATATATATATATATATATATATATATATATATATATGTATGTATATATACCAACATAATCTTTTCACATATATAATTTTTTTTTTATAGATATTGAAATAGGAAATTGGGGGTGAAAATCCTTTGGTGATTAATAATCCTCTGAAACAAGCATGAAATGAGCATGTAACTCAAATGTCAAGCATCACGATATCAAGTTCAACTTCATCAAAACAATTTGAATTGATTGCAAACCTTAGAATGGACTTCCTTGTTACCTACAAGTTTACATTTGTTCATATACACCCTAAAAGATAAGGTCTTGGATGTCTAATAGTTTCAGGGTTTAGCTTCTTGTCTAAGCCTTCAGAAATCAAATTATCTTGAGAATCACTATAAAATAGTGTATGTATATTGGTATGTTTAGACATGAATCCAATATGGAAAAGTTCAATTCTTTTGTCTTCATCTTGAATTACATTGGAACAACATGAAGAAATAGTGCTTATTGTGTTCCTACCTTTCAAACCAATTGTTGTAATCTTGGTTTCATCTCCTGAATCTCGACCTAAGTCATGTTCAATGATTGTAGCAGTTTTTTCCTTCTCTTTGGCTTTAATTTTTTTTTCCCTGAACCTCGAATGAAGTTGCGAGCAATGGTCTTCATCATGGCCATTCTTCAAAAAATGTTTACATGTGAGTTTCTCTTTCTCTCTTTTGGCAGGGTTATTTCTCTTTCCTCTTCCATTAAACTTTCCCTCTCCTTTACCCTCATAATCAAGGAAACACTCACTTTTCTCATCTATACTCTGTTTCCCTCTTGCTTCTAAATTTGTGGGATTGAACACGAGAATAGTGTGTCTTAGGTGACTATGCAAACCCCAAATATACTTTAACAAATTTTCTTGAGAACACAAATTAATACCCAAAATAAGAGCTCTTCTCCTAAATTCATCAGTATAATCTTGCACACTTTTCCCTTTCAATTGTCTAAAATTTTTGAGTCCATAATGGATTTTTGCATGTAAGCAGAGGATATAATTGCCTTTTAATGGCAACAATAAAAATTTACCAAGACATTGAGATCTTACCATAGTTTTTAATCTCTTCCTAAGTCCTTGCTTCAAACCATACAAGTGTTGATCCCCCCATCCTCAAGGAAGCCAATTGAAACTTTATGTCATCTTCTTGAAGGCTCTCAATTCTGAAATAAACCTCCAATTGACAAATCCAATTATTGAGCCTCTCTACATTAACTTCGCCAAAATACATTAGAAGCTCAAACTTGAAGTCAAGTTTGAGTAAGGGAGTTTTTCCATTTTTGGCTTTTGAGTGAGTATGGGTGGTTTTGTTTGTGGAAGTGGAAGATGATGATGATGGCGATGATGAGGAAGGTGATGAATATGGTGGAGAAGGAGGAGGCTTTCCTCCACCACCCTTTGAATCCTTATGTTCATCCTTTTCGTCCCTCTCTTCAAAGAGGATCCTAACCCTTTCATTTAGTTCATAGAAAGACTACTTGTATGCTTCCTCCTCTGAAATACCTTTAGTCTCTCCAAAATCTCACATGATGGCTATGTATTCAAGCTCAGCTTCTGGTGCAACTTGTACCTCATCAATCTCACCTAGATATAAAACTTGAGATGCTTCAAGTGCAGTTGTGAGTGAAAATTTGTGTGGAGATGGTGCCCTAGTGGCTCTCCTTCTTCTATTCCTAACCTTAGGACTAGCACCCAACAATTTCCCTTCTCATCTCTACAAATTTAACCTTGTAAGCATCACAAATTTGTAACCATTAAAACGCTACTTGCACATAACTCAGGAAAATAAATGAAATAACCTTTCAACCTTTTCTCTGATACCACCTAGATCTGAATTTGAAGTTTATTTTTGTTGTGCTAATTTCACCTTCCGAATTATAAATAAGTTGATGATCTTTTGCTTCATGTGCATAGGCTTCTTGAGGTGTTTCTGACTATCAAGCATGTAAATTTATCGAGTTTTTTGTTAAATCTATGAGCTTAATCAGATTTAAACATAATGTTGAACAAAAAAAAAAAATTGTACAACAAACCATTAAAATGATCCATTAACAAATTTTTTTGATGAAGTAGTTCACCCCTCCTCGACTAAATCTCCTTGGTCCAACTTCCATTGCATGGGCCTCTGTATTAGCTCAAAAAGAACAAAAAAAGTGTTGTTTAGAATCCTCTACTACTCCAAAAACCTACTTCAATGTGTTCAGAATGTCCAATTCATCCGAAATAGACTCTTCTCGAGCCCAATTTTGTCGAATTTTGAAAAAGTTATGGCCTCCTCAATTCTCGCCTACAAAACCCCACTAAATCTAGAAATAACTATAGTTAGGGCTGCTAATTTTGGAGATCCGCCGAAATTGGAAGACTCTACCAAAGAGGCCTCTATATTAATCGCAATTATTTAACTGTTAATTGGGAGTTAACTATAAAATTAGCACTAAACACACATTTAATTAAATATAGATTACAACAAGATTAGCGCAAATTTAATATAGTTATTGATTATTAAGCATGTTTAACCCCATGCTTAGTGGAGTGCTCCACCCCTAGTTTTAGCCCAATGCTGACATATATGAGGGGGCTTGCCCCCTCCACTGCCTGACGCTTCAAACAATATGATAACATATGTAATTCAGTAGCATATAGAGTTAAGTTACATGGTTGTGGTATAGTGGTAGTTTGGTGTGCTCCCTTGGGGGAAGTCTTGGGGTCGAGCCTTAACCTCTGCCCCTCCGCCCATATTAATTTTTCTACCAAAACAATATTATATTCCCGACCTTTGGATATATGACAATTGATAATTTGAAGTTTGACCATATATGAAATTCACCCATACCTTGGTCCACCACAGGGGGCACCTGGCAGCCCCTGGTTACCCCACATGTCTGCCTCTGGTTGGACTATTTCAACCATATAATAAAAAAATGTCATTCGACCATTGAACTATGAAATTTGGAAATTCGACCTTAGTGGTAAAAAAAAATTTGTCTTCCAAACTTTCCAGCGAATCCTACAGTGATACTTTTCACAGAGTCATTGGGAGAAAATAATGGAATATTCCTAGAACATCCGTTTTTTGTTGACTAGTCTGTCATGTCACCATTCTCTCACTTTTGCAGTTTTTTTTAATTATTTAGGAAAATGAACAAGAGGCTCTATCTTCCTCATCTGGAGTGGGTTTTCAATGAAACGAATTGCGTTGGATTTTTGTCGATGAGTTGTTTGTTTTCGTTCAGATTCCAATCAATTCTGAACACTTCCATTTTTTAGCTTAACACTGATCACCTGGTGATTGAGTGTGCTTGTGTGTGTGTTTTTTTTTAAGAAGGAAAATTATCTACTGAAGTGTGTAAATATAATATAAAATGAGTCCTAATTCAGCAAACCTAGGATGTTACAATAAGAATTGTCGGATTGAGAAGGGTGAGTTGAATAAATAATATCAAATAATATCACTCCATTTTGAGCACACTCAAAATTTACAAGTTTGTTTAGCCTTTTTATTCACATTGATGTAACAACATTTCGAAATAGAGTTTCGTATGCCTTATTTTTTCTAAACAAAAAGAATAGTGGGTCATGGTAAGCTAAGACTTCAATAATGATCCACAATGAAAAAATGAATGGGTAAGGATTTTCACTTTTTTATCATAGCTAAAAGTGAAATTTTATGGGTTAATATTCCAAAGTGGGGTAATACGGGTTGATATTCCCAAGTGGGGTAATATTCAATGTTTTTCCAAATTCAATTAGTAAATTTCCATTTAAAAAACAAAAAATTAGCTAAATTTTATAATATTAAATTATTTTACCTTGAAAATACCCAATATTATATATTCTCTCATATAAAATAATTAGAAATCTAAACATTTTTACATAGTTATCATCAAACATTTTAAGATTTGGGTATTAGGCACTAGTAAGATTTTCCATGATTGGTAAACCTTAAGATAAAAAACTATCCTTAAAACTATGTTACCTACTGCAATTAATATATGCAAAGACCGGGCTCTATTTGCATCTCTTTGAGTAGGAATTTGACAAACCAAGCATTCTATACTTGACAACAACTCCATCATAGAGATAAGATAATTATAGTGGAACTTAATGTTATAGTCATGTATTCTGAGAGGTAAATATATATTACTTAGTTTATTGTTAATCTTAGTTTGACATTTTCTAAGCTAAACATTATATTTTCCCTTATTGTTTACTAACTACAATAAATTATGGCACAATTAATAACTACACTAACCTACTTTAGCCACAAATTTATTACTTTGTACATATCTATAGATTGAGGTGTCTCTACATATTGTTAGACTAAAGAAATGAATTTCATATATATTAGATTAATGTAGATGATCATATATATATTATGATATTTTAAAATTTAATAAATTATATATGATTTTTTTTATTTCAAAATTACTTAATATGCCAAATCCCTTGGACTTGAATTATTAGACACCTAGGAGATTATCACATATATATTTTATAAGTTCTTTTAATTTGTTAATGGAGTCATTCTCTTTCATTTATAAATATCCAATATTCTTTCCAAAAAAATATAAAATTATTTTTATTTAGTTTTATTCCATCATATTTAACAAAAACAATATTTCAATTTTTAATCGTAATAAACTATTTTACATTATCCAACTCATCAATTAATACGAAATGTATGATTTAAATATGTCTATTTCAATAAATGTCCCTCTAACATCACAGAAAATAAATATATTTCATTTAATATTTTTTATGATCTTTCCACTAAGCTCAACGATAAATCATTGGAAGATCCAACGCTGAGTTTACCTTCCTAGTAGGGAAGAAATAATAGCTTCCGGAAGTACAAGTACCGCTTAAAAAGGGAAGTCGACTTTTCTGAAGATTCGTTGAGTTTTTCAAGTAACCTTTATTTAACCACTGAATGTCCGATCATCACGAATGGAATGCAGTGGAAGTGAATTACTAGCTTCTTCCTTTCTTTTCTGTTGAAAAAACTCCTGGTAAGTGATTTACTAGCTACACAACACATTACTGACAATTAACTAACAGCTGAATTTAATTTTCTAAACAATTAAAACTAGCTGTACTTCATGCACAGCCATTCAACCCCATTAACAATGGTAATTATCTCCAACGATTCCATCGAATTAACAATGATAGCCAGTTAAATTTTAATTGTGTCACAAATAGACGAGTTATATAAATGGGCTTGGATCAATAAATTATAAGCAAAGAAGAGCAGCCAAGTAGAAATAATTGGAGGTCGAACCATCGTTAGAATTTTAGGTGTTACTCTTTTCCATGGGTTGTCTAAAGAATATGACTGACAAGTTTTTTTTTACAGTGAAATGAGCAATTTAGTGATCGCCATGGGTTTTCAGGTGGCCTTTTATGTTTAATGGTGATATTTTCTGGAATAGCCATTGAACGTTGGAACTGGATTTGTGGTATGTGGAGGTGTGGTCTCCTTGTCCAGTTCTGACTTCAATCATGTTTCAAGAAAATTTCAATATTCCCGTTCTTGTATTTTCCTATGAATGCGAATGCTTGGACAACGAAACTAATGGCAGAAGAAATGAATGAGGGAAAGAGCACGGTTTCTAAGTGATTCAAAATACAAATAGGACATCCATTGACTAACCATCCAGCGAACAGAACTCCGTTGTAAGAAAGAAGCTCAAAATTGCTAGCTATCAATTTTAGGGTTTCTTGAATTTTTTATATCTATTTAAAAAAATCCAAGATGTCACATACGTCCCTTCAACATTTTTTTTTTCACCTATTCTTGTTTAACATAAGTGTTATTACTACATAAACCCCTTTTTACTTCCGTACTACATATACGGTAAATGAATTGCAGACCAATTGACTTCTATGAAATGTCATTCTACAATTCTTATGTCTATACAACATAATTTAACCCTTCTCTCATAGTTTATTTCTAATGCTTCTTTCATGTAAATCGTATAACTATATCAATATCATGTTATACTTATGCATCAAAATTGTATACTATATCAATATCTTGGTATACTCATGCGTCACAATTTTAATGGTAAGAGTATTTCATTTTAATTCGTTTTCTCTTTACTCTTACGCCGCTAAATATGTTGTCCATGGGATGCCAAGGTTATATTATGGTTTGAGTCGTTCTCTATATGGTTTTATTTTTATATCATTGGTTGGATACTCTATGCCACGTCGCGTTACTATGCAAGCGTGGTCTCTTTTGCACTTGGAAATTATACACTGACGTTAATGTTATTGGCCCGTGGTGTACTCATACCCTATATTTCTCTTCCACGAATTGATATCGACTTGCTACCTATCCCAGCCTAGGCCGATCTGGCATGCCGAGAGGTCATTTACGTATGGCTTGAGACTGCTGGTTTAATTTTTATGGTACATCGCATTTACATGTCTATCGTGTAGTTCAGCGTTGGGTCCCGTCACCTTATCAATGCTCATTCATTTCGATCGTGTAAGTTATGATGGATGCTACGAGCCAAGTATTTAGTTTTCTTGAGCCCCAGTAACAATTATATTTTAATTCCTTTCAACGGACCTGTATTCAAGTCACGCGTATCAGTACGTATCTACTTAATTTTTTTTCTACTATGGTACTCCCGCCAGTATACGTTGATCCATGTCTCCGGTGATGGATGGCCACCACGTGGACGATGGGATCTCCTTAGGGATTCCTCACTCGTTTACTATGTCAGTGGTTTACCCTATCGTTTACCATTTCCGATTTTTTGCTACGAAGCTATCTTCTCTGGTTGGTTCATGGAGGACTGAACGTGAGACTTCACCTATAGTTATGATATTCATGGCTGCCCCTCAGTGCAACTTGTTATGGTAAGTAATCATCTCAGATTTTTTTTTTGTTATTGTAAGACGATGTATCAATACTGGTATATAATGATGGTTCATCATTTTACTCCCAGTCCTGAAATTTTTTTTTGATTCTTTGTTGGACATGGAATAATTAACTATGTGCAAGGGTTTAATGGCACTATGGAATGATAATACGTATTTGATTCTTTATATTCTCACAAGGGAATGGTGTTATGGTCACTGATAACCGGGCACATTAACACTCCCACCTGGCTTCATATCTTCGTTCGTTGACAAGCGAAGTCTGCGAGCCAAGGGTAAACGTTGAGCTGCACTTCACAACCCTCTATTGTTTGTTTATCGAACCATTGACCTACATATCATCAATTTCTCATTTTGAATTTGTGTCCTTGATTTATTTCGGGTCTCGTGTGGATGGAGAGAGGTTAACTTTGTCAGGTGAGGAAATCTCTTTCGCGTTTTGGTTTGAAGTCATCGTGTTGTTTCATATCGCATTTGCTAACGATTTTTGGTTTGGTTGACTCACAAGTATTAGTTACGTGAGCCATCATCACGTTCTCCATCTCCACAATTTTCGTTTGGCTTTCAGTCCAATAGACTTATGATGTTTGTTTCTTATTCCAGGTTGGTTGTGCTTTGGTGCTTTTCGTTCAGCAAGATGCTTGACGAAATGATATCTCTCTCTCTTAGGGATTGTAATTCCCTACAGAATATATTTTCTTTTTTGTGGTTTTGATCCTCTACAGAAGAGAAAGTCTCTAGTGGGGAGAAATTTACAGGCATCCGAATTTATAATTCTAATTATGCTTCTCTGTTAGTGGTCTTTTAATTACAGGCTCGTGAGTTTCATATACGTTTTTCTCCCAATGAGATTTAGAGACTTGTTTCTCCTTACAACTTCGCATACTCCGCAAAAGTCGGAACATAATTGGATTACTAAATTGATACTCTGTCTCTTTTTCATATGGACGAACTCTCATGGTTTCGTTGGATTAATTTTTCTTTTACATAAAATTTTGCTATTAATTAGTTCGTCAATAGCTTCTTCCCTCTATGGTTGAAATAGTTAATGACTCTGGTTGATTAGTCGTAGTAACTCCAGACTATAAATGTCTATTTATTTTTACACGTGATACTCGGCTTCTGTTTGCACATACTATCTTACACAGTTTATTGTTAATACATGAAAAAGATCTAGAGATATAGCAGAATGGTAATCCTATACAAGAATTGATTTGGTTCATATGAAATAGATCCCATACGATTCATACAATGCCACATTTCATTAGTAGATTTATTGGTATTTTCTAAAGATAATATACTATGTGATTTATTTAATTTTGTTAAATTGTTCATACCTGTACATACATTAAGATACCTCTGGAGAGTATTAATATGATTTCAATCCACATGTATACTTAAAATGTTGGCAAAATTTCATACTACTAGTATATTTCATAGAACTTTGCCTCACTTTAATGTCAACATAGTAAAATGGAAATACGAGTCTCTGTATATTTTATTTATTTATTTATTTTTCTCAGTTTTCAGTCTCGTAAATGTGAGAATCCGAAATAGATTTAAACTTTGAAACACACCATGTACAGATCTAAATACAACTGTCTGCATGTAAATTTACTTGCACCCTGTAGGATTATTATGTCTCCATCTGCAGGGTTCTATAGTCAGTTTAACTGTGTAACATTATGCGTTCGGGTCACATGTTATCTTTACATTAACTGTAGAGTTTTTCCTTGCACTTTCTTAGTTTCCTAGGTAACACAGAATGTTGAAATATGATCTAATTAATTCTGCCTAACTGTTATTCTATACTTCTGAGTTGTGATATATTTTCTTATCATCTAAATGGAATGGGTTGAAATAATTCTAGTTCTAATTGCCTTCTATTTCATATAATGGTGTTCCTTCTGTTTACTTCACAGTTATATTGTTAACCCAGAAGCAGATTAAAGTTACAATTATTCTGGATTATGGGAGTAGTATAAATCTCCAGATTTAAACCAGTAATAGGTTTAGAGATTCTGGTTGATTTTACCCATAATTTCTTGTTCCTACAACTATGCAAAATTAAGAGGATTTAATTCTTCTAATAATTCTGTAAATGTAAGGAATTCCAGTTTCAGTATTTAAGACAGAATAACCTCTAAATTTCTAAATCACACTACTCATTTACAAGAAATTTCAATCATGAATATACATTATGACATACCACTTCTACAATTGACCAGTCCTCCCAACCTTAGAGCCCTTTTGTCTCCAGAACTCACCCCCTAGCTGAGATCTTCTCCTGGAACAGACCAATCCCAATCTGTTCTGGAGTAGCTTATTTAAGCTCATGTTCTCCAAAGCCTGTTTCTAATTCTGCGTCGAGAATTATAGGATGTTTTTCTTTCTGTTTGCTTAGGCTTCCCTTATTTAGGGATTTTTAAAGCTGCTTGCTGCTTTTCCCAGCTTTTTACCTCTTCCCAACTACTCTCCTCCTCATTGGGGAAATTAGATTTTTCGTCAAAAATCTAATTTGGAAATAATTTTTTTCAAGGATTTTTGAAATATTTTTGGGGAATTCTAAGCATGTTTCCATACCTCATGGATTTGGCAAGGGATATCATATTTCTCGTTTGGTCAATATGCCCAAAATTCTTTTATTTATTGTCCATAATTAAAAAATAATTACATCCACAAAATACTTATCTATTGGGGTCCACTGCCCTTTGGATTTAAAATTCAAATATCTAGCTTGAAAGAAAAACATAAAATAGGCATGTTACATATTCCCCCGCTGAAAACAAACACCGTCCTCGGTGTTGACAACTAACTATTTGAGTTCATGCAAGAAAATAGATGTGGATACTTTTCCATCATCTCAGCCTCTCTTTCCCATGTAGCTTCATCAGCGTTAAAGTGCTTCCACAGCACCTTTACTCTTGCTACTGTTCAATTTCTCAATTCAATTTCTTCCCGCTCCAATATTTGAAGCGGCTCTAGAAGGAACTCCCCTTCTGGTTCCACCTGTATCACATTCCAATCAACAATGTGAGAAGCATCCTGCACATATCTTTTTAATAACGAAACATGAGATACATCATGAACTTTAACATGGGGCAGTAGTGCCAGCTTATAAGCCACTGGTCCCACCCTTTCTAATACTTCAAAAGGCCCACAATATCTAGGAGCCAATTTAGCACAACTCCCATCATAAAGTGTGCTCTTTTTCGGTTTAATTCATAGGTACACATGATCACCCACTTTAAACTCTCGATGCACCCTCTTTTTATCAGCATAGTTTTTCTGTCGATCTTGTGTTGTCTTGATATTTATTTGTATCTGTTCGACAATATTTTCCATTTCTGGTAAGGTATCTGGCCCCAATACTAGTTTATCTTCAGGTTGGCTCCAACTTAAGGGAGTACGACACTTCCTTCCATGGAGTGCTTCAAATGGAATCATTTCTATGGAGGATTGATAGCTGTTGTTGTAGGCAAATTCAGCTAAGTGAAAATATTCTTCCCATTTTGATGGTCTATCCATCACATACATTATCAACATATCCTCCAAAATTTGATTTGGTCTCTCTGTCTGCCCGTCGGTTTGAGGGTGATAGGCAGTGCTAAAATTCAGTTTAGTGCCCATGCCCGCAAATAGAAACTTCCAAAAGGTTGTTGTGAATTTAGCGTCTCTGTCTGAAACAATCATCTTTGGGACCCCGTGTAGCCTTACTATTTCTTTTGAGAACACATCTACTACTTGGGCTGTCCCAAAAGTAGATTTTACAGGTATAAAGTGTGTAGCCTTTGTTAACGTGTCCACTACTACCATTACTGAGTCATGCTGGTACTTTGTTCTAGGTAACCCAGTTATAAATTCTATAGAAACAATGTCCCATTTCCATTCTGCAATTGGTAACAGATTTAGAAGACCAGCTGAGTGCTGATGTTCTACTTTAACTAGTTGACATTCCATGCACCTGGCTAAATATTCTGCTACATATATTTTCATTCCTGGCCAAAACAATTTCTTTTTCAAAGCTGTTAGCATTTTCTGATATCCAGGATGCCCTGAATATGGATTTTTATGATATTCATCCAAGATCTCCTTTTTCAAGGGCTCTACATTGGGAACATATAATCTGTTTTTATAGCAGATCTGTCCTTTCTGGTTTTGGGTGTACTTAACTAATTCCCTTTTCTGCATTTTTAATTGTAGAATTTCATAACTTGGATCTTGATCTACTACCTTTTTAACGAGTTCCTCTAAATCCAATTTACCACTAGTCCCAATGCTGCCTATGTTTTGACAAGCATTTCTGCTTAGTGCATCGGCAATTTTGTTTTCTTTTGCTTTGATATGTTTTATCTCCATATCAAATTCACTCAGAAAAGACAGCTATCTGGCCTGTCTGGCATTCAAATCTATTTGAGAAAAAAAATATTTCAGACTAATGTGATCTGTCATTAATGTGAATTTCTTTCGAAGGAGATAGTGTCGCCACATCTTTAAGGCATGAATTACAGCAACCAATTCTAGATCATATACACTGTAGTTCTATTCATGCTTCTTAATTTTTCTAGACTCATATGAAATAACAGAATTTTCCTGCAACAGGACTCCTCCCAATCCCTCTTTGCATGCATCAATGCACACCAAAAACTCTTTGTCAGGATCTGCAATTTTCAATATAGGGCCAGTAGTGAGTTTTTGTTTTAGTTGTTCAAAACTTTCTTGAAACTTCTCAGTCCACTCAAATTTGGTGCCTTTCCTTTGTAGCGAAGTTATGGGCTAGGCAATTGCAGAAAACCTTTCCACAAATCTGCGATAATAACCTGCAATTCCCATTAATGATCTTACTGCTGAAAGATCAGTTGGAACCGACCATTCTCGAATAGCCTTTATCTTTTCAGGGTCAACAACCAACCCTTGTTTAGAAATAATATGTCCCAAGTTTTGAATCTTGTCTTTATAGAATTCACATTTACTGAATTTTTCATAGAACTAGTTTTATTTCAAGGTTTGCAAAACTATCCTCAGGTGCTCCTTGTGCTCCTCCTCACTCTTTGAATAAAATAAAATATCATCTATGAACAATAGTACAAATTTGTCCAAGTATTTGTTTAAAACACTGTTCATTAAGTACATAAAGGTGGCAGGGGCATTCGTTAAACCAAAAGGTAAGACTACGAATTCGTAGTGACCATACCTGGTTCGGAAAGATGTTTTACTAATGTCTTCCTCCTTAATTCGGAGTTGGCGATAACCAGTCCTTAGATCAATCTTGGAAAATACAGAAGCCCCTCTTACCTGATCAAACAGGTCATCAATTCTAGGCAATGGGTACCTATTTTTAATTGTCAACTTATTCAGTTCACGGTAGTTAATGCACATTCGAAAGGTCCTGTCCTTCTTTTTCACTAACAGCATCGGTGCTCCCTAAGGAGACACACTCGGCCTGATATAACCTTTATCCAGCAATTATTGCGATTGCATTTTTAGTTCCATGAGTTCAGGGGGGCTCATCTGATAAGGGCCTCTGGAAAAAAGTGTTGCTCCAGGCACCAAATCGATTGAGAAGTCAATCTCTCTTTTGGGGGGAAGATGAGGAATCTCATCTGGAAAAACTTCTTGAAGCTCTTTTACTATTGGCAGAGTATCCAACAGGTTTTCTTCAATTTGTTGTTCTAATTCCTCGACATTGCACTGCATATACTTGATATCCTTTCCTATCTCTTCTTTTTAGTTGCAGTGTTGATATTTGTCTTACAGAGATGGGTTTCGGTTTTCCCCGGAGAATAAAAGGTTTCCCTCTTTCATCTATGCAATGTAGAGTTTTATCCCAACAATTCATCATAGCCTTTCTCTTTTCCAACCAGTCCATTCTTATCAGCAAGTCATATGAGCCTAAGGGCATAGTGTTTAAATTTACCTCTGTCTGAAAATATTTTAATTTCATTACTGTTTGAGGTAGTTTATGAGTTACTTTTCGCTTGGTGCCAGTGGCTAGCTAGACCAACCAAGACTGCTGAAAATTTTCAGGTTTGAGATTACATTTCTCCACCATTTTTGGACTAATGTAACTCAAAGAAGCACTTGGATCAATTAAAAATATAGCAAATTGGTCAGCAATATTACCTTCCATCTCAACCATGATAGCTTGGTGTTCTTCTTGCCGGTTCTCCAAAGAAACAGTGTTGGTGGGTATATTTCTAGCCATATCATTCACCGTGGTAGCTTCTCGATCCCTCATAATCATCTAAATATTTCGGTGTGGAAAATCCCTCAACAGATGAGGTTCTCCACAAACCCAACATTCCAGCGGTTCTCGCATCTTGACTACTCCTTCCTTCTTATTTTCTCCCTCTATTTGTTTTGAACCCACTTGGGACTGAGTAGTTTGACTTTCTTTGGGTTTGTTAAATTTCTTCCGCTGATGATCCCTACCAAAGTTCTTCAAATAAGCTGGTTTTTGTTTCTTCCCCTTGAATTCACTCTTATTTACCCAGCTTTTTCCATCTTCATTTTTGCCTTTAAACTACTAGTAACATAATTTGGCTTTTCTCACTGCTTCATCCATAGTTTTGGGATTATCAAACTCTATTTTCTCCTTGTACACATTAGGCAAAAAGTTCAAAAACCTTTGCACCTTTGCCTTTTCTTCACGAATATAAGCAACATATCTTAGCAGATTTGTAAATTTGGTGACAAACTCATCTATGGTGAGTTGTCCCAATCTGATTTCATGGAACTCCTTTGCTTTATCATCATAATATCGTTCATTCAAATAGCGGTTTTTAAATTTGACTTGGAAATCCTCCCAAGTAACTGTTTTTTCATCAATGGCATGAACCATTTTAGTCTCCTCCCACCATAAGGTCGCCTTGCCTTGCAGCTGGTAAACAGCCAATCTAGCTTTCAAATTTCTCTCATATTCATAGACCTGGAAATACTTAATCATATTCAACAACCATGCTTCTGCATCTTCCTCATTTTCTCCATCATAGGAGGGAGGTTTAATCTTTCCAAATCCCCGCTGTAACTCCTTTCTCTGTTTAGAATGATGTCTAGTGGTATCATCTTCTTCAGAATCATCTGCGGATTTTCCCTTTTTCCTCTTTCCGGAACCTTCGCCTTCTTGGATGTTCCACGAAGTCAGTTCTCTTATGAGCTTTTCCTGCTCCTCGCTGGCTAATGACAGCCTGTCATTCTGACTTCTTAGATCAGATATCTCCTATTGCAACCCGTGCAACATAGCCATCAAAAGAGCGTTGGGATCTGGTGTGTTATCATCATCACGCAGATCCACATAAATTTCATCTCCTTCAGCCATTAATCTTCCAATTATAGTACCACACTGTACACTTAAACAAAACAACATCAGTACAAAAAAAATTCTAACAGAAAATCATTTATACAATGAGCACAACAATAGCCCAGTTTTGCTAACATGGGCTCTGATACCATTTGTCACATACCTCCCTTCAACATTTTTTTTTTCACGTATTCTTGTTTAAAATAAGTGTTACTACTACATAAACACATTTTTACTTGTGTACTACATATACGGTAAATGAATTGCATACCAATTGAATTCTATGAAATTTCATTCTACAATTCTTATGTCTATACAACATAATTTAACCCTTCTCTCATAATTTATTTCTAATTATTCTTTCATGTAAATTTTATAACTATATCAATATCATGTTATTGATATAGATTTAAACTTTGAAATACACCATGTACAGATGTAAATACAACTGTCTGCATGAAAATTTACTTGCACCTTGTAGGATTATTATGTCTCCATCTGAAGGGTTCTACAGTCATTTTAACTGTGTAACATTATGCTTTCGGGTGACATGTTCTATTTACTTTAACTGTAGATTTTTTCCTTGCACTTTCTTAGTTTCCTAGGTAACAGAGAATGGTGAAATCTTCTCTAATTAATTCTACCTAACTGTTATTCTATACTTCTGAGTTTTCATATATTATCTTATCATCTAAATGGAATGGGTTGAAATAATTCTAGTTCTAATTTCTTTCTATTTGATATAATGGTGTTCCTTCTGTTTACTTCACAGTTATATTGTTAAGCCAGAAGCAGATTAAAGTTACAATTATTCTGGATTATGGGAGTAGTATAAATCTCCAGATTTAAACCAGTCATAGGTTTAGAGATTCTGGTTGATTTTCCCCATAATTTCTTGTTCCTACAACTATGCAGAATTAAGAGGATTTAATTCTTCTAATAATTCTGTAAATGTAAGGAATTCCAGTTTTAGTATTTAAGACAAAATAACCTCTACATTTCTAAATCAAACTACTCATTTACAAGAAATTTCAATCATGAATAAACATTATGACATACCAGTTCTGCAATTGACCAGTCCTCCCAACCTTAGAGTCATTTTGTCTCCAGAACTCACCCCCTAGCTGAGATCTTCTCCTAGAAGAGACCAACCCCAATCTGTTTTGGAGTAGCTTATTTAAGCTCATGTTCCCCAAAGCCTGTTTCTAATTCTGCGTCCAGAATTATAGGACGCTTTTCTTCTTGTCTGCCTAGGCTTCCCTTATTTAGGGATTTTTAAAGTTTCTTTCTACTTTTCCCAACTTTTTACCTCTTCCCAACTACTCTCCACCTCATTGGGGAAACTAGATTTTTCCTCAAAAATCTAATTTGGAAATAAATTATTTCAAGGATATTTGAAATATTTTTGGGGAATTCTTAGCCTCTTTCCATACCTCATTGATTTGGCAAGGGATCTCATATTTCTCATTTGGTAAATATGCCCAAAATTCTTTTATTTATTGTCCATAATTAAAAATTAATTACATCCACAAAATACTTATCCATTGGGGTCCACTCCCCTTTGGATTTAAAATTCAAATGTCTAGCTTGAAATAAAAACATAGACTAGGGGTGTTACACAAGAATCGAATATGTTGTTTTAGAGTGTTCATAGTAACATGTTAGATACATGTTATTACACCAATTGAATTAGGCCCAAGTTAGATATGTGTTATTTCTCTAATAGCTATCTCAAAGTTACGCTGAAAATTGTATTATATCATTCACATAGAATTTGATTCACAATCACTCATATAGTTTGTGAAGGGAGAGAGGAACCATACCAGATTGCCTCATTTCATTCTCAAACATCACTGCCCCGACTTAAAAGAATAAAAGAAAAAAGACACAAAACCTTCAGAAAATAATTTCTAAACATATTTAGGCTTATTTCTAAACAATGATTCTCTATTAAAAGAGATTTCATTGATTTTAGGTAAACTTATTATAATACACATTGCTAAATAAATATTCAAAACTTACTCTTATATTAAATTTTATTATTAATGCTTATTGATTTATTTAGATAATTTTAAGATAGTAATAATTATAATTTCAAAAATTTTAACATTTAGAATTTGTTACTTGAAATTTTTTAACATTTAGGTTGTGTTACTAGAAATAAGATAAATATAATTATTATTATTAAGATAAATATAATTATTACTATTAAATAAATTTTAAAATTAGAAGAAACAAGGTAAATTTTTTTATTAAATTAATGATTTTTTTAATTTATTACAATTTAATTAAAATTAATCAAAATAAAATAAAATAAATTATATTACAATAATATAAAATAAATTATATTATAATAAACTAATTTTATTATTTATTAATAAAATTTATTAAATAAATTTATAGAATATTAATTTGTTAGCTACTTAGTTTTTTTTTTCTCCATATTTCACTATTTAAACCTTCACCTTGTGTCCTTATTTTATTCGTCATTCAACACCTTGTCTTGAAGATGAATTCATTGGGATTCAAAACATGGATCATTGTTTTATTGTACTGTAGATAATCTGAGATTTCATCAATAAACTAGAACCACAAAAACTTGAAAACCATAATACGCAATATATTCTATGATGAGAAATATAACATATGTATTAGTTACAGAATAATTAAAAGCACATATCTCCAACAACCTCTTTTTTATTTTCCTTTTAAAACCACTTAGATTTATCCATCCAATATAAAAAAATTTCAAAGTATTAAATCAATTTTGTATAAACCATTCTATTGACATTATTCGATTTCCAACTATATTTATTTATGGCAATGAAACATTCAACATACTAAATGTACTCATTATAAATCTTACAACATAAACTCTTGCATATTACTTTTAAATATTAATCATCATTAAAGTAATTTATATACTCTACCAAGATTTTATCGCCACAGTCACGTAGATGACCTACTCAAAAACCTATTCATCCCTTTGTCTTCATTTAGAAAATAATTTTTAAGTTCCTCCACACGAAATGTACCAACCAAACACAAGAGAGGGGCCCTCTCATGACCTCTCATGCTAGTAGCGTAATTCCTTTTTTATAAAGTATAATGTAGGTGATTTATGGGTCTCTACTCAAAATGTAAGGGGCATACCTCTCATGCTTCCTAATTTAGGCACTTTCTATGTAGGTAACCCTAAGCACTAGGCTTCACACATTAGGTAGCACAACCCTTTTATGAGAAATGAAACAACCATATAGTATGAAAAAATTGTTCAAGAAACATAATATTGTGGAGTATTGTTGAGTATTTACTAATAATGGCTTCAAGATACTTATACAAAAATGTTAAAAAAACAATCAAAATACAACTTATTTAATATCACACTTTCCTAGCCTCTCTCATAAGGGAGTGATGATGAGAACTCGTTGGTATGCTATTGACACTTATACAAAAATGTTAAAAAGCACTCAAACAACAACTTATTTAATATCACACATCGCTGGCCTCTCTCATAAGGGAGTGATGGTGAGAGCTCTTTGGTATGCTATCAAAATACATGTATTGCACTAAAATTTATTATTCCTATATTTTATTATCACACTCGTATATTTATGCATACTATAACCAAGAAAATTCTTATCCTAAGGCTCAAATCACTCAATTTTGGCCAATGATCTATTCTCTTCAATGCATAGTTTGATCCAAAAATTGGGATAAGGGGTGTGAAAAATGTTTTTTTAATAGATTTCAAGTTATCAAGGACTTTATCTACTTTTGGTTGTTATCTATAAAGTTCTTTGAATTGCATTGTCCAAATGACCTACAACTAGTCCATCTAAATGGATTATGTAATAAATCTGCTCAAAGAGAAATAACCTTAAATCAAACTTTAAGTAGTTAAAGAACTACTTAAGAAAACATCTCACATAAGGATTAAAAATAGTCAAAACGCAAGTATATAGATATCGGTCTCTTCTATTCTACATTAAATGCGAATGTAAATATATATCTAGTGCAAAATATTTGGCATATGAAATATCAATGTCGGACAAGAAAATAAGTACAATTCGCCCTAAATGTGGTGGAGCCTTGATGCAATAACAAATAATACAGGCAGAGGGAAAAGAATGTAGTTTTTTAGATTATATTTCCCTTTCAAAAAATAAAACACCTCAACTAATTTAGGCACTTTCTATGTAAGTTTTCCTAGTTACTAGGCTTCAAACATTAGGTTGCACAACCATTCTATGAGAAATGAAACAACCATATAGCATGAAAAAATTGTTCAAGAAACATAATATTGTTGAGTATTTACTAGTAATGGATTCAAGACACTTATACAAGAATGTTAAACTAGTGATTGCACCACATGTTGGAAAAGAAACGTTGTAAGGCAATACCATATGAAAGAGTAGCCTGGAAGAAATAAGATGTTGTAGAGAAGGAGCCTTCGTGAAGGAATGAAAGACAAATTTTGCTTCCATGGAAGCAAGTAGTGGAGGTTTCAAAAATATTAATGATAAGAATTATCAACCAGAAAATTTTGTTATAGATATTGAAATAGTCAATTGTGGATGAAAATATATATATATATCTATATATATATATATATATATATATATATATATATATATATATATATATAATATTTTAACATATATAAAAAAAATTTTATAGATATTGAAATAGGATATTTGGGGTGAAAATCCTTTGGTGATTAATAATCCTCTAAAACAAGCATGAAATGAGCATGTAACTCAAACAAGATATTTTAAATACATTCAAGTACAATCTATCTAGCATAGATGTAAATAAAGAAAATTTTTATTAACAAAAATAGAGTTTACTCCAATTTCATCTACATATCCGAGCACTAATTTCATGCTTGTCAGAAATTGTAGATTGTATATGAATAACAATAGTCTTGGTATACAAGAAAGTGAATGTCATTTTAATATGGACACATTTTTGGAAGGAGATATTGTACATTATGTTATGGTTTATTTTCTTCACTCCAAACTTGGTTTATTATTTCTATTTATACATAAGAAACAAAAAATGCAAATTAATTTCACAATTTTAAGTTATTGTTTTAGATTTTATAATTAAAAATCTAGTTTCTTATTAAACTATTTTACACATATTTCAAATAAATTATATTGTGAATATGTTTTCTCCTATTATTTCATTACAAAATTATTGTACTCCCTACTAAGTAAAACAACTTTATTAATAAAGAATTGAATGTCAAATTGAAAGATTTCTCAAGGGAGAAATACTATACTATATAGAACTGATTTTTTTGATGTATAAATTATTTTTTTTATATGTCGCTGAATTTCCATTACATATTATCTTCAAACTCGATGGGGAGGTATTGAACATGGGAGCCAACTTTAGGTAAATAAACATTCACATTGTCATCTTGGAAAAAAAATTATAATCCTAAAATTCTCTTACCTAATCATATGTTTAAATATATAATTGAGTTCAATTTATTAAAAACAAAAGAAATATTAAGAAACTCCTAGAGTTATAAAAGGTAATTGACATGAAAAATAAAAAATATCCTCATGACAACATGCAATTGTTAGTGTTAATTGAATCATTAAAAAACTAATAACGGATAATAGACAATATCACAATTTTCTTATTAGACCTAAATGATCCTATATGAAACAATGATGGCTTTCATCACTTCAAGAGCAGTAAAAAAAAGTTTATTGACAAAAAAACTCTACCACTGACAGAGATTTGGAAGCAACTGTTGAATTGGTGAACATGTCTTGCTCTATGCTGTTGGATATTGGGAATAGGCAACTGTGGAATTGGTCAACATGTCTTTCTCTATGGTGTTGGATATTGGGCATAGCTTTCTTGATCTTGCATACAACACTGTAAATTTGCACGTAGCTTATACTACATTAACCATGAAATTGTCAACATTTAGAGCACACTTTCCATCACATTTGTAGAGAAAATTACAATAGAGTATCGCATTTTTATTATCATATATAAATGTTTCTATATGCAATAACTACCTTGTGCCTGATAGTTTAAATTTGTGTAGGGAGGAGGAGAGGAGTGTCAAGGTTCAAGCTAGAATAAAAAGAGAAAGAAGAATATTTTTTGGGACATGAGAATCTTGTTTGGGACTTGAGATAGATTCATTCTCTGCACATCTAGACTCAAAGCTTAATTAAACAAAACTGACCATACTTTAAATTTTTTAAATTATCAATTTAATACATTTTACTCAATTACACATGTAGAAATATTCATTTTTAAAAAATACAAATATAAAATACTATTTTAAATAAAAATATTACAACACATTTAAAAAAATTCATTTAAAAAAATTCAAATACAAATTACTATTTTAAATAAAAATTGTACAAAGAATCACATTAATTACCATGGTCCTTGTGTACCTTCATCTTATTACTTTTTAAATATATTTTAAAATACCTAATGTTTGTAACTTATTCTTAAACACATAGTGTCAACTTTGTAAAACTATAATCTACAAGTCTCACTTTTTATAGTTTTGGTGGAAGGATAGAGTATCTAAATTCCCTTACCCTTTAATAAGCATCCTCAATTATTGTACCACCCACCTCTGCATCCAATCTAGACATCTTAGGTTATATTCTAAATTGATCAAGAGTATATAATTTTTTAGGGTGGTGTTCTACGTTCACTAAAATTCCCATGATGTCCATCACTATGTATGGAGTCGTTGCAACCTTGGATATATTTTGTGAGTTGTTGTGATTTTTTTCGTGTGGCTAAAAGTTATTTTTGTTTGTCACCGAAATTCAAAACATTTTTATCATCTCATATCCTTATAGCATTAGATATATTTTGTGAACTAATGTGATGTAATATTTTCTAGCTACAATTAGGTAATTAAAGATATGTATATAGTTTTCCTTTAATAGAAGAAATTTGATATTTATTAACAAAAAAATATCGGAAAGAGTATGTATGTAGTTACAAACTATTATGTAGCTACAAACTATTACAACTAAGTAAGTAAAGGTAAATTTAGTGTTATTTAAGAAATGAGAATTATGAACATTCATCATTATTGCTCAAGATAAAGCATGTCATGTGAAATAACTTCACATATTTTAAAAAAATCATCTTAAGACCATTGCTGGAGTAGATAGTACTTCAACCAAGTACCTCGTTTATATATTCTCATAGTAACCCATTAATGTTCATGTATTTTTATTGTTGTCACATAAATTAATGTTCATTTCTTTTGAGTAGCCATTGAGGATGTTCTTGGTTTTTTAATGCTATGATGTAAATTAATGTTCATTTACTTGCAATGATATGAGGTAAAGATTATAATTACACATTGAGGTTTATGTTGGAATATTTAAATTATGTAATTACTATTTTTTTTTGTTGAAATTTTTAAAAAATGAAAAATTTATGATTACTCAAGAGGAAAAATGATGAAATTATTTATGTGTTTAACAAGATATTTTGTAAGTTATATCATTAAATAACTAAGTTATACCATAGATGTGTTGTTATTATTTGTGGTTTTGATGTAATCTCTTTTTTTCCCATTGAAAATATGTGTTTTGGTACGTTCATACTTATGGTTCTTAGAGAAGAATCAAACACCTCATTTTCAAAAATTCTTGAATGATGATATTTCATCTTAGGACCAAAGCAATAATACTTATCTAAAAATGATATGAACATATGTAGTTGTAACCAAATTATGTAACTGAATAGCCCAATATTTTTTTTCACCCTCTGTAGTTGTAGCTATCATGCATGATTCATGTGAGAGAACTTCCTCTATACTACTCTTTCATATGTTATTGTTTTGCAGCGTTTCCTTTGCAACATATGGTGTAATTGCTAGTTAGTGATTATGTCAAATTTATGGTTACTATATATTACTGTAGCACAAACCAATCTATTTTTATTCTCAAGTGTCTTTCCCACAAACTAATCTATTTTTATTTTCAAGTGTCTTTTCCAACCTTTTTGCTTCTATGAAATATGTTGGTTTCAATTTACCACTTTTATTTTACTATTTCAAATGTGTCATCATCTATCTCCTCTTTACTATGAATTATAAGATTCAAGGCTATTTTATTGCACTCGTGATATAGGTCAATTAGTTTATTCATTTCATCTTTGATAAGTTTGATGTCCAATTATTCTTGGTTCTACAGTCAAGTGTTATTTAGTTTTTCTTTTAAATTTTATTCAATTGTTGATTGTTTGTGGTTTTACATTTATTGTAACCTATATTTCATTTTTTGCAATTCCTTGAGCCCTAAAATTATATTTTCTCCCAATAAAAATTTGTTATCAAACATTTTAGCTAATTCTAGTTTATGTTCCATTTCTCTTTCTTCTCTTTTTTCCTCTATAAAATAATAAAGACTTTCTAGGTGGACTATTTTTTCATCCAATCTTCCCCTTACTACATAGATGCATAATTTTAACAAATAAAAAAAAATGTAAAAAGTAAAAGTAAAATAAATAAAATAATCGAAATGAACTTATGACCCAAGTTTTTAACAAATAAAATAACAGTATTAAGTAAAAAGAAATTAAATAAATAAAGAGAGATTATGCACCAAGGTTATGTGTTGTGGCAATTAAACAAGTGAATTGTTTTGACATTGTAACTTAAATATACTCAACATTCACTTCACTTCTATAAAAGCCACATCAAGTTTGATTCTTCAAAAAATTTCACCCAAAAAAATTTACAAGTTTGATTTTCTTAAAAAGTTATCCTAAAATATTCCCCATAGGTTAAAGAATTATAAATTCACTCAAAGCCCTTAAAATATTCCCTATATATTTATAAATTATAAATTCACTCATAACCCCCTAAAATATTACCCACGTATTCCAAAATTATAAATTCACTCAAAATCCCTAAATATTTAGTAAATATCCCTAACATATTCCCACATGTTCAAGAATTATAAATTCATTCAAGATAAAAAATTAATATTTAAATCTGAGACCAAAAATACTTCACCACATAAATTCACGCCAGAATCATAAAATTTAACAATCGAACCAATAGAAAATCTCATAAACCAATTTAATTTCTAACTTAGTTGTAATTTTAAAAATAAAATAAAATTCTAATTATTAGTTGTAATATTAAATAAAAAACGTATACCGTCGTCAAAATATACAATTACATTATTAGATTATTTACAATATCAAAAAAAAATACATATACTTTGACGTATGCATCAAAGTCATTCCTTCAATTCATTTCATGGGATGTAGTGTTATGAACGCAGAGTCCCAACTTTTGGACGTTCCCTCGTCAATGAAACCACTCGGTAATTGATACTGTAATAAATAATGTTTATACCAAGGGATTTTAAATTGGATCGTTACAGAGTACATTATTGAAACGTTGGCATTTAGCAGGTGACGTAAAATTGTGAACATTGTGATTCCATTTAGAAGAGGTCAACATATCATTCTTAACACTTTGCAGGAACCCATGAAAAACAAAAATTGGGAGATGCGTGTTTACTGTTAATGTTGTCGGTGATTTCGCTTACAACGTACAGACATGAAAGGTGACGACTGTGTACAGGCATAAGATTCTTCAGAGTTATCGCAATCGGAATCATATTCAGAATCAAAACCATCCCATATACATATACATATACATATATATATATACATATACATATATATATATATATATATATATACGTAAACGAAGAAGAATATCAAATTAAAACAACAAAAGCCCTCATAATCACATAAATAAACATGTGGAATCATAGGACTCGATTATCCATACATTTCTGTTTATAAATTAATATTATGGTCACATTTAACTAGTGTCGTTGAGAATTGTTGCATGTGCCAATATTACTTGTAACCAACGCACGTCAGTATTTCCTGCTTTGTTCAATTTCTTCTCAATGAATCATACTCAACTTGTATCAATCCATCACCACACAATTCAAAAGAATATTATTAGCATGTTATTTATTCGATGAATTTATCGATCTTGTAACCAGAATAGCCATAATTCAGGTTGAAATTTATACTCACTCTCAACTGCTCCAAGCTTTAGGACAACCTGTAAGAAAATGTACGGTGAATAACATCATCTTGGTTGTAGTTTCATTACCACTGAAAAGGAAAGAAATGATGAAATCACCTATAATTTCTTCCGAAAGTATTTCTTCCTCATCTAGTACTCTAGCCAGTAAACCACTTTTCAGTACTCCATTACAATTGGCTTTCCTTTCCTCTATTACTTTGTATATATTACAGATCAAAATCTGCCTTGCTTGAGAAACAAAACTCAATCCATGACACCATTGAATCAACAAATTGTAGCAATGTCATTTAAATATTTAATTGAGACCACCAATGCCAATTAAAGTATTAGTGGATATCTATAACAAAATTATGGGTGAGAACCAGATTAAATGAACATATTTGAAAAATTTATCTGTCATGAAATTCTGTTTCAACTTCTTTGGGGTCATCTTGCTGGCAGCAATGCCATAAAGCTTCCTGTGTAGATCTCGATGTATAGCAATCAAACTGTTCCTTCCTACTGAATCTCGAAATGATTTGGGGTAGCTGGCCTTCACTAACGTTCCTTCATTTTGCAAGATGTGTTTATTAAACTTTGGATTATCAGAAATCTATATTTGATCAATAAGAATCCTAAACATAAAAAATAAAAAAAAATAAAAAATATGAATTAGTTTTTGTATGCAAATGAGGATACCATACCTTCTAACAGAGTCCTCAGTGGAAGATGTTGGGTGTGAGCTTCATTTTTTTTTGTCTGAAAAACCAAGATCTGGGTGCGCTTGGGTAAAGAGAAAAATGCGTTGCTATAGAAGACAATGCCATGTTAAAGGGAGCAGTTACATATGAACCCTTTCGAAATTAGTTAATTAGTTATAATCATCCAACGGCAGAAACTCTTCTAATCGTCTAACATATAGAATCGGTGGCCCGCGAATTGACACATTAACAATTTAGAAAGTTGTTTTTAAATAAGACACCTTACGACGTAATTACCAAGTTTCAAGGAATTTATCTATTTTTGGTTGTTATCTGATTAGGTTTTTCAATTGCATTCTCCAAATGACCTACAACTAGTCTATTTAAACTGATTCTGTAATAAATCTGCTTAATCACTAATAATCTTGATTCACACTTTAAGTAGTTAAAGAACTATTAAGCAAACATGTCACATAAAAATTAAAATAATGAATACATT
This sequence comes from Pinus albicaulis, assembly GCA_034641835.2. Taxonomy (NCBI): domain Eukaryota; kingdom Viridiplantae; phylum Streptophyta; class Pinopsida; order Pinales; family Pinaceae; genus Pinus; species Pinus albicaulis. The sequence continues at coordinate 516,415,535 of CM076584.1, read as the reverse complement.
ATATATAAATATCACATATTAATCACAACGCAAGTACCAATATATATATATATATATATATATATATTCCGTCCCTTCTCTCTTCTCTTCTACATTAATTGGGAATGTAAATGTATATTTGGCATGTGAAAAATCAATGTTGGACAAGAAAATAAGTACGGTTCACGCTAAATTTGGGGGAGCCTTGATGCACAACAAAGAACACAGGCATAGTGAAAGCAAGGTAGTTGTTTAGATGATGTTTTCCTCTCAAAAATAAAACACCTGAGCTAAGTACTTAAGTCCATATGGTACAAAGCTAAGGCTTTTCGAATTCCAGACGTTTACCAAGAACGCATTGTATAACGTATTCTTCAGCACCACAACCAAATCATTTTCCTCTAAAAAATAAAACACCTGAGCTAAGTACTTAAGTCCATCTGGTACAAAGCTAAGGCTTTTTGAATTCTAGACATTGACCAAGAATGCATTGTATAACGATTCGCCAGTTCATTTTAAGAGAGGGCAATTGTATGTTTATTTGAACAATTGTGAGTTAGTGAATTTGTTCCCATTAATAACAGAAACTAAGGGGTCATTTTTTATTTTTTTAAAGAGACTCTCCAAAGCTGGAGAAAGGAGTAACATTATGCTACCAATATCCATGAGAGTGTACATGCGATGAAGTGTGGGGATATTTACGGAGAAACAAAGGTAATAATTGTATTTACTTTATTAGAAAATATTGCGTATATTTGTTTTTTTTTTTGGAATTTTTTTTTTCTCATTAAATATTTGTGTACTCCAAAGAAATTGGTGCATGATGTTCACTAACGTCATGTGGTGAGTATTATTAAGAATAATTGCAGCTACTTCGGTTTGCAAGAAATTCGTGAAGACAATGTATGTGCATGATTGACCTCTTCGTCAAGAACTAGGAGATGACCCTTTAATGAAAATGAGATTTGGAAACTAGTTTTGTTGAACAATATGGGGTAACATCTAACTAGATGAAAGGATAAATAAATACAAACAACTATGAACTTATATTGAAATTATGTGACACGAAATTCAATCTTTTAGGTCACACAAAAGTCAAATATATTACCAGAGATATGGATATGTTCTAGAATTCATATGACTTTGGGATATTTAATGGATAAATCTCAATCTCTTTATTAAACCGGGGTTGCATGGAAACTTAATACTTTCCATTGAAATTAATGATTATATTGCTACACAATTTGTATATAAAGTGCTATCATAACACATATAAAGCATATTATCAAATATTTAAACTCTAGTTAATATAATAGGGTGAAGACTAATAAATATGAAATTGATTATTAAATGAATTTTTTCTACAAAGCACAATTGTCTTCATATGCATATTTTTTTATCAAAAAGGAAAAATCTTCTAATTCAATTAAAAATTAGTACCTTTAGTATAACTTTTTTATATCATAATTGCATTATGTGTATAGACAACTACATAGATGTTGCATTCATATAGTCCTAAGTTAAAAATTGGTTAGTACAATGCACATTTACATCGTGTTCATTAATTTGTTATCAGGCTTGTGTTGATTAGTTTGTCATGAGGCTTAAATTGATGTGAGAGGGAGGGACTAATAATGTGGAAATTGTGAGTTATGTAATTCTTTTGGCTTAAGAATTCAACCATTGACCATCTCATAACTTGTTGATGTTTTGAAAAATACATAAGAAACAATATTGATTAGCTTCTTTGGCTTTTCAAAAAACTATAATACTCATTCTAGCATCTCTCTTAACAATTCAAATTTTATTTTCTGAAGGGGCTTGGTAAATAGCAACATTTTCACTAGTATTACAATATTAAAAAAAATTCTCCTTAGACTATATCTTCTCTCTAATAATATGAAATAGGAAATAAACATTCTTTGTTCTTGCATGAAAGATTGGTTTTTTTTCCAACTTTATTGAGATGTGATAGTCACACTTGATTACTATAGTCTTCCTTTGTTCTTCCCCAACATCCTGAAGAACACGCCTCAACCAAAAACCTTCGCAAGTTGTTGCACCCAAAGATTTATATTCTTCCTCTGTATATGAAAAAGATATATTTGATTTCTTATTGCTTCCCCATTAAATAATCCTAGATCCAATATTGCATGCATAACTTGTAGTAGATATTCTATCATCCCGATTATCCCACTTTGAATCTATGTAACCTGTCAACTCAACATCAAATGAATATGTATATTTAAGACCAAAATCAATTATACCTTTAAGATACTTAAGTACTTATTTCTCTACACTCCAATGTATTTATAGATGTCTTGTCATAAGTTGAATCAACACACTAACTGTATATGCAATGTCTAGTGTAGTTCTAGTAAGACAATTCAAACTTCCAACTATTTTATTTTACAATGTATAACCATCAACCTGTTTTGAACCGTCATCAAGATGAAGCTTTAGATACTGTTGCATGGGGAAAAAATTATATTTTAACGGATCCATCTAAAATTTTATAAGAATTTCTTTGACATACTTATCCTATGAAACAAAAGTCTTGCCAACGTCTCGCCAAACTTCAAGATCTAAACAGTAATTTAAGTCTCTGTGATATTTAATCTCGAATACTTGTGACATGCACATCTTAATTTAATTAATTAACTTCACTGAATTTCTTGTAATAATTAATTCATCAACATACAAAGAAATGAACTCCACATACCACTTTTCATAAAATTTGGTATACAAATTTCGATCACTATGTCTTCTCATAAAACCCTGTTGGAAGAAAAAAATAATATATCTTTTCATACCACGACCTAGGTGCATATTTTAGCCCATACAAATGTTTGCTCAATCTGAAAAATAAATTTTCCTTCCTTTTTTTCACAAACCCTTCAAGTTGTGTCAAATACACCTCCTCCTCTAAATCATAGTTCCGAAAAGTAGATTTTACATCTAGTTGGTGAAAATTCCAATGATATCTAGTAACTAATGCAATTAACAATGTAATAGTGGTCAATTTAGCTATACGTGAAATTTTTTCTTCATAATCAATACCCTCTTTCTCATAGTATCCTTTTTCCACCAACCTAGATTTATATTTATTAATGCTGGCATATGCTTTAAACTTGGGGTTGCATACCAATTTGTATCCTATTGCCCTTTTTCCTTTAGGAAATTTATTCAATTCCCATGTTTTATGCTTAATTATATATTTATACTCTTCCTCCATGGATTTTATCCAATCTTCATATTCAATAGCTTCATTAAAATTCATGTGTTCTATGACATTGAAAAAACTAGTCATGGGAGCATAATCCTTGTACCTTTCAGGTGGTCAAATATGTCAAGTAGATTTCCTGTGTTGTTCACTCCTTTCACCGATGTTCTATAAAAGTACTTCTTCATTTTAGATTGGGCTCTCAATTCTGATGATTTCCACATCCCTGTATTCTTCCCCATGCTCTTAGTTCTCATTGTTTTCTCCCTTTTCTTCTAGCTTATTGTGTTCAAATTTAGGAAGAATGTGCCACCTCTCATAATTGTTATCCTTATCTCTTTCATGTGCATGTCCATGGAAAATTACATCTCTACTAACAAATTCTCTATGATTAGATGGATCAAAAAATTTATATGCTTTAAATTTTGAACAATATCCTACAAATATGCATTTGATACCTTTAGCATCAAGTTTATTTCTATTCTCCTTCAGAATATGTGAAAATTCATTACACCCAAATATCTACAAAGGGTGAACTGTTGGTTTAAAAACCATACAAGTCTTTGAATGAAGTCTTTAAATCAAGATACCTTGTTGGAGTTCTATTCTATAAATAAACAACAGAACTAATGGATTATTCCAAAAAATAATTTGAAATATTCTTACCTTTGCTCATACTCCGTGGACACTCCACCAGTGTCCTATTTTCCCTTTCTCTAATACCGTTCTACTATGGAAGGTAGGCAAATATGAATTGTTGCATTATTCCATTATCCTTGCAATACTTTTTTTTTGTGTAAATCAGTATCTATATTAAATAGAAAATAATGTACCTAGTGATACAAAATGGTTATGTTGGTTGAGGTTCAAAAAGGGAACCCTCTCAACCAGGCATAACGAGTGACAGAAACATTGCATGTTCAATAGGCCAAAAATCCTTAATACATTTTGATTTACCCCAAAGTACTTATAAAGTTGTTGATGCTTTCGATAGACCCTGGTCAACCTCATCAGTAGGAGGCCATCGCCAACCTACCAATCAATGGCACTGGTCATGAACAAAAAATATAAAATCCAAAAAAACATGAGAAGGTCGATCTCACCCAGGAAGTTAATCATGTCTACCAGAGATCTATTTCTCCTTGATGGCAACACCTCTTTCCTTGCCTTCATGGGATTCTTGACTAAGACCTCTGACCTTGCCAGTAGTCGGATCGGTCGTACCTTCAACACTCAAACCAAAATTCTCCTCCTTGACAAAACCACTTCGGGATTTGAAACGGAGAATCACCATTTTCTCATTGGTCTCCTCTGGAAACTTCCACATACTTCCGATATATCTTGAATAGATGAAGAAAGCCATTGAGTCTCCTCAATTTTTCGTTAATCACCACAGCCAGAGATTTCAGAGTACCTTCCACACTCTCCAAGCGAGCCGAATATCTGGCTGAGTAATATTTGCAAACTTGGATCGCTGCACAGATGAAGGCTCTTGTTGGTTGATCGAATTGCCCAGAAAGGTCTTCATATGCCAAGCCATGGCCTAGGTAGGAAGGAATTGCAGAGCTCTAGTGGAAGGGGTGCCTGGGTTAATTAACTAGTCGACTTCCTCTTTAATTATCTTCTCATCCACACTGTCACTCATGATGTAGACTTTGGATTCCAAGGTTTCCAATACCTTCTTACCTTTGTAAGATACACAATTGAGATAGCCCTCTTCCACCTCCTGAATCTCTGTCTCCACTCGAGAGTGACGGAAGGCACTCTTAGCCATACTACTCAGCCAAGAGCTCCTCTCAAACTTACTGCAAATGGAAAAGAGAAAATGGGAGTAGAACAATAATCGAATCATTTATAGGGGTATTGTGCCTACACACTCGCGACCCTTACATTTATTTATATTGTTGAGAAACTCAATCTGGAGGCTCACGTGAGTGGAAACCCACCTTCTACAATCATCCCTACTACCAAACCATCTAATCATAAGATGCTCGTAATCTTCCATCCTCTGGTGTATGTACTTATTAGGAGTGCTTCGATGTAACACCCCTAGTTTTATGTTCTTTCAAAGTTAGACATTTGAACTTTAATCCAAAGGGGAGTGGACCCCAATGGAAAAGTATTTTGTGGATGTAATTAAATATTTAATTATGAAAAATAAATAAAATAATTCTGTGCAGATTGACCAAAATGAGAATTATGAGATCACTTGCTAAATCCATGAGGATGGAAAGAGGCAAATACTTTCCCAAAAAATCTTTCAAAAATCCTTGAAAGAATTTATTTCAAAATTAGATTTTAAGGAAAATCTAGTTTCCCCAATGATGTGGAGAGTAGTTGGGAAGAGGTAAAAAGCTGGGAAAAGAAGAAAGCAGCTTTAAAAATCCCTAAATAAGGGAAGCCTAGGCAAACAGGAAGAAAAGCATTCTGATATTCTGGACGCAGAATTAGAAACAGGCTTTGGGGAGCAAAAGCTTAAATAAGATATTCCTAAATAGATTAGAGGTTGGTCTAGAATGGAAGTGATCTCAGCTCGGGGGTGAGTTCTAGAGATAGAGCGACTCTACGGTTGGGAGGACTGGTCAAGTACCAAAGTGGTATGCTCACAGTATTACGAATGATTAAAATTAATTGTTGTTAAGTGTAAGGGTTAATGACTGTAGCTGCATATTACTTTCAATGTTTTGGTTTGTGCTAGTCTTCCATACATTTACAGAATGGTAGAGTAATTAAACTCTCTCAGTCCTGCATAGTTATAGGAACCAGAAATATGAGGACAAATTAGCCAGAAACTCTAAACCAGTCCCTGGTTTAAATCTGGAGATTATGTTACCTCATAATTTATAACTATGTAACTTTAATCTGTTTCTGTTATAAATAGAATTAATTCAGTGAACATTAGGGAAACCCAAAAACCTTTGTGTACGAGGAATTAAGTACATACAGGGCAGAGTTATACATTTGTTGAATTAACTAAGTGAAGTACAGACATATAGATTTCCTAAACATCGGTGCATGTCTATTTATAAATTTCCTTCTATAATAAGGACAGAATGGAAGAGTATATAATTTAGTACCATAGATACCTTCATATAGCAAAGAAATAGAACTAGACATGTTTACCAAACCTGGAAATAATTATGGGCTAAGAGTTATGTATAAAACTGTGTGACTAACATCCTTTACAAAGGAATGGTCCAAACTGAATACTTATTGGAAAAATGAGATGTGCATGGGAATTTATATAAAATGCATGCAAACTATATATATAACCTGTCAAAGGTAGAAAATATTTTTCCACCATATCTGTATAATATGTTAGTTAAGAATGCTAGTTTAAACCCTAGATACAGTGGAACTGTTATACTATAAAAAAAACAAACAATTTATACTTATATAGCTACAGAGAATATTTTGCTTGACATAAGTAATTATTACAATGGAAATTCCACCCCATAAGTATAAAGAGAGTCCACTGTGGGAGTCATATAATATACACAAAATTATAGATCCTGTGGAACTTGTAATTATTCATTCACTGAATTACTGTAAACTTGAAGAATCTTGTAATAGAGAGACTTATGTTCGTTTATGCCATTGTTATGAGGAGAAAAAGAAAGGAAAAATAAAACCAGTGAACTTATTATTCCTTCAATGAACTTTAAGGAAATAATTACTGGAAAAAAATAGAATGAGCGATAAGAAGAAATAGAAATCTGGACACTATTTTTCATTAACAATAGAGAAGAATGGTCGATAAATATATGTATGAAACTCTGAAAACAAAATATGGAATTAGGCTATCACATTTTCATAATAATATTTCAGAACTTAATTATTTCGGGAATTTCAGTGCCCGAATTTAAATTTATTAACAGTCCCAGTCTCTAGCAAAAGGTATTTACTACAATAGAAACTTTTACGACAATAACAACTTAAATTGTTTGAACAATTTTGTGTAATAACAAGAGAGATCCTGGTCACACTTTGACTCAGGACACGTCAATACCGACCTGAAATTACAGGATATGCCGACATCAATTTGAGTGAATTACAAATTCACCAAATATCAATTAAGAGAAACCCTCACAAGATTCGAACCTACCTGCAATAAAAATGAGGGCAACGTGAGATGTCGTTATAACAAGATGTTATGAGAAAACTTCCGAAAATAACATATTCGAAGTAAACACAAAAAAAAAGGGTTACCTTTGGGATTGGAAGGCTTTGTCACCAATTACGACCTGCAGAACGAATATATAGGGAATTTAAAAATGTTCACCAGAACGAAAATAAAACATAGGATAGACTGATTTTAAATGAACAAATGGCTTACCTATGTAATGGACTCTCACTTCGAGTCAGAACAACTCGACGAATGAAACGAACATGGTCTTCTTCTTCTCCTATTCACCGAGGGTTTAATATTAGCACAGAAACGTAACAAGAAATCCTAAACAAAATACATGAAATAGTGATAGAATCAAACTCCAGCATGCTAGAGAAAAATGAAAATCAACCGGAGGCACGCGGATCGATTGGGGAGAAATCAAGATCCATTGAATAGTTGTTCAACATAAATGAAAATCCTTTGTAATCAATTTTACAGTACTCCAAATCTTATCACCAGATAAGCGTGATTAATTAATAGATATACGTTGCAAACATCAAATTATAAATGCACAAACCATTGTGTGTACACATGACTAAAATGAGTCGATAAACACCAAATCAAGACGTTAAAACCATAGAACGTCATTCACCCCAGGCGACGTGGAAAGATCGACAAGTTACCAACTGCCAACCATATTAAATCACATTTGGCCAGTGTAGCAAAAGAAGTACGATGACTTTAATGTCGTCTACCCTCACCGGGAAATGGCCTCAGTGGAAGGTATGTGAGACATTCATGGTGGCATGGGTACAATAATTATAAAATTAGACTATGACCGTAAAGCTGAATGGAACTCATAGAAACGATAAACGAGTAACGAGATCAAATCGAATTAAAACATCTAGAACTTGGACTGATTCATTAACAATACATAGCTTCATAACCTTGTGAATGGGTACTAGGACCTAAAAGCATAGACATAACCTCTTCACTATGCCACTATGAGAAAATGACAATGAAATTCAAAGCTTATGGGTGATGAATACGATAAATGCATATGAGTAAAAGTTGAGTGAATAGATAGAAGTTTTATGGCCACGATAACCATAACCATTGGGTATGTAACATATACATACATATATATTGACATATATAGTAATATATTGATGTATATACATGTGAAATATAAGTCATCAACACCTTGTGGGAAGAAAAAACTATAACTAAGATTAGTTAACCAAATATTCACCTATGAGTACATGAAAAATACGAAAAAAATGTGGGAAGAGAAGAGACATGAAAATGTGGCAATATATCTATGTAATTAACATAAGACAAAAAAATTAGTGAAAGGGAAAATTAGAATGATACACACAAGAGTAATAGGAGAAATCATAATCCTACTCCAAAATGGATCATGATTGACGAAATTCGAAAGAAGAATTGAACAGTTGTGATCAATAGAAGCACAGAACTAAACTATAAATAGAAAAAAAAAAAATCTTGTGTGGAAAGGAAGGGATGTTACAAATGGTATCAGAGCCCATGTTACATAAACTGGGCTATTTTGTTATGCTCACTGTTGTTATGTGCTCACTTTATAAATTATTTATTGTTGAAAAAAAAAAAAATTTATTACTGATATGTGTTGTTTAGTGTACAGTGGTGCTGAAATAGAAAATTTAAATGGCAGAAGGTGAGGAAATTGATGTTGATCTGCGTGATCATGATAATACACCAGATCCCAACGCTCCAGTCATGGCTATGTTGTGCAGTTTTCAATGAGAGATGGTTGAGCTAAGAAGCCATAATGAGAGATTGTCATTAGCTAGTGAGGAGCACGAAAGACTCATCAGAGAATTAACTTCTCGAAACAGCTAGGAAGGTGAAGGTTCCGGTAAGAGAAAGAAGGGAAATTTCTCTGATGAATCTAAGGAATATTATGTTACTAGGCATCAGTATAAGCAGAAAAAGGAATTACAGGGGGAATTCCGAAAGATCAAACCTCCCTCCTATGATGGGGAGAAGGAGGAAGATGTTGAGGCTTGGTTGCTGAATATGATTAAATATTTCCAAGTCTATGAATATGAAAGTAATTTGAAGGCCAGATTAGCTGTCTACCAGCTACAAGGTAACGCTACCTTGTGGTGGGAGGAGACGAAAATGGTTCATGCCATTGATGAAAAGACAGTGACTTGGGAAGATTTCCAAGTTAAATTTAAAAACCACTATTTGAATGAACATTATTATGATGATAAAGCAAAGGAATTCCATGAACTTAGACTAGGACAGCTCACTATTGATGAGTTTTTCACCAAGTTTACAAATCTGTTGAGATATGTCCCTTACATTCGTGAAGAGAAGGAAAAGGTGCAAATATTTCTGAACTGTTTTCCTTCTGTGTACAAGGAGAAAATAGAGTTTGATAATCCAAAAACCATGGATGAAGCAGTGAGAAAAGCTAGATTATGTTACCAGCAGTTCAAAGGAAAAAATGAACATGGAAAAAGTTGGGTAAATAATAGTGAATTCAAGGGGAAGAAACAGAAACCAGCTTATTTGAAGAACTTTGGCAGGGATCATCAGCGAAAGAAGTTTAACAAACCCAAAGAAAGTCAAACTGCTCAGTCCCTAGTGGGTTCAAAACAAATAGAGGGAGAAAATAAGAAGGAAGGAGCAGTCAAGATGCGAGAGCCACTGAAATGTTGGGGCTGTGGAGAACCTCATCTGTTGAGGTATTGTCCACACCAAAATATTAAAATGATTATGAGATATCGAGAAGCTACAACAGTAAATGATATGGCCAGAAATATACCCTCCATCAGTGTAGCGTTGGAGAACCGGCAAGCAGAACACCAAGCTACCATGGTTGAGATGGAAGGTAAGATTGCTGACCAATCTGTTACTGTTTTAATTGATACTGCTGCTTCTTTGAGTTACATTAGTCCACAAGTTGTAGAAAAATGCAATCTCAAAACGGAAAAATTTCAGCAATCTTGGTTGGTCCAGTTAGCCACTGGCAGCAAAAGGAAAGTAACTCATAAGTTACCTCAAACAATAATTATATTAAATGATTTTCAGACAGAAGTGAATCTAAACATTCTTCCCTTAGGTTCATATGACTTGATGATAGGAATGGACTGGCTGGAAAAGAGAAAGGCTATGATGAACTGTTGGGATAAAACTCTGCATTGCATAGATGAAGAAGGGAAACCTTTTATTCTAAAGGGAAAACCAAAACCCATCTCTGTAAGACAAATATCAGCACTGCAATTAAAAGGAACATCTAGGAAAGGATATCAAGTATATGCAGTACATGTTGAGGAAATAGGACAGCAACCTGAAGAAAACCTGCTAGATAAATTTCCAGTGGTGAGAGAGTTTAAGGAATTTTTTCTAGATGAGATTCCTCATCTTTCCCCCAAAAGAGAGATTGAATTTTCAATCGATCTGGTGCCTAGAGAAACACCTGTTTCCCGAGCCCCGTATCGAATGAGCCCCCCTGAACTAATGGAGCTGAAAATGCAATTGCAAGAATTGTTGAATAAGGGTTACATCAAACCAAGTGTGTCTCCTTGGGGAGCACTGGTGCTGTTTGTGAAGAAAAAGGATGGAACCTTTAGAATGTGCATTGATTATCGTCGGCTGAATAAGTTGACAATTAAAAATAGATACCCTTTAATTTGAATTGATGATCTTTTTGATCAGCTAAGAGGAGCTTCAGTATTTTCTAAGATTGATCTAAGGACTGGTTATCACCAGCTCAGAATTAAGGAGGAAGACATTAGCAAAACATATTTTTGAACTAGGTATGGTCACTAAGAATTTGTAGTCCTACCTTTCGTTCTGAAAAATGCCCCTGCCACCTTTATATGATTAATGAACAGTGTTTTAAGCAAGTATTTGGATAAATTTGTACTAGTGTTCATAGACGATATTTTAGTTTATTCCAAAAATGAGGAGGAGCACAAAGAGCACTCGAGGACAATGTTGCAAACTTTGAAAGAAAACCAGTTATATGCCAAATTCAGTAAATGTGAATTCTATAAAAAAAATATCCAATACTTGGGTCATATTATTTCTGAACAAGGGTTGGATGTTGACCATGAAAAGATAATGGCTATTAGAGAATGGCCGGTGCCAAATGATGTTTCAGCAGTGAGATCATTTATGGGGATTGCAGGTTATTATTGCAGATTTGTGGAAATATTTTCTACCATAGCCTATCCCATAACCTCACTACAAAGAAAAGGTGTCAAATTCGAGTGGACATAAAAATGCAAAAATAGTTTTGAATAATTAAAATTAAAACTCACTACAACCCCTATACTGAAGATTGCAGATCCTGATAAAGAATTTGTTGTGTGTACGGATGCCTGTAGAGAGGGGTTTGGAGGAGTCCTGTTGCAAGAAAATTTAGTTATTACATATGAGTCTAGGAAACTTAAGACACATGAACATAACTATAGTGCATATGATTTAGAGTTGGCTGCTGTAATTCATGCCTTGAAGATGTGGTGACACTATCTTCTTGGAAAGAAATTTACATTGATGACTGATCATATTAGTCTTAAATACTTCTTTTCCCAAACTGATGTGAATGCTCGACAAGTTATATGGTTGTATTTTCTGAGTGAATTTGATATGGACATAAAACATATCATAGGGAAGGAAAACAAAACTGCTGATGCCCTAAGAAAAAATGCTTGCCAATACATAAACAGTATTGGAAGTAGTGTAAATTTGGAGTTAGAAGATCTAGTGAAACAGGTAGCAGACCAGGATCCAAATTATGAGAACCTATAGGTGAAAATACTAAATAAGGAGATGGCTGAATCCACTCAAAACTAGAAAGGATTGATCTGCTACAAAAATAGATTATATGTTCCCAATGTAGAGTCTTTGAAAAGAGAGATCCTAGATGAATATCACAAACAGCTGTATGCAGGGCATCCTGGATATCCAAAAATGTTAACAGCTTTGAAAAAGAAGTTTTTTTGGCCAGGAATAAAAAGAGATGCAGCAGAATATTTAGCTAGATGCATGGAGTGTCAACTAGTTAAAGTTGAACATCAGCATCCTGCTGGTCTTCTAAATCCTTTGCCGATTGCAGAATGGAAATGGGATACCATTTATATTGATTTCATAACAGGATTACCCAGAACCAAGCACCAGCATGACTCAGTTATGGTAGTAGTAGACACTTTAACAAAAGCTGCACACTTTATACCTGTAAGGTCTACTTTTGGGACAGCACAAGTAGCATATGTGTTCCTAAAAGAGATAGTAAGGTTACATGGGGTCCCAAAGATGATTGTTTCAGATAGAGATGCTAAATTCAGAGCAGCATTTTGGAAAGGTCTATTTGGAGGTATGGGCATTAATTTGAATTTTAGTACTGACTATCACCCTAAGACTGACGGTCAAACAGAGAGAACAAATCATATATTGGAAGATATGCTGAGAATGTATGTGATGGATAGGCCATGAAAATGGGAAGACTACTTGCATTTAGCTGAATTTGCCTATAATAACAGCTATCAATCCTCCATCAAGATGAGTCCATTTGAAGCCCTCTATGGAAGGAAATTTCGTACTCCTTTGAGCTAGAGCCAACCTGAGGATAAACTAATGTTGGGACCAGATGCCTTACAAGAGATGGAAATAATTGTTAAACAAATATAGAGAAACATCAAGACAGTACAAGATCGCCAGAAAAACTATGCTGATAAGAAGAGGGTACATCGAGAATTTAAAGTGGGGGAGCATGTGTATTTGTGTATTAAACCCAAAAGGAGCACACTTTATGCAGGAAGTTGTGCAAAATTGGCTCCTAGATATTTGTGGACCTTTTGAGGTGTTAGAAAGGGTGGGACCAGTGGCTTATAAGCTGGCCTTACCACCCCATGTTAAAGTACATGATTTGTTTCATGTTTCATTACTAAAAATATATATACATGATGCTTCTCACATTGTTGATTGGAATGTGATACAGGTGGAACCAGAAGGGGAGTTCCTTCCAGAGCCGCTTCAAATATTGGAGCAGGAAGAAATTGAATTAAGAAATTGAACGGTAGCAAGAGTAAAGGTGCAGTGGAAGAACTTTACTGCTGAAGAAGCTACCTAGGAAAGAGAAGCTGAGATGATGGAAAAATATCCATTTTGTTTGGAAAATGAACTCTAGTAGCTAGTTATCAACACCGAGGATGGTGTTTGATTTCAGAGGGGGAATATGTAACACCCCTAGTTTTATGTTCTTTCAAAGTTAGACATTTGAACTTTAATCCAAATGGGAGTGGACCGCAATGGACAAGTATTTTTTGGATGTAATTAAATATTTGATTATGAAAAATAAATAAAATAATTCTGTGCAGATTGACCAAAATGAGAATTATGAGATCACTTGCTAAATTCATGAGGATGGAAAGAGGCAAATACTTTCCCCAAAAATCATTCAAAAATCCTTGAAAGAATTTATTTCCAAATTAGATTTTGAGGAAAATCTAGTTTCCCCAATGATGTGGAGAGTAGTTGGGAAGACGTAAAAAGCTGGGAAAAGTAGAAAGCAGCTTTAAAAATCCCTAAATAAGGGAAGCCTAGGAAAACAAGAAGAAAATCATCCTGATATTCTGGACGCAGAATTAGAAACAGGCTTTGGGGAGCAAAAGCTTAAATAAGCTATTCCTGAACAGATTAGAGGTTGGTCTGGAATGGAAGTGATTTCAGCTCGGGGGTGAGTTCTGGAGATAGAGGGACTCTACGGTTAGGAGGACTGGTCAAGTACCAAAGTGGTATGCTCACAGTATTACGAATGATTAAAATTAATTGTTGTTAAGTGTAAGGGTTAATGACTGTAGCTGCATACTACTTTCAATGTTTTGGTTTGTGTTGGTGTTCCATACATTTACAGAATGGTAGAGTAATTAAACTCTCTCAATCCTGCATAGTTGTAGGAACCAGAAATATGAGGAAAAATTAGCAAGAAACTCTAAAACAGTCCCTGGTTTAAATCTGGAGATTATGTTACGTCATAATTTATAACTTTGTAACTTTAATCTGTTTCTGTTATAAATAGAATTAATTCAGTGAACATTAGGGAAACCCAAAAACCTGTGTGTAGGAGGAATTAAGTACATACAGGGTAGAGCTATACATTTTTTGAATTAACTAAGTGAAGTACAGACATATAGATTTCCTAAACAGCAGTGCATGTCTATTTATAAATTTCCTTCTATAATAAGGACAGAATGGAAGAGTATATATTTTAGTACCATAGATACCTTCAGATAGCAAAGAAATAGAACTAAACATGTTTACCAAACTTGGAAATAATTATGGGCTGAGAGTTATGTATAAAATTGTGTGACTAACATCCTTTGCAAAGGAATGGTCCGAATTGAATACTTATTGGAAAAATGAGATGTGCATGGGAATTTATATAAAATTCATGCAAACTATATATATAAGCTGTGGAAGGTAGAAAATATTTGTCCACCAGATCTGTATAATATGTTAGTTAAGAATGCTAGTTTAAACCCTAGATACATTGGAACTGTTATACTAAAAAAAAAAACAAACAATTTATACTTATATAGCTGCAAAGAATATTTTTCTTGACATAAGTAATTATTACAATGGAACTTCCACCCCATAAGTATAAAGAGAGTCCACTGTGGGAGTCATATAATATACACAAAATTATAGATCCTGTGGAACTTGTAATTATTCATTCACTGAATTACTATAAACTTGAAGACTCTTGTAATAGAGAGACTTATATTCATTTATGCCATTGTTATGAGGAGAAATAGAAAGGAAAAATAAAACCAGTGAAGTTATTATCCCTTCAATCAAATTTAAGCAGATAATTACTGGAAAAAAATAGAATGAGCAATAACAAGAAATACAAATCTAGACACTATTTGTCGTTAATAATAGAGATGAATGGTCGATAAATATATGTATGAAACTCTAAAAAAAAAATATGGAATTAGGATATCATGTTTTCATAATAATATTTAAGAACTTAATTATTTCAGGAATTTCAGTGCCCGAATTTAAATTTATTAACAATCCCAGTCTCTGGCAAAAGGTATTTACTACAATAGAAACTTTTACGACAATAACAACTTAAATTGTCTGAACAATTTTATGTAATAAAAAGGGAGAGCCTGGTCACACTTTGACTCAAGACACGTCGATACTGACCTGAAATTCCAGGATATGTCGACATCAATTTGAGTGAATTACAAATTCACCAAATATCAATTAAGAGAAACCCTCACGAGATTCGAACCTACCTGCAATAAAAATGAGGGCAACGTAAGATGTCTTTATAACAAGACGTTATGAGAAAACTTCCGAAAATAACATATTCGAACTACACACAAAAAAAAAGGGTTACCTTTGGGATTGGAAGGCTTTGTCACCAATTACGACCTGCAGAACGAATATTTAGGGAATTTAAAAACGTTCACCAGAATGAAAATAAAACACAGGATAGACTATTTTTAAATGAACAAATGGCTTACCTGTGTAATGGACTCTCGCATCAAGTCAGAACAACTCGACGAATGAAACGAACACGGTCTTCTTCTTCTCCTATTCACCGAGGGTTTAATATTAGCACAGAAACATAACAAGCAATCCTAAACAAAATACATGAAATAGTGATAGAATCAAACTCCAGCACACTAGAGTAGAATGAAAATCAACCGGAGGTTGAGTTATAGGTGGCTGAGATGCTGTTGCAAGTTAAACAACAGGATAAACAAAAATTGAAGGTAGCCATACAAGAAATGAAAATTCCCAATATTACATACCTGAAGCACGATAAAATGAAGAATTGGTTGCGCTCATAAATCAGGAAGAGCCTGACGTTCAATTTCCCCAAAGGAGCAGAGTATGAGCACCAGTAATCGATCGAGAAGTATGGAGGGCGAAAGAACAACCCCTTTGACGACTTCGGAATTAATACTATTCATTTCACCAAAACGAAAACCAAACCCTATCAGACCTGAATCATCTCCATCGTCCAGGTGTCAACAGATCGATGGGAGGCACGTGGATTGATTGGGGAGAAATCGAAATCCATTGAATAGTCGTTCAACATAAATGAAAATCCTTTGTAATCAATTTTACAGTACTCCAAATCTTATCACCAGATCAGCGTGATTAATGAATAGCTATACGTTACAAACATAAAATTATAAATGCACAAACATTGCGTGTAGACATGACTACAATGAGTCGAGAAACACCAAATCAAGATGTTAAAACCACATAACGTCATTCACCCCAGGCGACGTGGAAAGATCGAAAACTTACCAACTGCCAACCATATTCAAACACATTTGGCCAGTGTAGCAAAAAAAGTACGATGACTTTAGTGTCGTCTACCCTCACTGGGAAATGGTCTCAGTGGAAGGTACATGAGACATTCATGGTGGCATGGGTACAATAATTATAAAATTAGACTATGACCGTAAAGCTGAATGGAACTCATAGAAACGATAAATGAGTAACGAGATCAAATCGAATTAAAACATCCAGAACTTGGACTGATTCGTTAACAATACATAGCTTCATAACCTTGTGAATGGGTACTAGGACCTACAAGCAGAGACATAACCTCTTCACTATGCCACTATGGGAAAATGACAATGAAATCCAAAGCTTATGGGTGATGAATACGATAAAGGCGTATGAGTAAAAGTTGAGTGCATAGATAAAAGTTTTATGGCCATGATAACCATAACCATTGGGTATGTAAAATATACATACATATATATTGACACATATATGGATATATTGATATATATACATGTGAAATATAAGTCATCAACACCTTGTGGGAAGAAAAAAATATAACTAAGATTAGTTAACCAAAGATTCACCTATGAGTACATGAAAAATATGGAAAAAATGTGGGAAGAGAAGAGACGTGACAATGTGGCAATATATCTAGGTAATTAACATAAGCCAAAAACATTAGTGAAAGGGAACATTAGAATGATACACATAAGAGTAATAGGATAAATCATAATCCTACTCCAAAACGGATCATGATTGATGAAATTTGAAAGAAGAATTGAACAGTTGTGATCAATAGAAGCACATAACTAAACTATAAATAGAAAAAAAAAAAAACTTACGTGGAAATGAAGGGATGTTACATTCGATTTCTCACGATTCTATCTTGAGAATTATCAAGAGTACAGGGAATGACATACCTAACCCTCTCCCTATTATTAGTGTTCTACTTAATCATGTGCCTCTTCACATGCCTCACATAGGAAATAGGACTCTCGAACATGTACTTGGGCATAAATATCATAGGGTAATGCATCCACCTTATTGCTCTGCCCCATGGGAGGTGGCCTCTCCATTTTCCATCCCACTCAGATCCCTGATGGCCACCTGCTCACACTTGTTTCGAAGGTTTTCTCTTTTCAGATCCTACCAGAGGGCATCGAGATCAACCTTAGCATGGTCCACTGCATGGTTAGCCAACGTGTTCACTAGGAAATTAGCAGAGCGACGAACTGCTTGAAATACAATACCTTTCAAAAGAGCCATGTGGTTACGGATATGCAAGGTGGCTTGCGAGAGACACCATTGTTTGGTCACCTTTCTCGGCTTAGACCCATTCTGCAAGAATTTTGCTGCACTGATCATCAACATTGAGTCTCCTTCCCCTATGGCATTCTCACTTGTCAGATGAACCAAAATCCTCAGGCCTTGCTCCAATGTTGTGAATTCTGCTTCATTATTTGTAGCTTCTCCTAATGAGCTGCTATAGATGTGCAAAATTTCACCTTTGTCATCCCTAATAACCCCTCCATAACCATCCAAGCCCAGATTTCCCCTTGAGGCACCATCGAAGTTTAACTTTAAGTAGCTAGGGATGGGGAGCTTCCAAGTCTGATGGGTTGAAGGAGACACATGAGATAGGTTAGATGGACTCGGGACACTCACCACAGTGAGGCCAAAAATCTCCACGATACGTTGCTCCACTGCCAAAGGTCGATCTTTCTGACTCCCTTTCAACATTGTATTCGTTGTTTCTCTCATGTTTTCCAGGATCTAAATTATAAGCTGATCAATTTGGCACTCTTCATCCTAGAAGATTCTTTTGTTTCTTTGTTTCCACACCATCCAGACAAGGAAACCATTTCCAAGACACCATATGAGGTTCAATGTTTCGTGCCTAGCATAATTAAATCTCCACCTAGACACTGTGTCTTGGATGGATTCTCTGTTGTGATCAGTTTGGCGGAAGATCTCTTCCATCCAATCCCAAAGAATAGCTGCCAACTTACAAGAATTCAAGATATGGTTCATGGTCTCCTCCTCCACGCCACAAAGGAAACAACACGAAGGGCCTAAAAAATCTTTCCTTAATAGGTTTTCTGAAGTAAGGATTTTCCTATGCATCATAAGACATAGGAGAGTTTTGATTTTAGGCCAGTAGATGGAGTCTCATACATTTTCATGCCATTGGAACTTTTCCCCAATTTCCCTATTTTCCAAATAATGTCTGGCCTCTCTTAGGTTGAATTCCCCTCCCTCCATTCTTCCCCATCATATTTGATCTTCCTCCTGATAAATACGTAACTTTATTTTGTCCAACAAAGGCTGCAAAGAGGTTGTTTGGTGGAGGACCCATTAATCCTGAGAAGGAGGGTCTGCATTGCAGTGACACCATTGAGGGTCCAAATGATCTGTGATGCAATGATAATTGAATTTTATTCTCCCTAGCCTTTGAAAACTCTGTTACACTAGCTGGTGCTCGGGGTTCCCTAATTTATGAATTTTCTGCCATGCATCCTCCCAGGAGAGCACGATGCAACCATTCCTTATTTCCTAGAAGTAATGATCCTATATAATATGTTTATTTCCCCAAGCTAAGGTCCAAATAGGAGAACCTCTGATATCCCATGTCAACCTGACGAGTTCATGGGGTCTCTAGTCCTCCTCTTATTTAGCTTTCCAGAGAACAACCCAAGGGGTTGTGGTTTCCTTAAGACATCTCCACCAAAGCTTGGCCCCATAGGCCTTGTTCATATTTTCAGGGTCCTAAAGGCTATGGCCTCCCAGGTTATTTGGCTTGCTGAGCTTCTCCCAAGCCACAAGGGTCTTTTTTTTTGTTATCCTTGCCAACTCATAGAGAATTTCGTTGGATGTCCCTAATTCTCTGAAGGATACCCTTTGGTGCTTGAAGAATGGAAATCATGTAGTGCAGAATGGCCTAAAGAACCACCTTCGTCATGAATAGGTGACCAGCAAAGTTAAGAGCACGAATCATCTAGTAGTTTCCTCTGTCGTTTAGAAAGGATATATGTTTTTTCCCAGTCAGCCTTCTGCCAAGGCTTATCCATTAGAGGAACACCAAAGTATTTGGACAAGAGGCTTCTCCTTTGGAAGCCTAGAATGGTCATAATGTTCCTCTGAATGACAATGTGAGTATTGAACAAAAATATTATCCATTTATCATAATTTAAATCCATACCTGATGCCCGAACAAAGGGATCTAGAATGGATTTGACACCGCAGGCTTCTTTGACAGTATGGATGCCATGGAGCATCGTATTGTCCACAAATTGCTGCTGAGTAGTAGTCGGGCTCGCTTGATGGGGATGTAGACCTTTTATATCATCTTTTCCTTTGGAAGCTTTAATAACATGACTTAAGCCTTCCATAAGGATGAAAAAGAGAAAAGGTGATATCAGATCACCTTGCCTTATGCCCCTTGTAGGCATGAAGGGGCTGGTAGGGGCCCTATTAACTAGGATCGAGAAACTAGGGGATTTAACCAAGGCCATCACCCAAGTAATCCATCTTTTCCAAAAACCAAAAGCTTCACACATTGCCTCCATATACTTATAGCTAACTTTGTCATGCGCTTTTTACAGATCTAACTGAATTATCATTCCCACTTTCTTCTGGAACTGCTATGGATGTATCATCACATGCGCTAGAAGGATACTATCCAGGATCTTCCTACCTTTCACAAAGCCCAACTACTCTTCCGAGATGATCAGAGGAAAGATGGTCTTCAGTCTATTCACCAAAACCTTAGAGACGATTTTATATAGGACATTACACATGGCTATAGGCTAAAATTTAGCTGCAGTGCAAGCTTTAGCTTCCTTAGGAATCAGGGAAATAAACGTAGAATTTAGGGATTTAAGGATCTAGGAAGACTTATGGGAATCCTCGAAAACCTCCCAAATATCATTTTAAACCGTATCCCAACAAGCTTTGAAAAAATCGATGGTGAAGCAATCCAGACCAGGGGATTTGCCATTAAAAATTTCCTGAACGGATTCTTCCACTTTAGACTTACAGATGGGGTGATCCAAATTCCTATTTTGATCCTCTATTAGGATCTTTAGAATGTAGAAGACAATTTCCCTGATGGTCGCATCCCTGTTAATGGCAAGTTCCTCTGATATGTGAGTGAAGTGATTAACCAAGAGGTTGAAAATATCCCTATGAGAATAAAAATAGGTCCCTTGATCATCCTTTAATCTACTCATCCTATTAGTCCTTCTATGGTGAATAGCTAATCTATGGAAAAATTTTGTATTGTTTTCTCCTTAATTTAGCCATTGAACCCTAGAATTCTGTCTCCAATGGACTCCCGCCTACTGACACCTCTCATCCCATTTTTTCATAAGGTCTTGGTCCTCGAGTTTGGTTTCATGATTAATACCCTCAGTCATAATTTTATTTTCCAATATTTCAAATTTTCCTTCTAGAGCTAACTTCTCTTTGAAAATGTTTCCAAAGACCTCTTGATTCCAAATCTTGATTTTAGCTTTGATATGTCACAGCCTTGCTTGAATTCAAAAAAATTTAGTACCTATAATCATAATGGGATCCTGCCACCACTACTTGATCTTAGATTGAAAATATAGGTGGTCCAACCAAAAATTTTCAAACCTGAAAGGGTGATTTTTTGGAGTACCCAAGATTGCAGCATCCAGAGTAATAGGCCAATGATCCAAGCCACTGCTAGGAAGAATATTAGTTTCCACAACAACTCCTACCATGATAATTTCTTACGAAATAAGAAAGCAGTATAGCCTAGAGGAAATTTTCCTATCACCTCTTTGTTTGTTATTCTAGGTATACATCCCACTCTCTGGGTGGATATCAATGAGCTTCACAGATGAAGTTTTTAAGGCCTCTACATCCTGATTTAACTTCCTTGGCCCACCTTTTTTATTTTCTAAGGATATGATGCTGTTGAAGTTGCCTTTATAGATCCCTCTAACTAAATTATTCCTAGTTTTCAACCGGGAAAGGTTCTCCAGCATTATTAACTTATCCTCTAATCTTTGAGGGCCATAAACATTTGTATAGAGGTATGTACTTTGTTCACCTACAATTTTCATTTCAACAGAAACAAAAAATATTTTTTCTTCTGCACTTATTAATTGGAGTAACTATGGGTTCTATAATGTACCAACCCTCCTTCATTACCTTGGTCTTCCGGATCTAAAAACTTCATCCTCCTACCAATCTTCCTACACACTTCCTTCATTTTTTGGCTTGAACATTTTGTTTCTTGTAGATAGATCATATCTGTATTTTCCATTTTGAATTTATTTTTAAGAAGTCTCTATTTTCTAAGGCTATTTAGCCCCCTTGCATTCCAGGATAATATTTTCATTAAAAACTAAAAAGTTAAGAAGAGGAAGTGAAATCCTCTAGGGCTTTCATCTTACCTGAGTTCAATGGAATTTGGCCTAACTCTTGGACAGTTGCATTATTTGATTTATGACCCCATTTGTTCTTTCATTTGACCTCTGGCTTGTTTTTTTGCGAGCCCCGCACTTTTATTCCAAAACTTTTAGTCTCCCCATGTACCCTTTTCTGACCCTTTCTCAATGCCTCCTCTTCTGCCGGGAATAAGAAATTTATCTTGTCAATTTGTTCTGCTAGAATGTGTTCCACTCCAAGTTCTTTCCACTGTTCCACCATGTTGATTAAGTCCATGCCTTCCCTATCTATAATTTCCCTAAGTTCTAGGTCGTCAATACAAGCTTCAGTCATTGTCATTTTTGCATCACCTTCTAAATCAGAACCTTGTTCGACTCCTTCAGCAGTCTCTTCCCTGTTTTGCATTTGAGAGCTCGAGGTCTCCTATGGAGTAGCTCCCACTAGATTGGGTTGGGTCTTTAGAGGGTTTGATTCTTCTCATATTTTCTCCTTCTCCCCGAGAGTTGTGAAGGAATTACCATTTCATTTATTGGTTTGTGTTGGTTTTGAATGGTTTTGTCTGTTTGATCTATGTCTCCCTGTGGGACGAACGAAACCATCTTTATCTTTAGGCGTATCTTCTTTAATTTTTTCTGGTTTCTTGTTCATAGGACATTCCCAAAAAAGGTGTCCATGCTCATGGCACTTGCGACATATAAATGGGATCTGTTCATAATCTATAGCTTGAAGGAATACCTCGTCATGGAATTCTAGCCATAATCCTTCAGGAAGTGCTCCCGAAATATCCACTTCAACACAAATTTCAACATAGGAAGTATACCTCTTTTGCAGGGTCACTTTAGAAGCTTGAAAAACTTCCCTAGTTTGTTTCCAATCTGTTCTAGCACTGAGGGCCTCCACTAGTCAATGGGCAGTGAGAAGAGTCACATCCACATTGGCACATGTTTGAAGGTCCCCTATTTTGGAGCAAAGTTAGGTTTCCACAACCTCATATATAACTCTGCCGAGGCATAGAAATATGGGTCTCCATCGAAAATACAATCTCTATCTTCCAGGTTTTCAAAAACCATTGTGAAAAACACCTTAGAGCCTAGGGAAGCTGGACATCACCTCGAGGTTTCCACTACTACTTGATCCAAAGGCACAGGGCTTTCTCTATAGGCCAAAAACCCATAAATTTTCAGATTAGAGCATACATAGTCATATGATCATGGTACACCTAAATTTATGTATCTGTGATTATGACTCGAGGAATTTCCGTTTTTTTCAGTTTGTAGCATCTTTTTTCCACCGGCTTTCGGTCTGTGGTTCCAGATCCTGATGGATCTTAGAACTTTGATTTTTGAGCCTGATTCTCACCTGTCGTCATCTGCTCCAAAGTCATCTTGGGGAAGTCCCCCTCAGGAGAAGGTCCAACATTTCCTTTGTTTTATATTACTTTAATTCTTACTTTATGCCTTTGACCTGGAGCCACCTTGGAGACTGCTACATCCTTCTGCTTCTCTCCTGTAGCTTCTGACCCTAAAATTTGTACACCTTCACTGGGGCCCTTAACTCTGTCCAAAATCATTTTCTTATACGAAGGGCCCCCATTCGCCCCTCCTCTTCTCATTTGACTGGCCAGCACTGACCCTTGGTGGAAGAGCTCTGCAAAATGAGCCCTTCGGGCTGCCATAGCTTATTGAACCATGAAAAAAAATCCAAGACCTACCCAGGAGCCTCAAACCCTAATAAAATCATTCTCTAGTCCCTTGCAGTACTTGATGATGTTCCCCAATCTCTATTCTCCCCCTTTATTTGAATGAAGAATCTGTATAAACTTCCCTGACTATTTTTCTTCCATGTTCTTGAGTTATTTTTAGTATTCAAAAACATGACTCTTTTTCCTAAGGCACACCCAACAGTGCCTTATGAAATCATCAATAAATAATTAAAAATAATAATCTTGTTGGGTATCTGTTATATTCTTTCCATCACTAATCACGCGCGGGGGGGTCATAGCGGGGGTGGTAGCCCCCCTTGTTGGGGTTCAAAGCAGCGGCCCAAAAAATTATTTTGGTCCTTATTTTCCGGTGGGCAGATCCACCCATGGTTTTGTGCATGGGGTTGTACATTGTTTTGGGGTACGATGGTTTTCAGCCCTTGGTATTTTGTGGATCCAGTAAAAGGAACTACGATTATGTTCTAATCTCGGGTTAATGGATTGAGGTTTATGTATGCTTCAACATGTATATATATGTCTTGTAACACTAAAAGGAATATAATGAAAAGTCCAGTTGGTCATCTCGATTTGGGATCTAGAGGAAAATCTCTGTGTTTATCTGTTTTATGTTTTATGCTCTTGCTATTGTTTATTTTACATTTTAAGATTTGTTAGTAGATAGTTTCTGTAGATGGTTAAAACCTACATCTGGTATCAGAGCAGTTTCTACTTCAAGGAGATGCCTTTGCTACTGAGGGGTATTTTTCTTGGGCCTTAGGTAGACCCTGTTCAGTGGGAGATCTTCGGGATCAATTCTTGCACTGAAAGAAGTTAGCGAGCAGTGAGAAGATAGATATCAAGAAATTTAATGGTGAGAGTTTGAGTTGTCGAAGCTCAAGATGGAGGATCTACTGGTGGATAAAAATCAACAGATCATAGTATATCTGGGTATTAAACTAGCGGCAATGTCAGATGAAGACTGGAAGAAGCTAGATCGGAAGGCAAAGAGCACAATACGATTGTGTGTCCCAGATTCAGTATTGTTGAATGTATCTATGGAAGCTACGATGAAGACCTTATGGGACAAGCTAGGGACTTTGTACCAATCTAAGTCTCTGGTGAATAAATTGTTCCTGCGGAAAAGGCTATAAAACTTGAAGATGAAGGATGGAGAGTCGATGATAGAGAATTTGAACGCCTTCAATACTGTGGTAAGTTAGCTATCATTTGTTGATATTAAAATATCTTATGAAGATAAGTGCATAAGTTTGTTTTGTTCTCTACTAGACTCATGGGACAGTCTAGTTATTGTAATATGTAGCAATACAACTACCTTGAATTTTGATGACATTGTCTTAGAATTACTGTCGGAGGAAATGAGATGGAGAAATAAGGAGGGTCAGAATGGAGATGCCTTATCTGTATGAGGAAGGTCCTAGAAAAGAAACAAGAATAAGGTTTTGAGTGGGAGATCTAAATCTCCTGAAAAGTTTGTAAAGGTGTGCGAGAAATGTAGAAAGGAAGGGCACTACAAAAAGGACTGTAGATCTAAAGCTCCTAAGAAAGGAAAGGGATCTGATGTTTCTCCTTCTGTAGAGGAAAAAACCACCTTGGATGAAGGTGGGGATGTGTATTTGAATTCTTCTTCAAATACACATGTAGATCACGAGTCATGGTTGATTGACTTGGGTGCATCCTTTCACTTCACTCCCCATAGGTATTGGTTCTGCGAGTATGAGAAATATGATGGTGGTTATGTCTTAGTAGGTGATGATAGGAAGGCCAAAATTGTCGGACGTGGAAAATTCAAGCTAAAGCTGCAAGGTGGAAGGATTAGAACACTTCCTAGTGTTCTACACATTCCTGCATTGGCCATAAATCTAATTTCTATAAGCAAGATGGATGATGCAGGTGTAAAAACAATATTCGATAAAGATACCTATAAGATGGTTCGGGGAGAACTGGTATTAATGAAGTGAGTTCGGATTGGAACTTTATACAAGCTTTAGGGAAGAACTGTTATTGCTGGGTGCAACAATTTTGTGGTTCCCGAAAGTGGAGCAAAACACCTAGCGGTCTCTAGAGAAAAGATCATGCTATGGCATCAAAGGCTGGACATATTGGAGAGAAGGGTCTTCGGATATTGCATGGAAATGGTATGGTAGAAGGTATGTCTAATAGCTCTCTGGATTTATATTTATATGAACATTATGTATATGGGAAGAAAAATCAGGTGAGTTTTCCTTCTAGTGCTAAGAGGGCGAACAAGATATTAGAGCTTGTGCATAGTGATGTGTTTGGATCTCTGTCAGTTCCATCACTGGGTAAGTTTGTGTACTATGTTTCATTCATAGATGAATTCTCAAGGAATACATGGATATATTTCTTGAGGAAGAAATATGAAGTTTTTTGATAGATTTAAAGAATTTAAGGCGCTGGTGGAAAACTAGACAGAGAAGAAGATAAAGGTGCTTAGGACAGATAATGGTGGTGAGTTTTGTAAGAAGGAATTTGAAGAGTTCTGTAAGAAGTGTGGTATATCATGGCAAAAGAATATGCCATATACACTTCAAAAAAACGAAGTTGCAGAAAGAAGGAACATAATGCTGATGGAAAAGGTAAGAAGAATGCTTAGTGGTACCTGGTTAGGAAAAGAATTTAGGGCAGAGGCAGTGGAGACTGCATGTTACTTGGTTAACAGATCACCTTCATTAGCGTTGGAGGATAAGACTCCACATGAGGTATGGACTGGTAAGAAACCCTCTCTTTCACATCTGAGGTTATTTGGATGTGATGGATATGTACATGTTCCAAAGGAGAAAAGGACCAAGTTGGATAATAAATCTGAAAGGTGCATCTTTATTGGGTATAAGGATGGTTTAAAGGATTATAAGCTTTGGAACCCAGAAACAAGTAAGGTTGTGTATAGCCTAGATGTGGTGTTTAGAGAGGTGAAATATGTTGTTAAACATGAGGTCCTACCAAAGGAACCTGAGAAGATATAGTTTGAGGTAAAGGAGGATGAATCAGAATCTAAAATAGAAGAAGACTGAGAAGAGGAAGATCCACAAAATCTAGCTGTGAGAAGATCAGCTCTGGAAAGAAGACATGAAGAAAGGTATATTCCACCTTCTTTATATTCAAATTTTGCTTTAACTATAACTGATGATGATCCTAGAATTGTCAGGGAGTCGGTAGATTCAGAGGATGGAAAACTCTGGAAGGAGGCCATGGTTGATGAAATGGCATCCTTGCATAAAAATGAGGCATGGGATCTGGTGGAGATGCCGGCTGGAAGGAAGCCCATTAGGAGAAAATGGGTGTTTAAGAAGAAGATGAGTGTATAAGGAAAGGTGGAGAAATAGAAAGCTCGGTTGGTAGAAAAAGGTTATTCCCAGGTGCCAGGAATTGATTTTGGTGATATTTTTTCTCCTATTTCCAAAGTTACTTCTATTAGATTAATTTTATCTGTTGTTGCTGCATTTGATTTTGAGGTAGAATAGATAGATGTGAGGACAACATTTCTTCACGGGGATTTGGAAGAAGAGATCTACATGAAACAACCTGAAGGCTTTATGGTGAAGGGGAAGAAAGAACTATTTTATAGGTTAAAGAAGTCTTTGTAAGGGTTAAAACAGTCACCAAGGATGTGGTATCAGAAATTTTATACCTATATATGAGGACTTGGCTTCACCAGAAGCAAGGAGGATCACTGTGTTTATTTTAAATTAATTAGTGATCATGTTATTCATTTGGTCTTGTATGTGGATGATATGTTGTTGATTGGAAATGACAAAGAAATTATCCAAGATTTGAAGACCCAACTGTTCTCCAAATTCTACATGAAGGATCTTGGTACTGTAAACTATATTTTGGGCATGGAAATTAAGAGAGATCAGCCAAAGAGGAAGCTCTAGTTAAACCAAAAGAAGTATGTCGAGACTATATTTTAGAGGTTCAATATGCAAGATAGTAAACCGGTGAATGTTCCGATTCCTGTAGGTACAAAGATGTCTGTTGAACAATGTACGAAGACACAAGAAGAAGAGGAGGATATGTCTTGTGTTCCATATGCAAGTGCAGTTGGTAGGCTGATGTAAGCAATGGTTTGTACTAGACAAGACATTGTACATGCAGTGGAAGTATTGAGCAGGTTTATGTCAAACCCAGGGAAGGAGCATTGGATAGTAGTGAAGTAAGTTTTCAGATATTTACGTGGCACTAGTGATTATGGCTTGTGCTACCAGGGAAGACCAAGATTGGAAAAAGTGTTGGACATTCGTGGTTTTGTTGATACAGACTAGGATGGAGATCTGGACCAAAGAATATCTACAAATGGGTATGTGTTTAGCCTATTTGGAGGTGCAGTCAGTTGGATGAATAAAAGGCAGTCTGTAGTGGCTCTTTCAAACACATAGGCAAATACATAGCAGCCACTCATGCAAGAAAGGAAGAGATTTGGTTTTAGAGATTGTGTTCAAGTATGGGGTTGGTGCAGCAAGCTATAAGGATATATTGTGATAGCCAAAGTGAAATTTTCTTGGCTAAGAACCATACTTATCATTCAAAGACAAAGCACATTAATGTTCAATATCACGTTGTGAGAGATATGGTTGAGGCTAAAAGGGTGTTGCTGGTAAAAGTTGACACTTTGAAGAATGTTGCAGATGAATTGACGAAGTCTGTAAGCACTCAGAAGTTTCCTTGGTGTAGAGAAACAATGGGTGTTGCAGAACTGGGCTAATGACTAAGCTCTCCTGTGGGCCCCTGCAGAGAGAAAACAACAAGTGGGAGAATGTTGGGTATGTGTTATATATTATTTCCACGACTTTCCCTGGGCACAACGTTGGGGGGGTCACAGGGCTGGCAGTAGCCCCTCCTGTCGGGGTCTGGGATAGTGCCCCCAAAAAATATTTTCGTCCTTATTTTTTGGTGGGCGGATTCGCCCATAGTTTTGTGCATGGGTTTGCACATGGTTTTGGGGTATGATGGTTTTCGGCCCCTGGTATTTTGTAGATCCAGTCAAAGGAAAAATGGTTATGTTCTAATCCAGGGATAATGGATTAGGGTTTATGTATGCTTCGGCATATATATATATGTGTGTGTGTTTTAACACTAAAAGGAATATAATGAAAAATCAAGCTGGTTGTCCCGATTTGGGATCCAGGGGAAAATATCTATGTTTATCTGTTTTATGTTTTATTCTCTCGCTATTGTTTATTTTCTGTTTTAAGATTCACTAGTAGATAATTTCTGTACAAGGTTAAAACCTACAAGGCTCCTCCTAAAGGTATAGTGTGCAAAAGTTCAAAAAACATCAAAATTCATAAATTCTAAAATGTCTCTTCTTCTCCTATCATGATTAGAGGCTAAATAATCTCTATGAATTTTACCTAGTGCGAAACATTCATAAGAAATATATTCATTTTTAAGATAAAGAGACCTTCAATCACATTTTGTTTCTGCAACATCAATAAATCATGATAGTTGATGTGGACATAACCCTGATGCCAAAGAATATCTGTTGTCATGGTTGTAGAAGTCAATGCTTGATTCCCTTTACTAGTATCATGAAGATTGTACACGAATCAAACTCTCACTCTTGAAGCAACAGGTTTACAGTATTCCAACAAATCTTTCACTATACAATATTATTTTAAGAATTCAACTTTCATGTTCTGGTTTGTAATTGTAGACACGAAGATCAATTTTTTCTTGATTCGAAGCACATACATTACATTACAGATACACCTAGTACTTCCATTTGGTAATGTTACAGATATATCGCCATATCCAATGGTCTTATACACTCGACCATCTCCAAGGTAGATGTTTCCTCCATTGTTGATTTCCTTGAATGTTTTACAATCACGGATATGAATAATTAGACAATATTTGAAAAACATTATAAGTAGCACCTTTGATTTATTTTCTCTCTTCTCCTAGTCTTGAATTCTTGTAGGTGTCATGCTGACATTAGGTTTTACTTCATCTCCCTTTGCAATGGTCTAGGAGCAATATTCCTCTAACAATGTCTGCAACTTGAATTTCCAGGTGACGTAGTTTGTTCCATCTAGCTTATTGCATTTATTCATATACGTCTCTCCAAGATTATTCACCAAAATAAAGACTAAAAACCAATGCCCTTTTTCTAGAATTGATCTTAAAAACCTTTTTAATACTTGAAAAAATAGTAAGACCCCTTTTTCACTTGTAAAGATAAGGAAATTTCATAGAATCATTTTATATATATCTATATATATATATATATATATATATATATATATATATATAATCCCTTTGAAGTATGATAACCTTGTCATAAAACCTTCAAAGCATTGTATATCAATGGCCCCCTCTTAAATAAAAATGATTAAAAGCGGGCGCGCCTCCCTTTTACAGAAAATATGTAAAAGGAAAAACTATGTGAAAAAAAAGAACCTCTTTTTACGTTTGCGCTCCACACAAAACCAATAGACATTGTGAGCTAGTAGCGTCAGCTTATTCATTCACTGAAATCCTCAACCAACTGAGGCAGCATTGCACCCGCATATTTTGTAAGTTTTCATCCACTAACGCTCCTCCTTGGAGGACAGGAGATAGCAACGGTGATCGTCACATAACAAATAGTAATAATAATAATAATGTCACCTTCAGTTGTTAAAGAGGCTTCAAATCTATTCGATATCTCAGCTCCTCTCAGAACTGATTAATGTTGTGGCTTCTGATCTGATACAGAATGCTCCAAAATCCTCAAAAAACAACCAGAGACTTCTTACTCGACAGGAACACTTTATTTAAAATGATTATTAGTAATATTATACTATTATTAATATTAACCAAAGGTTTAAATATTATAAACCATAGGAATTGGTGAACCCAAGGGATAAATATTATAAACATAAGGGATCAATATTAAAAACACAAGAGATTAATAAACCTTAAGAATTGATATTTTAAACTAAAAAACCTAATAAATTAATAATCCATAAGAATCAGTATTTTAAACATAAGATATTAATAAACCAACGAGATTATTAACATTATAAACCAAAATAACTAATAGACCGAAGGGTTTAATGTTATAAAGCAAAGGAATCAGCGAACCCAAGGGATAAATATCATAAACCTAATGGATGAATATTATAAACAGCAAAGATTAATAAACCCTAAGAATTAATATCTTAAACTGAAAAATCTAAGAAATTAACAAACCCTCAGAATTAGTATTTTAAACTCAAGAGAGTAATAAACCCAAGGGAATTGATTTAAATATTGAGACAATTGTTGTCACAATGCGACGTTCGACCAACTATGACCATGGTTGGCCATGGGTGATATTCATGTTGAGACATTTTTTGTCAGAATGTGACATTTGATCATGGATGACATAAACCCAAGGGTTTAATATTATAAACCAAAAGAATTGGTGAACCCAGGGGAAAACTATTACCCAAAAAATTATAAACCAAAGGAATTGGTGAACCCAAGGGAATTGATTTAAACATTGAGACAATTGTTGTCACAATGCGACGTTCGACCAACTATGACCATGGTTGGCCATGGGTGATATTCATATTGAGACAATGTTTGTCGAATGTGACATTTGATCATGGATGACTGGCTTGAAGGGTTTAATATTATAGACCAAAAGAATTGGTGAACCCAAGGGAAAACCATTACCCAACAAATTATAAACCAAAGGAATTGGTGAACCCAAGGGAATTGATTTAAACATTGAGACAATTGTTGTCACAATGCGACTTTTGACCAACTATGACCATGGTTGGCCATGGGTGATTTTCATATTGAGACAATGTTTGTCAGAATGTGACATTTGATCATGGATGACATTGATCGATTATTTATATTATAAACAAAAAGAACTAATAAAACCAAGGGTTTAATATTATAAACCAAAGGAATTGGTGAACCCAAGGGAAAACCATTACCTAACAAATTATAAACCAAAGGAATTGGGGAAACCAAGGGAATTCATTTAAACATTGAGACAATTGTTGTCACAATGCGACGTTGGACCAAGTATGACCATGGTTGGCCATGGCTGATTTCATATTCAGACAATTTGATGATGGATGACATTGATCGATTATTCATATTATAAACGAAAAGAACTAATAAACCCAAGGGTTTAATAGTATAAACCAAAGTAATTGGTGAACCCAAGGGAAAACCATTACCCAAAAAATTATAAACCAAAGGAATTGGTGAACCCAAGGGAATTTATTTAAACATTGAGACAATTGTTGTCACAATGCGACGTTGGACCAAGTATGACCATGGTTGGCTATGGCTGATTTCATATTCAGACAATTTGATGATGGATGACATTGATCGATTATTCATATTATAAACCAAAAGAATTAATAAACCCGAGGGTTTAATATTATAAACCAAAAGAATTGGTGAACCCAAGGGAAAACCATTACCCAACAAATTACAAACCAAAGGAATTGGTGAACCCAAGGGAATTTATTTAAACATGGATGAAATTGATCGATTATTTATATTATAAACCAAAAGAACTAATAAGCACAAGGGTTTAATATTAATAATATTAAAAATAATATTCTTATTCTTATTCAAATTAATTAATATTAATAATAAAACTTATTTGTTTATTAATATTAGTATATTCCTACACATTAATTATTTAATATCAAATACTAATGGAAATTATTATTACAGTAATAAATATATAACAAAGTATAATAATAGTTAATATATTATTATTATTAACTTTAATATTAATATTGATAATATTAATTAATACTAATATCAATAACATTTAATTAATATTCCTTGGATGCGGGTGTATCCCTGTGACATGATGGCTATCAATGGAAGGGCCGGCGCATGGTGAGGCCACATGGCCACCTGCACTTCAAATTTATGGTGCCTCGACTGCAATTACACCACAACCCATCAACTGCAATGGCATTCAAGCCGGTGGGGAAGACGAGGCCGTAAACGTTTTAATATGCCGTCCTTCGGCTCCAGGGGTTTATTCATCACCCCGACGCTTAAGTTCTTGGCTCTGCAGATCATTTCGCTCATCTCTATGAAGAACCTGGTCCGCTCTGGCTGCCCTCCGGAAGCGAAGCTTCCCAGCTCTCGCACTGCATTGGGCAGGTGCTGTCATCTGTATTATTGTTTGGAGTTCCTCCCCGGTTTTCACCGTTCTCACAGTCCTTTTTGTTCATCGTTCCTTGGCTTCTCGCCTCAGTCTCTTTCTTCTGTCACCTTGCATCCTTCTCTCGCCTCTCAGAATTCTTGGCCCCACTCGCACATTTCTGGTGGGATGATGCCCAGGCTCAGGCACAGACTCAGGTGTCGCAGAGGCAGCACCCGAGCAAGGCCTTCTACTAGTCGCCGCTCCCCCTCCATCAACTCTTCGACCTCTGCCTCTGACAGCTCTCAATGCCGCACTCCTCGCACGATTAGCAGGCGCAGGCATGGGCGTGGGCCTGATAGGAATCTTCCCTCTCCTTCGCATGGCAACCACGTCCCTCCGCCTCCACCTGGCCTTCACAGTGCAGACTCTCCTCATCTTGTCAACCCCTCCATGGCTCCGTTTCATTTTCAATGTCTTACCTCCCAACCTCTAGTGGTGGCGACTGTCTCTGTTACTTTTAAGGAGCTCCCGCATTCTAGCTTTGACCCCCTGTCTCCTGCGCACCCCTCCAATCAGCAAAGCCCCTCTGGTTTCGATCAGGACACTCAAACAGGCAATCAGGAAATGTCACAGAAAGCTGGCGGTGGCAGCTCTTGCAACACACCGAAAGCAGGTGCTAGCAGCTCCTGCCGTCAACAAGTCAAAGACATGGTGACAGAGCGAGGTGAGGCAGGCGAAGCAGCAATTCCCAAAGAACTGGCAGCATGCAAGGATCCCGCTCTAGACGATGATGATGAAAGCTACGGATGAAAAATCGAAGAAGAGCCTCCCTCTGGCGACCATGGTATCTAGGACAGGCAGTTGCAATTTTGTCATTTTGTTCAGAACTTTTATCTCGTTGGTGTTTTCAGGAGTCCTCGTCATTTGGCATGTCAAATTACTATTACAGTCTTATGTTTTTTTTCAAAGCTGGTTTCCTCATTCGAGGCATCTCTCATACTCTTCTCAGGCTGGTTTCCCCTTGTGGGCAGCCTTTTTTTGCTATTTTGCTGAACTCTTAATGCCTCTGAAGGCACAATACTGTATGTACCATATGTTTCAGTAATAGAATCTAGACTTACTTAGAAAAAATAAAATTTAATTAATATTAAGAGTGACATTAATATTAATATTTGTTAATAGTGGGTAGCATTAATTTTAATCCTAATATCAAAATATATTATTTGCCTTTGTAAATTTTTAATAATATTATGATTTATAATTTTAATTATTAAATAAGGTTGATTGTAGCTCAAAAAAATAAAATAAAATAAAAAATGCACTCCTAAGTTTGTGAAACCTCTATAAAACTTACAAAACCTAATTATTTAATAATAGATAAACTTACAAAACCTCTATAAATAAACTTGCCATTATTCTATTTATTCCAAAGATAGTTGCTACTAATCAAATATCCATGAAATTTGTACAAGTCAATATCTAATATCTAGATATTATATTGATTCCTTATCTATATTTTTTATTTTTGAAATCAATATTTAATGGTGTTTGGAAATGATTAAATTTATTTGATATTACTCATTGAACTTTCTACATATTATCCATATCGTTTATAAATAAAATATAATTTCATAATAAAAATAAAAAATTATATATGAAAAATAAAAAGTCATTAATTTATTTTTTTCTCATAAAAAATTAAATAATTTAAAATTTTATGTATTTAAAATAAAAATAGAAAAAAATATTTAAATAAACCTAAGTGTGTTTAAAAAAAAAAACGAATATACCTTCTTATTTTTTATATTATATTTTTATTTATATAGAGATCTTTATTAATATTTTCATTTTTTTTAAAGTGTAGATATTAAATTTATTAGAATCTCAAATTTATTAGAATCATTGAGAGTAAAAAAAATAAATAAATAAAACATTATATTAACAAATTAAAATTATCCTATAATTAATTTGATTATTTCATTTTTTTATATTTAATTAAACTACAATATCAAAAATAAATATAAAATTTGAAAATAAATTTGAATAAATTACAATTATGTGAATATTAAAATTAATAAATTGAAACACCATAATAGTAAATCAAAATGATTTTAGTAATATATTTTTATTATTTATTTTAATATTTAATTAATTAAAGTTTCAAAATAAATATAAAACATAAACATATTAAAACTATTTTAATAATATATTTTATAAACATCTTTTTAATTTGATACAGAATTTCATAATTGAAAAAAGTATATAGATATTAAAATAAATGAATTAGACCATCAAAACATAAGACTTAACGTTGAGCTTAGTTTTAAGTGATAATTAGTTTTAGTGTAAAATTTGAACTTACATATTTTAGTTTATGTGTAGAATTTTATATTTATAAATTAAAAGTAAAATAATTTATTTATTTGTAATTTTAAATGCAGTTAGAAACGAATTATATTAAAAATAATAAAAAATAAATTATATATACAAATAAATGATATATATTTATATATAAATATATGTGAAAACATATTTTTGCACAATTGGTTGAGATTAGTTAGAGTGTTAAATCTTTGTTATCGAGTTAAATCTCTTCTACGTCTAAATTTCTTCGACTAAGTCAAATCCTAGCAAATATAGGTGAGCCAGTCAAATCTTTTTCACCGGTCAGATCTCATCTATCCCTAAATCTCTTCCATGTCCAAATCCCAAATCTTATCGACTCGGTCAAGGTTAAATTCGGGTCAAATTTTTTTCACCAAAATCAAATTTCTTTAGCTCTCAAATCTTCTCAACGACGTTGAAGTTAAGGACTCAGATCTTTAAGTTTAAATTAATATTCTTGATTTTTCTCTTTAATATAAAAAACATATGAATAAATATTTTTATATAAATAAAAAATATATAGTGTATAGGAAGCATATATGTAAAAACCAATCTTAAAACCATTATAAATACATATTTACTATATAGCATATACGGAATTAGAGTCAATCTAATGGAGAAGTTAACACCATTTTATCGCCCATTGCCATATTAATGTGTGTATTAAGAGGATTTGGCACGTCAAATTTAGGGTTTTGAATTGAAAGGCACTTTTTAGATTTCTACACTTAGAACTTACAGTCAAAAGTTTTCAAAAATGAAAACACATCCACAGTATATCAAATGCAAGGGCTGATGTTCAAACGTACCTCATATTAAGTTGTTCTATTACAACGAGAGAAAGAATGCCGGGTATGGCGAAAACACAGCAAATCCTAGGGCTGATGTTCAAACATATCTCATACTAAGCAATTCTATTACAAAGAGAGCAAGAATGCCGGGTATGGCTAAAACACAGTGGAAGCATCTTGGAAAGCAAATGGAAGTCGCAGGACGGAATTGGATTGTGGTGAAGTTTACTGTACTGGACTACAATACATACATACAATACATGACAACCAAACATATTTTACCTCAGGGGCCAGACTCGTTGAACCACTTCTTGCAGTCATAGACAGAGCAGAAAGCCTGCAAGCAAGTCACCGCCAAAAGTATCGCTGCAGCAACCAGAGAAAGGAATTTCCACGACCCGAATATGTTTTCATTCAGAAACTCCACTACAACAACATTCCATCTTCTATTATAATTCTTGTTAATTTTCTTTATTACTTTTTCCAGATATGCAACTTTTGTGAGACAAACGCACTTACCCAAGCCGTTCCATAGGCTGTTGATTATCATTGACAACTTTCAATGCAGGCTCAGAAGGCAGCGGTTTCGATATCTAATCGATTTTACTACTTGCCATGGTAGAAGTTTTTGTGTTTCTCAAGCTATTAGCTTCAGAAAGCCTCATAATGGCTTCAGCCTGCCAAGAAAATTACCAAATTACTCCGTCAGGAATAAAGATAAGTAAAAGAGACTAAAGATTCAAACTATTTTTCCTCTGATAAAAATAATACCTTCTCAGCAGGCACATCATAAACAATCACAACCCCATTATAAAAAATAGTTAGTCGATCTGTGGACTCCTGCTCAGGAGCTTTTACCGGGACAGATCCGCTGAAAATAGCGCAAAAATCACAAAGTTAGCCCTGTCCTAAAATTTAAGATTTCTCAATTATCAAGAATGCAGAAAAAATTCAAATGAAAAATGTCTCGAAATGAACATACCTTGAATCAGGATCAGTTTGCTCGATTGCAACATACAAGTTTAAAGCCTTTTCTGTAACAGTATATTTTGGATCGAAACCCATATTTACGGGAAATAATTTTATAATTTCTACCTCAGATGTCTTAGAGCGTCCATTAAAGCCGTCCTCCTGAGGAATCACGTTAGCGAAGTCGCTCTTCTTGTCCTCTGAAAGCCCGATCGATGAAAGCACCTTTTGCATCATCTGCGGTTTTATCCGCGACAGATCTTGCATGACTGTTACATTCGTCAAAGATACTTACAAAATCAGCCAAAGCATTCGTTTTCTTACAGGACTATTACATTCATCAAATATAGATACAAAATCAACAAAAGCATTCCCTTTTCTTGCAGGATTGTTACATTCATCAAAGAATATAGATACAAAATCAGCCAAAGCATTCCTTTTCTTGCAGGACTGTGAAATTCGTCAAAGATAGATACAAAATCAGCCAAAGCATTCCTTTTCTTGCATGACTGTTACATTCATCAAAGATAGATACCAAATCAGCCAAAGCATTCCTTTTCTTGCAGGGCTCTGACATTCATCAAAGATAGATCCAAAATCAGCCAAATCATTCATTTTCTTGCATGACTGTTACCTTCATCAAAACTAGATACAAAATCAGCCAAACAATTCTATGAATAGGAAGACAAATTTGTAGAAAGAAGTCATATTGCACGAGTCAATCTAAAAATATCACGCAGGAAAGATGTGAGGTGTTTGCAAAAGGAAGCATACATCTTGGTTTGGCCTGGTGTTTTCCAGGGACGAATTCCAAACAAGAACTGCCAAGCACGACTGTTACGTTCGCTTTAGAGGCCTTCTGAACAGGAAAAAGCTCCAAAGCCACAGCTGCACTTCTCGACATAGCTTGAAAACTTTAAATAGATCGAGAAAATATCCACTGTAATCTACCTTATCTAAATTTCTGCCACTCCAGGAGATCAATTAAATTACGGAACAAATGTAAAAAGTTCTGTCTACACGTCCTATAAGTCGATGCGCCTTCCATCAGCCGCTGGCAATGATGGGACCGATAGTTATAAGTCCGCGCCTCGCCGACGTTTCCAGATGGCTATGACAATGCCCACTTCACGTGACTGTTAAATTCCCCATATCCGTTTCGATTGCCACATGTCTACGAGGATACAAGCACAACTTGTAATCAGCAACGTGCCCATCAACATGGTTATGGGAGATCCCCACACTTCAGAGAAAGGCACAGCTTGTAATCAACAACGTGCCCATCAACATGGTGGTTATGGGATGGGAGGATTTCTTAGTTTGATAGGTGGCGGTCAACAAATGGCACAGTAAAGTTTTAATCATGTTTTGTAAAAATATAATTTAATTATGGTTTAAACACGTGATTTAGATATGCAAGGAAGTTACTTTTTTGAATTTCATCCATTGATTTAGTGGCGACGACTAGAATATACCGGCATGTTTCAATCTAGACCATCAGATCAAAAATATTAATTAGCCTAATCACAAAAGAGCCTCCTTTCGATAGGGGGTACGCCTATCGGCATAATTAATCAAACTTCTGTGGAGGGATCAGGTATTCTGGAGAGGGGGATAAACATTGATCCACATATTCGAGTTCACGTATTTGAAATATGCTTACGCAAATTTGCGTCTAACGGGGAGAAATTTTGATCCACAATAATACTGATCCACGACAACGTTGATCCACTTTGTCAAATGATGATAGACTCACCTTTTCTTTCAACATCTTGATCTGAGTGCCTATGCGAGTGACTTCAGCAATTGACTCAACTGCAACAACATGCTCCCTTTCACTTATGCAGCCACCAGGTAGGTTGATCCACTCTTATGATGCACAAATGCACTTCTACTATCTCCATGACTAACTACAGACATAATATATATATATGTTTTGAGCAATGGGACCACCACATGCCTCACCATGCTTCTGTTGAGCAAAGGAACTTCTGCCAATAGATCGTCATAGGCAATGGCGGCCTCCTCAGCATTTGAGCAATGGATAAAAAAACCAACCCTCAGCAAGAGCGAGTTACAACACCTGAATTAAAAACGCTAAGGTACCGTGACTCTAAAAGGTCGTTGCCACTGTCTAGATCCACAGGCACGCCCTGCTGGTCTGACGTATCTCCATGATCTCCCTTTGAATTCTCGTGCAACAACCAACACGAAGGTCCACATAGAAATAACAATTCCTCCAAGAAATACGTAGGCTTCTCAATTAACTATTGGCACATAGGCATTTGATCTCACGTTGCTCAGAAACCAAATTGAAAACACTGAGGACAAAATATGAATGAAACTAGCAAATCTCGGGAGAGGAGTCCTACGGGTTTCCCATAGTGGCTGAAATTTTCATTGACTTAACAAAAACAATTATAACCCTATATAAAGATGAATAGGATGAGACCTCTGATCTCACGTTGGTCAGATACCAAATTGAAAACATTGAGGACAAAATATGAATGAAATTGGCAAACCTTAGGAGAGGAGTCCTTCTAGTTTCCCATAGTGGCTGAAATTTTCATTAAATTAAAAAAAAACAATTATAATCTTATAAATATGAATGATATTACGATAGTTAGAATTAATTTCAAAAAATTAGGAATTAATCCTCAATTCAAGCAAACATTTAAACCACAATATGTTTCTCCATCAATTAAAAGTTAACTTACAATCTAATTACTCAACATATAAAAACACAAGCATTAATTTATTATATTGATTATCAGATATAATCATAAAAAATTAAATAGCTACAAATACAAATATTTGCTCAAATAAAAGTTAAATAAATTTGTTTTTCGCACATAAAAGGTTAATGAACCTATAAACCATCTTAGATCCATTTAGGTTTGGATCATCCACAAGGATCAATCCTTTAAGGAGTAATCCTTCTTGTTGAAGTGTAGAACTTGAGGAAAATTTTACACCAGCAAAGGTTTGAGATCGAGATTTAGATCGTTCTAAGGTGGTTCTAGTTGAGGGAAACTATGTCACATTTTTATATTATCATTATTATTTATAAGTTTCAAATAAAGTTCATACATTGAAATTTACATATTTATTATTATATGTCTTCTTGAGCATTTCAACCAATAACATGCCATTACAATATTTTTTTGTAGTTACACACTCGTGTGTTAATATATTTGAATGTGGCCATTATACACAAATGTTGTAGGCGTTGTTTTGCATTACATCATTGTTAAAAGAAAATGTTGTCAGTTTGTGTCTTTTAATCATGTTTCATTTTTTCTGCATTTGGAAGTTGTTCAAGAGCTCTCTCGTTTTGCAAGATGTTTTATTTTCCCACCCCAACACGGATTTACATTATGTTTATGTTTTCTTTAGTGACCTAAGGTGACCTTATCATTTTATCTTAGTTTAATTTGAGTTGGATGTTTTCAATTGTTTTTGCATATGCATTTTGAGTGGTTTGTGTGCTTGAGTGTCTATATTTAAATGATAATGTTTTTAGATGTTACAATTGTTGTGCTAGGATTTTATATGTATATGTAATTATTTGTTAATAACTAGTTACTAATAAAGACGGGAAGAATTACATATATATGTGTGTATGTATTTGTGTGTGTGTGATTGTTAGTTAATAATTAGTTATTCATAAGCGAAGATTGATTTTGTGCATCTATTGTATCTCAATTTTCGAAATAATTTCTTTTTTTACAAATGCTTGAAATAATTGATTTACTTTACAAATTGTCTAAATCATGAACTCTTCCAAATAGTTATGATATCTTCGTATATATTTTTTAAAATGGAAATTTAATGGCATTTTAATAAAAACAAATTGAAAGACTATTTGTTTTGATAATTCCTATAATAAATATTTTGAATATATTGTTGAACAATTACTACTAAGGGAAGCAATGTTTTCAATAATTAATTGATTTTGTATTTGGAAGTGGGTTCATTTTCCACACCTATTTTATTTAATTCAAGGTATCTCAACTTTTGATAGCTAATTTATTCCGAATTATATATATATATATATATATATATATATATATATATATATTATTTTAAATATCTTATTGTCTTATTATTAATACCGCAATAACTTGTTTGTTTACAAATGTTTGAAATAATTTACTTCCAAGATTTTATTGTTTTTTTTAAATCTATATTTGTTTTGAAATGTTAAGAAACAATGTATTTGATAGTTTTGTAATAAGTGGACAAGTATCAAATTCCTCTAAATTATCTACTTCTCTAAACAACTATAAAAAAAATGGTTTAGAAGCTCTTAGAAACAACTTTTGAGAAATAAAACCATACATATTTTTTTGATAACATTATTAGAAATAGTTATTGTAAATATTTTTCATCCATATTATTTTCATGTTGGGATTTCTTATGGAGTGCAGTTACTTATCCTTCTAAAATATAAGACTCCATGTTAGAGTTTATGAGAGACAATAGACTCATGAATTTGAACTAGGACCATCATCAACACCTTGTACCATCTAATTAACTTTAATTCCTTGGTGCATTATCCAAGTGACAATTAAATGGAAGCCATTTTACAAAATATCCCTGCCCGTAATCATTTCAAAAAATAACATGGATTTATATATACATGTTTGTTGATAATATTGTTATAAATAATTATTGTATGAATGTATTATACAATTATTTTCATGTTAACATTTCTACTTATAATCCTATCACATACATACATAAATATTTATTAAAAAAATTGTTATAAATAATGTGTTAAAAAACTTATTATACAAATTATTTTGATGTGTATATATATAAGAACATTAATATAAATCTCCATCTCCACTTGGAGGCTAAAGCCTATTATTGTCCATATCTGATAGAAGCAAATCTGTGATACCCAGCCTTTCAATTTCAAACATGTTATATCTTAAACGTTTTTGGAGAAATAGATTAGTAGCCCTCATAGGATTAGTATCGACCATACTCACTAAAATAAAGGGAGGCACGAGTTCTCCCTTTCATACCCGTCCTGCGGGAATATGGCTGATAATGTATCGGCCATAAGGGGAAAAATTGGCTTTGGTGTATGTTGGAATGTAATATTTATCAGTACTTATATGTAATGGCAACGTATTTTTGTAACCTGGCTGACTTCGCGCTGACTTAGATGATTTAAATTTATTGGGACCAGAGGTTTATAGAGTTGATTTAGAGTAAGTTCAAAGATTAAAATTTATTGAGATTAGAGGTTTATTTTACAGTCTAGTGTAAGGATATGTGTAAATTTGTTGATTTAGTGTGAGGTATTTTTCTTAAAAATATAATAAAAATTTAAGAATTATATTCTAAATAGAAAAATAATATATATTAAAAGAACAATAAATAGAAATAAAAACTTAGATGAGTAAGATGTATAAATTTTATCCTTTTCAAAAACACTTCAAAATAGATTTAAATAAATTATTTTAAAATCTATGTTAATTAATTTATGTTGATATCAGCTTTATATATAGTCAAAATAAAGCATTTTAAAATTGTATATAAAAAATTATTTAAAATTGTCATTAAAATATTTTAATAAGAATTAATGATTTTAATTTGCTTGATATAATATATTTATGTAAAATATTTTAATGTAAATTCTATATGTTATTTATATTAAGACATTTATTTGGTCATATAGTATTTTGCA
This sequence comes from Pinus albicaulis, assembly GCA_034641835.2. NCBI lineage: Eukaryota > Viridiplantae > Streptophyta > Pinopsida > Pinales > Pinaceae > Pinus > Pinus albicaulis. The sequence continues at coordinate 516,372,805 of CM076584.1, read as the reverse complement.
CTTCAAAAATGTTTGTATTTAAGGAAATTTGATCTTTAATAAGCATTCAAAAATTCAATTTAAACATTGAAAAATAACACGTAGTATTTTGCAGTCTAAAAAAATTATATGTAAAAAGATTTTATCCATGTCGAATTATGTTAGATCCTTACTTTAAATAAATTTATGCTAATTATGTAAAATAAACTATAAAAATAAGTATAATTATAATAAAATGAAAACTATACAGGTACGAGTGAACACAACCTGTTTTCCTCACCACCCAACAAGTCTCCAAATTTTTATTTATAATATTTTCAAATAAGACGGAATACAAAAAAATGCATGAGAAATCACAACCATCCAATGGTCTATACGACTATGAATATTAGGAATATAAGGGCGAAATGAAATCCCATCTACCCATTTTAAATAAAATTAAAATTCCCTAGATATACGCCTATGGGGTGTCATTCAGTTGGGATTTATACAATTCCGTTGAGCTCTTTATCAAAGTTAAAAAAGAACGTCGAGTTATAAGTAGGATTACCGGTCGAGCTCTATAGATGGCCCATTCCTATCTTGGAAAAAGAAGTGCATCTATAAATTTATAACCAAAGAAAATCCGAAAAACTGAGAAGCGGAGGTAGAATCGCCGATAAAAATTTTAGGTGTTTCTTGCCCATATTGATTATTGAAAGACCATCAGGGAAATTTACTGATAGCTATGGGGGTTTCGGGTGGCCTCCTCTCTTTGGTAGTGGCCTGGCGAGGTGTCCTTTCAATGGCTATTCAAGAAAATCTCTTGTAAATTACCGCAAGAAATGAAAGGGCGACGTTCATGTCTTCGTCCTTCAGGTATATTTACTTTACTTATTTTTCCTGCGAATGCATGTGCAGTTAAGCTAACAGCAGAAGCTTTGGCAGGCAAAAAATCAAAGCTCAAGAAGAAAGTCCGTTTCGCCCCAAATGTGGTGGATCCTCGATGCAACAATAAAGATTACAGGCGGAGGAGAAAACGCATAGTTGCTAGGATGATGTCATCTTCTGAAGAAAACAGGACATCCGAGATGTACATGACCACATGGTAGAAAGCGTTTGGAAATCCAGACATTGGAAAACAGGGAAATCCTTCGAGCTAACAGAGCTACGTTCTATAATCAGAGCACAGATCTATGAATTTTCGGGTTTTTGATATTTTTTGGGCTGAAATTTCAAGAATCAAAAGATAAAAATGACACTGAATTGAAAAAGGAGTTGCAGTTCACAGGTGAGTACTGCACCTGGAGACTGCACCCAAAACAAAGAGAACACTCTGAGTTTACTCTACATTCATGAATGAAACATTACATCATTAAGTACATCACTAGGAATTACGAAGTTGCAAACAAGCTCCTAAATTGTAGGAACTAATCCTAAACTAAGGAGATACGTTACAACTTGTGTAACCATTTCTCCATTAATATAAAATAATATGAATTATTTTCAACTCCCCCCCTTAATGGAGAAAGGATTATCCTGAACTCCTACCATCTTTCTAAACAATTCAAACTTTACACGTCCAAGAGGCTTAGTAAAAATATCAGTCATATTATCACAAGTTTTACAATATTCAACAAATATCTCTTTTGACTGTAGTTTCTCTCTAACAAAATGGAACTGAGTGTCGTTGTGCTTGGTATTTTTATGAAAGACTGGATTGTATGCAAGCTTGATGGTACTCTGGTTGTCAGTTTTGATGATAGTTGATTATTTCTGTTCTTCTCCTGCATCGTTGAGAAGTCTTCTGAACCAGATAGCTTCACATGTGGCTGCACACAATGCTTGGTACACAGCTTCACATAAAGATAAGGCTACAGTGCTTTGCTTTTTGCTGCTCCATGCTATGACCCCGGATCCAATGCTGAAAGCGTAACCTGTGATAGACCTTCAATCATCCAAGTTACCTGCCCAATCTGAATCTGAAAAACCTGCTAGAGTAACATCAAAAGTGTCAGTGTACAAAATACCATAATTACTAGTACCACTAAGATACCTCAACACACTTTTTGCTGCGACCCAGTGACTTTCGAGTGGTTTTGACATGAACTGGCTCAACGTACTAATAGAGTATGCCAAATCTGGTCTAGTTGTAGTGAGATATATCAAACTTCCAACTAGTTGTCTATACATAGTGGCATCCACCTCTTTAGTACCATCATCACTGCTCAACTTTAAGTTCTGCTGCAATGGTGTTGCTGCTGATCTGCACTGCTCCATTCTGAACCTTTCCAGCAAGCTTCTGGCATACTTCCCTTGTGTAAGAAAATTCTGTCCAGAATCTCTCCATACCTCCAATCCCAAGCAGTAATGTAGATTTTCGAGATCTTTCATCTCAAACACTTGTGACATCTCCTGTTTGATTTCTTTGATCAGATTGTTAGCATCCCCTGTTATGATCATATCATCTACATACAAAGAAATCAAAATAATTTGCCTCTGTTTATTAAACTTGATATACAGATTTGGATCATTTAAGCTCCTATGAAAGCCATGTTGTATAAAAAATGAGTCAATCTTCTCATACCACGACCTGGGTGCTTGTTTTAAACCATAAAGTGCCTTTTTCAATTTACAAACAAGATGTTCCTGCACATTTTTCACAAAACCTTCAGGTTGTACTAAATAAATTTCTTCCTTCAAGTCACCATTCAGAAATGCAGACTTAACATCTAGCTGGTATAGCTTCCATTTATGTTTTTTTTCTAAGGAAATTAGCATTCTAATGGTGTTTAATTTGGCTATAGGAGCAAAGGTGTCATCGAAATATATTCCCTCTTGCTGTGAGTAACCCTTTGCTACCAGTCTAGCTTTAAGTTTTTCTATACTCCCATCTGCATTTATTTTAGGTTTGTACAGCCATTTTCATCCTATGGGGGTTTTACCTTCAGGAAATTCAACCAAATCCCAAGTATGGTTTATGTTTATTGATTCTATTTCCTCATGCATTGCAGCCCTCCATGCATCAGATTTACTTGCTTCTTCATAATTTGCAGGTTCTACAATGTTTAAAATGTTTGTCATTAATGCATAGTCTTTCAATCTGGATGGTAATTTAGTCTTCCTACTTGATCTCCTTGGTAGGGGACTTACCTCAAATCTGTCTATTTCAGCCTTCTCCGGGCTTGCATCATTGCTTACATTACCTGTTACTTCTTCTTCTTATTTTTTCTCCTGCAGTTCGTCATCCTCACTGTTTTCTTCCATTAGTAATGGAATGTGCCAATCACTGTTAGAGTCATTCGTTCCTTCTTCAACCTGTTCATGAAATATGACATCTTTGCTTGCAAAAACCTTATGAGTCACATGATTAAATAACTTATATGCCTTGAACTCAGTGCCATATCCAACAAAGATACATTTCAAGGCTTTTGGATCTAACTTCTTCCTATCTGCCTTAGGTATATGAGCATAAGCTTTTGACTCAAATATTCTTAAATGACTCACTCCTGGTTTGAATCCAAACAATGCCTCAAAAGGGGTTTTGAAGCCTAGACATTTAGTAGGACTCCTATTCTTTAAGTAGACAACAGTGTTAATAGCTTCTGCCCAAAAACCATTTGATAGACGCTTACCTTGAAGCATGCTCCTTGCGCACTCCACAAGAGTTCTGTTATTTCGTTCTACCACTCCATTCTACTGAAGAGTGTGGGGCACTGTGAACTATTGAATAATCCCATGCTGCTTGTAGAAATTCATGAATTCTCCCAACCTATATTCTCCCCCTAGATCTGAGCGGAGAATTTTTATCCTTTTTCCTGTCTGGTTTTCTACCATAGATTTAAACTCTTTAAAATACTGAAAGGCTTGACTCTTTTTACTCAGAAAGTATATCCATGAGAACCTAGTGCAATCATCTGTAAATAAGAGAAAATAATATGCACCTCCTAATGACCTAGTCTACATAGGTTCGCATATATCTGTATGCACCAGTTCTAAGATATCTCTTTCTTTTCCATTAACATGCAAAGGGAACTCTTCTCTATGCATTTTCCCTAATGCACATCCATCACAATCCAACTTAACATTACGGAAAACAGGGAGTCCATCAACCATACCGTTTCTCTGAAGTAAGATGAGGTCTTGCAGATTAAGATGGCCAAATATTTGATCCCAGAGATCTTCAGCTGTCGATCAAGTTGCAACCATTGCTTGCTTTGTCATACTTTTCACGTCTAATCTGTACAAGCTCCCCACACACACTCCTGTTGCAACTGTTTCCATCTGGATATCCTTTATGACACAATTAGTCTTAAAGAATTGAACTTGCATGTCCTGATCAGTAATCATTGAGACAGAGATCAAATTTTTCTTAATTCGAGGCACATACAATACATTTTTAAGGCATCTAATGTTACCACTAGGTAATTTTACCGGAATGTCACCATATCCTTTGATCTCATATCCACTATCATCCCCTAAATAAATTTTCGACCCACATGAAGTTTCTTCAAGAAATTCAAACCATTCCATCTTACCTGTCATATGTGAGGATGCACCAGAGTCGACATACCATATGTCGTCCTCATCTCCTTTTGAAGTTGAAAGAGCACAATCAGCTGTAAATAGTCAAATTTCGTGGCTCTGATCCTCATCTTCCTCAACGAAGTAACCTTTGTGCTTTCTCTGTTTTTTTCTTACTTGGTCTGCCTGCCTCTTATAACATTCTTTAATTTGATGACCAGGTTTTCCACAGTAAAAACATTTCTTGCTGGGAAAATTATTAGCAGACATACCTTTAGATGGTCTCTTTTCAAACGTGTTGGCTCCTTTCTGCTGTTGTTGTTGCTGCTCTGGCTGTTGTTGCTGTAGTGGCTTCTTCCCTCTATACTGCCTCCTTTTCGCCATCAGAGCAAGATCATTGCTCTGCGATTTCAAATTTTGTCGTCACTCTTCTTCCTGTAGCAGAATCCCTGTCAGCTCTTCAAACGTAGGGGCTTTCTCCCTTGCTTCTAGCCCTGTGATAAACATCTGGTATTCATATGTAATTTCGTTCAACGTGATCGTGACCAGATCTGAATCGGAAACTTTCTCTCCGATATCTCCCAATCTGTCCTTCAGGTCTTTGACTCTCGCAATGAATCTAGCAGTGGACTCATTCTCCTCCAACTAAAAAAAAATCACCACATACTAGATCTTGACCATAACAATCTGATCTGCCTCCTCCGAACGAATCAGAAACTTCACTGCGCCACCACCGGGCAAGTCCGATCTGCTGCCACCGAGCAAATTAGGAACTTCAATGCGCCACCACCGAGCAAGTCCGATCTGCCACCACTGGGCGAATTCGGAACTTCAATGTGCCACCACCGGGCAAGTCCGATCTGCCACCACCGGGCGAATTCGGAACTTCAATGTGCCACCACCGGGCAAGTCCAATCTGCCACCACTGGGCGAATTCAGAACTTTAATGTGCCACCACCGGGCAAGTCCGATCTGCCACCACCGGGCGAATTCGGAACTTCAATGTGCCACCACCGGGCAGGGCCGATCTGCAAAAAATTGTAGACCTTCCCAAAGAGAAAGAGGCTGGCGCTTCTTTGATGCGAAAAATCCGTGCCCAAATCAAAATGCGTGCTAGTGGCAACCCTGGCGCGAATTTTGCATGTACTTCAGCGCCAATAGCGTATTTTGGCGCGTTGGCGCGCTTATCTCCCTCAAATCTTCGCCAATTGGCACGACTGTTCCTTAATAAACCGCGCCAACCCTTTCTTCTGCTCAGAGATGATCAGTCATCTGAGACCTATGCTTCAGATGTTACTGCAGTCCACCTGAATCTACAAAAATTTATGTAAGATCCTCCGCCACTACGGTTTTGTAATCAATGATGCATCCGAAAAAAAAAATTAAGGCTATCCCTACTCTATCCTCTGATACCAAGATAAAAATGACACTGAATTGAAAAAGGAGTTGCATCTCACAGGTGAGTACTGCACCTGGAGACTGCACTCAAAACAGAGAGAACACTCTGAGTTTACTCTACATTCATGAATGAAACATTACATCATTAAGTATATCACTAGGAATTAGGAAGTTGCAAACAAACTCCTAAATTGTAGGAACTAATCCTAAACTAAGGAGATACGTTACAACTTGTGTAACCATTTCTCCATCAATATAAAATAATATGAATTATTTTCAACTTCAAATATATTGCTTAGAGTGGTCATAGTAAGGTGGAACGAAATCCTTCTCAATGGACATTCCATTTCAATTTAATAGAGTTAACTGGGATCTTAATTCGAATAATTATGAGATCTGGTGATTCCTTCCAATTGTTAATTGTAATTCTTTCGTAGAAAAAGGCTGTAGAGGCAAAAGTGCAGTGGTCCTCTTCCAATCTCCTTGGGAAGTGTGTAAGTCAAATATTGTTGTTATGCTTACCAGAAATATATGTGTCTCTTTTGCTTACTGGAAAATATATGGTTAATTGAAATAATTGCGGTGGTTAATAGAAATAATTGCGGTTATGCTTACTAGAAAATATATGTCTATTTCGTTGTTTTCCTATTGATTCCATTGGTTTTTTCCGTTAAATACTGGTGTATTGCGAAGCCTCTCGTACATGATCTCGAGAGTCTCTTATCTTATTTTGTCAACTTTGCATATTACTAACAAAACCTTGCATCTCGTTACTCTGAAAAGAAACCCTCACAGACTTTGTTCGTGCATGAAGCTCTTAAACATGATGTGGGAGGTCTCTCGATAACTAATTAAATGACATTTGGGAATCAATTTTGTCAAATTCTCTTCAAGTTATGGTACAATAATTAGCTGGACGAATGGCTAAAACAAATTAAAGGCATGTGAAATTATATTGGAATTATGTGGCAGAAAACTCAAAGATCTTACCAGAAATATTGGTAGGTCTCTTGAGAGTTCATGGGACTTTGTATCTTCAAGAAAAGCTCTATGGCTCTTTTGTTGGAAAGGCAGAGGATTCAATCACACATAAATAACGCAAAGATTTCACACAAGAGCAATGATCTGCGGCTCTTCAATTAATCTAAAACTCTGAATCATAAAACTCTCTTACTTTCTCTCTTAATACAACGAACCCGTGAAGGGTATTTAATATAATTGACATGCACACACTGTCACTCATAACTGAACTTGATCAACTTGCTTAACTCACTGTCTAACTCACTCACAAAATCTAACTGTAACTCAACTCAACTCATTCACCTAACTATCTGTCTAACTTCTGCATGAGGAAGTAATTATATATTTTAACACTCCCCCTTAGTTACGACCACTAAACTAAAACATAACTCATGACAACTCAAACATGCCTGTTGGTCTATGTCTCAGTTAGGCTTACAACACCCAAGTTTCTTTTCTGAAACTCAAACAAGTCTACTGCTAATGGCTTCGTAAAGATATCAGCCAATTGATCACTCGTTCTACATGGCTTCAAGTGAACTTCTCCATTGCTCACAAGTTCTTGAATAAAATGATATCTCGTATCAATATGCTTTCTCTTTTGATGAAACACACTATTCTTGGATAGTGCAATTGCTGATGTGTTGTCACAGTATATCGCTGTTGATCCTTGCTGTTTCTACTTAAGTCCATCCAATACTCTTCTTAACCATACTGCTTGACATGCTGCTGAAGTTGCTGCTACATATTCTGCTTCTGCTGATGATAGTGTAACAATAGGCTATTTCTTAGATGCCCATGCTATCACACTTGAACCAAGATGGAACACATAACTAGATGTGCTCTTCCGATCATCCAAACTTCCTACAAAATCACTATCTGTATATCCAATCAATTCTTTCTTTTCTGTACTTGCATACATTATGTCATAATCTCCAGTTCCTGCTATGTATCTCAGAATTCTTTTTCCAACACTCCAATGTGTGTCTTTTGGAGTCTCCATGAATCTGGAAATCAGACTCACTCCCCGCATGATATCTGGTTTTGTAGCTGTGAGATACATGAGGCTGCCAACCAATCTTTTGAATAGAGTTTGATTGACATCTGCCCCTTCATCATCCTTACTTAACTTTGTAGCCGTTGCAACTGGTGTAGGTGCAGGTTTGGAATTATCTGTCCTGAATCTTTGCAGCAAATCTGTTGCATACTTATTTTGACAAATAAAAATTCCTTTTCTAGATTTCTCAACTTCAATGCCAAGAAAATATTTCATGAGACCAAGATCTGTCATCTCAAATTCTTTCATCATGGCTGCTTTAAATTCATCTATTTCAAGATCACCTGTAAAAATAATATCATTAACATATAAGAAAACTATCAAAATCTGTCCATGCTCATTTTCCTTTGGGTATAAGGTAGGCTCAATCTTGCTTCTACAAAATCCATTCTTGATCATATAACTGTCGATTTTTTTATACCATGCTCTAGGTGCTTGCTTTAGTCCATAGAGTGCTTTCTTCAATCTGTAAACTTTATCTTCTTGTCCTTCAACTTCGTAACCTGGAGGCTGTTGCACATAAATTTCTTCTTCTAAAATTCCATTCAAGAAGGCTGATTTGACATCCATCTGATATACTTTCCACTTGTTCTGAGCTGTTGTCACTAGAACTGCTCTTACAATATCCAATCTAGTGACTGGAGAAAAAGTTTCTCCAAAGTTTATTCATGGTTGCTCTGAGAATCCTTTTGCTACAAGTCTTTCTTTAAATCTGTCAATCTCACCTTTCTCATTCACTTTAGTCTTGTATACCCACTTCACACCAATGAGATTTTTATCGTTTGGTAAATCAACCAAATCCCATGTATCATTCTTTTAAATTGAATTCATCTCTTCATCCATGGCTTGCACCAAATTGTCATCTCTGATTGCTTCTTCAAATGAAGAAGGTTGGAATGCTAACAATGCAAAATTTGGACTAACATCCAAATCATCATAAATATCTTTCAGACTTCTCATCTTTTTCTTACCTAATTCGCTGCTTGGAGAATTTTGATCTGTGGATCTGCTTGAAGATCCATGCCGCTCTGAAAATATGGGAGTCCTTGCTGGTGTGACTCTGTTTGGTGTCTGCTTTTTTGGTTCTTCTACAATATCATCCTCCACCAATGGTGTTTGAGCATCGGTTAGTGTGTCTACAGTCTCATTCCATGATTCTTGTTCTTTGAACACAACATCTCTGCTAATGATTGTCTTCTTTGTGACAGGGTTATACAATTTGTAAGCCTTTGACTGCTCACTATAACCAGTAAATATACATTTTTCAGTTTGATCATCTAATTTGCCTCTTATTTGCTTAGGCACATGTGCATAGGCTACACATCCAAAAACTCTGAAATGAGATACACTGCAAGACATAACTGACCATGCTTCTTCTGGAACTCTGTTCATCACGCTCTTTGTAGGAGATTTGTTTATCACATAAACAACACATGCAACTGCTTCTGCCCAATACTCATTAAACAAGTGTCTTGCTTTCAACATGCTCCTTGTCATGTTCATGATTGTTTGATTCTTCCTCTCTGCTACACCATTCTGCTGTGGTGTGTATCTGGTTGTAAACTGTCTTCTGATTCCATGTTGTTTGCAGTACTCATGGAAAGCTTTCGAATCGTATTCGCCACCACGATCAGATCTTAATACCTTGATCTGTCGATCACTTTGGGTCTCTACCAAAGCTTTGAACTCTTTGAACTTTGAAAAAGTTTCAGACTTCTACTTCAAAAATTAAACCCAAGTCTTCCTACTATAATCATCAATAAAGGTGAGGAAGTAACAACTTCCACCAATCGACTGTGTCCTCATAGGTCCACACAAGTCGGTATGCACCAATTCAAGTGGTTTCTTTGCTATGTAAGAAACTCCTTTTGGAAAACTTTCACGGTGCTACTTTCCCAAGATGCAACACTCACAAGTGCTAGCAGGTTCTTTGATGGGAGGTAAACCTCTGACCATCTGTTTCTGCTGCAACAATCTTAAACTGGAAAAATGCAAGTGTCTAAACCAAAAGTGGCATAACCAGTATGCATCAGAACATGCAGTTGTAAAAGAACTAACCTGATCATTATAGTTCATAATGAGAGGAAAGAGTCTGTTCCTCATGATCTGCACCTTTGCAATCAGCTGCTTGCTTGGAGATTTGTCGTAAATAACACACTGTTGCCCCTGAAATATAACTTTGTATGTTTTCTGCATCAGTTGACCAACACTAATCAGATTGTGTTTGAGTCTAGGGACATAGTGTACCTCTGATATGGTCTTTGGCTCCCCCTGCTTGGTCATAATGTTGATCACTCATTTTCCATCTACAGCCATGGCTTTGTCAGTCCCCAACTTTACCTCTGTCTGCACTGAGACATCCAAATTAGCAACCAAATCCTTGTTTCCTGTCATGTGGTTACTGCAACCACTGTCTAATAGCCAAACCTTATCAGATGGTGCATGCATGGTGTTGCATGCGAGAAACATAGAGTCAATATTTTCTGTACTAACATTAGCTCTCTGATTGCCTTGTTCTGCAATCTTCTTCCTACAATCACGAGCATAATGACCGAATCTATTGTAGTAAAAGCACTTCACCTTAGATTTGTCAGACCTTTGATTGTTATGAAAGCTTCTGCTGCTGCTGCTTCCATGTTGATGCTCATGATCGTCACGGCCATCTCTGTGACCGCCATAGTTGTTGCCTCGTCCTCTGCCTCTCGATCGACCTTTTCCTTGACCTCTTGAAATATAGACTTGACTTTGGAAGGCTGTTTCCAAAGTGGAATCCTTATTTCTATCTATCCTTGCTTCATGCGATAGAAGGGATCCCATCAACTCATCAATTGTGAGTTTTTCCAAATCCTTTGGTTCTTCTATGGCTGCTACCACAACATCAAATTTGGTAGACATGGATCTAAGAACCTTATCGATCACTGTTCGATCTTTAATATCTTTGCCATATATTTTTAACTGATTGACGATAGACATGACCCTATTCATGAAGGAATCAATGTCCTCTATCTCCTTCATCTGCAGAATTTCGAAATCTCTCCTAGTATTCTGCAATTTAACAATATTAAGTTTTTCCATACCTTGATAGCTTGTTGCCAAGGTGTCCTATGTCTCTTTTTCCGATGAGGTTATCATGATCTTCTGGAACATGGCTCGATCTACTCCCTGCTGGATCAGAAGCAATGCTTGCGCATTCTTTCGCTTATCTTTCTTCCACTGTTCCCTCTCTGCACTACTGAGGGCTCGTTCTTCTACCTGATCTTGAGGTTCTACAAACCCATACTTGACATGATCCCAGACATCATCCGCTTTTAGCATAGTCTCCATCTTAATGGCCCACATATGGTAATCTGTCCCATTGAAAGAAGGAAGTTGTGACTGAAAGCTGCTTTTAGCCATCTTTCTTCAAAAATTCACTGCTAGAACCCTAAAAAAATTTTATATGCTTTTCAAAGCTTAAAAGAAATACTTTATAATAAAACCCTAGGTTTTATTGTTTTTTTTTTATTTATATAAAAATTTCTTTATAAAAGAATCTTTATATAAAAAAATCCTTTCTAAAAAAAACTTATTATAAAAACTCCACCACTTAAAGCCTCTTTATGTTATGCTTATGAAATGCCCCTTTTAAAAAAACTCTTTTTCAAACCAAAAACTACTCACGTGCTTTTATGAGAGACACCCTTTTTTTTAAAAACTCTTAATAAAAACCCATTTCATATGCCTTTTAAAAATCGTAAGTATTGAAAACACCTTACGTGGTTGACTTTAAAGTCAATAACGCGGCCTAACTTTAATATGGGTGCGTGCTAATGCACTTCCCGATATCCTTGTGGTGCGTTAGTGCTTTAACGCACTGGCCACTAGAGCATGCTCGCGTGCTTTAACGTTGTTCTCTACAGTGGGTACCCCTGTTATAACGCTCTGTTTAGAATTAATAGCTGCATTATAACATAAAAACGTAGAAATTTTTTTTCCTTCTCACACACTGATGATTGCTAATCTGTTTTTCTTACGTTCTCTGTGACATCGCTCTGATACCAATTTGTTGGAAAGGCAGAGGATATAATCACACATAAATAAAGCAAAGATTTCACACAAGAGCAATGAGCTGCTGCTCTTCAATTAATCTAGAACTCTGAATCATAAAAATCTCTTACTTTCTCTCTTAATACAATGAACCCGTGAAGGGATTTAATCTAATTGACATGCACACACTATCAATCATAACTGAACTTGATCAACTTGCTTAACTCACTGTCTAACTCACTCACCAAATCTAACTGTAACTCAACTCAACTCATTCACCTAACTATCTATCTAACTTCTGCATGAGGAAGTAATTATATATTTTAACATCTTTAATGGAACGGTGACACATCTAACGTGTGAGAAATTAGTTAAAGAATTTGGCAATTACATTGTATGAAATTAATTAAAGAGTTGATAGATGCATGGATGTATGAATAGATATTAAAATAATGCCAAATTACGTAAAAGTGCGTCCGATTACGTGCGAATATATTTAGGCTTCCCGTAGTTACATACATCTTACAAAAGAAATCTCCATGTGAAAGGAATCTCGATGTGAATGTTAGGCTGAAAACCGTATCGCTCACTTGGAATTTGATTCATAGCACAAACCCACCTAAGTGGATGACCACAATCTCTCTCATGTATATACAAAACTCACCTAGATTGAACCTTTCCAGTTTGAATTCGGAGAATATATACTATATAAGTAACTTATAATCTTCGTGCGAACGCGCATTTCTTAGAATTTGGTTCAAAGCTTTTAAAGAAGAAATACGAAGAATCACCCTACCCGCTTCTGTAATTCCACCTGAAAATGCGACCTGCAGTCTATCAAACACATCCACCCTATGAAATTGCGTTGTATCATTATGACTTTTACATTCAACAAATTTGAACAAAGCTACAAAAATAATGATTAAATTTGACTCAATGTGCCATTTAACTGTGTCAAAATACAATGACATTCTTTTCCGGGGATTTCGTTCCACCATACTATAGCTCCTACTCTAAAAATATATATATCTTTCTGGTTAGGGTAGTGAAGCATGCCTTTATACAACGCCTTTTTTGATAGGTAGGAGATTTCATGCCTTTATACAAGGCCTTTGTGATAGGTAGGGGATTTGTTGGATAGACAATGTCTGAAATTCCACCGAATGTAACTATGTAATTTATTACTCTGCTATTTCGAAGAATTCGCCAACTGTCCCTTGGCCAGAGTCATAGGCTGCATTTATCTGTATTCTTCGTTCTTGTAGCTGGTATCAATTATATGTCCGGGAAACCAGATTTTGTTCATCGTCCTTGTGTTTTTACCTACAAAAGCTTATTCAATTACTTTCACTGCAGATCCGGGAGGGAAGAATAATAAAAATCTGAAGAAGAAAGACGATAGCTGTTCTCCTCGTTTCGTCATCATTTGCAGCAGAATTTCAGAGAAGGGCAATCTTTAACGAAAAGAGATAATCCACATACCATCTTGAAATATCCTTCTTTTCCTTTTGTATATGCTAAAATTGTATGATTATCAATCAACCTTTCGTTTCCTGTACGTATCTATCCAAGAAAATTATAAGCTAAATCACACTTTGAAAAGTATTTGGTTACGATACTTTTCTGTTGAATTTTGTCCATGATCACAACAACACAAGTAGAATCTGAACTCTAAAATATTAACAGTTTAGCTATTTAAAGTAGGGAAAATAGTTAAATTGAAAAATATCCTTCTTTTCCTTTTGTATATGCTTAAATTGTATGATTATCAATCAACCTTTCGTTTCTTGCGCATATCTATCCAAAAAATTTATCAGCTAAATCACTCTTTGAAAAGAATTTGGTTACGATAATTTTCTATTGAATTTTTTCCATGATCACAACAATACAAGTAGAATATGAACTCTAAAATATTAACAGTTTAGCTATTTAAATTAGTGAAAATAGTTAAATTGAAAAATATCCTTCTTTTCCTTTTGTATATGCTAAAATTCTATGATCATCAATAACCTTTCGTCTCTTGTACATATCTATCCAAGAAAATCATAAGCTAAATCACACTTTGAATAGAATTTGGTTATGATATATTTCCGTTGAATTTTTTCCATGATCACAACAATACAAGTAGCATCTGAACTCTAAAATATTAATAGTTTAGCTATTTAAAATAGTGAAAATAATTAAAATGAAATTTTCTAGTGAAACTTAATATATAAAAAATGTTTGCAGCTATACTTATTCTTTCTGAATGTTATCAGAACAATAAGCGATGAAAAAATACATGAGAAAGGATAATTATCGTAAACCCACTTACATGTATTGTAAGAATTTATTTATATTTATTTATATAAATTTAGATATTGAAATTAATACCTTAATACTGCTATTGACAGAAAAATGAAGCCATCTTATTTGTACATTAAATTAATAGTTGTATATGTTGTTTTAAAAATGTCTAAATATAACATTACTAGCCCACACCACCTAAGAACATAGAAGAACAGCAAGGAATAATGTAAATAGTTTTATGTTCATGTATATACTACTAGGAAACAAATGATAATGTATATTTATATGTAATATATATGTAATCTCATGGATATTTATATGTAAGATCACCTACTATAATATAATAATTTATTTCTAAATTTATGTAAATATTGGAATTAAAAAATATTTTCATATTATTACAGAAAAGAAAATGAAGTTATGAAGCTATCTAAACTAGTATTTATTGATTTATTTATATATATCATTTTAGCAATGTTCAAACACAATTTTTACTAAAATCATATGTTAAAACTACCATGCTATCACACAATGCAATTTCTCAGACATGCACAACTAAAAAGGGAAAATGAGGAGATGAAGGTTTTCATTTGACTTTGGTGGCTAAGCTAAAAACTTAAAATGTTGGAAAGAGAAAAGAAGGGCATGACTTTAATAAGAGTAATAAAATTCATGTAAGAGATGCAATATATGAAATTAAAAATTTACAATGTATCTAACGTTAGAATATCTATATTGATTAAGCTGTTATATTTTTTACATATATCATGTTTTTAAATATATATATATATATATATATATATATATATATAATACTTTTCTTAAAAATAATTTGTAATATAATTATGACAAAATTTTATTTTTTTATTAGGAATAGCAATGCATTTTCGCAAGAGTTTGTTTATTAAAGTTGGAATAGTTTATCATATAAAATGATGTAGGTTAATTGTAGAACTATAAGAGGATCATAGTAGTTTTATTCAATTGTTTAATTGTGTGATGTGGTTTTAATTTGATGATTTGGGAAATGAGAACATTTCACACTTAAACTATGTTTTTATATAAAAATATCTTCTCTTTATTGCCATATACAGATATATCTTATATTAAGTGAGTTTTTTTTTATGAGATTTATATTGACTACTTTCTCCAATATCTAAATTCTTACTTTTTATGAATTTTTTATTTCAATTTCAAAGTCATTGTTTTTTTATCAAACATTAATTATATGCGTTATCGATTTTTTAATATAACTTGTTAATTTCCATATATTGAGCATAATGTGATTTTACTTTGGTGATTTAGGAAATGATAACATTTCAAACATAAACTATACTTCCATATAATATCTTATCTTAATTTTCCATACTAATCTTTCCTTAGTTTGTTTTCTAATACAATGATTTTTATAATATTTATGATACAAATGTGTCTTATATCAAATAAATTTCTTTTAATAAGATTTATATTGATAAATTATGCTTCCATATAATAACATATTCTTTTAATTAGTCCTACTAATATTTAGTTAATTTTTTTTCTAATACAATTACTTTTATAATATGCATGATACAAATGTATCCTATATCAAGTGCATTGCTTTTAATGAAATCTATATTGACTATTTTCTCCAATTTCTAAATTCCTACTTCTTATCAATTTTTTATTTCAATTTCAAAGTCAATTTTTCTCTATCAATAATTAATTATATGTTGACAAATTTTCGAAAATTTCTTATAAATTTTTTTTATATAATATACCAATTTCCATATATTAAGCATAATTATTTTTAAATAATATATTAATTGCCATATATTAAGCATAATTATTAGGGTTAGAAATAATATTAAAAAATTTCCATTATTTGTGTTAATGTTTAGTTATCCCAAACTAACTTACATTAGAAGCAATATTAAAGTATATTGATGACTAAAATTATAAGTGTCACCTCTTTTCAACACACTATAAATAAATAAATAAAACTATTTTTTATTATTTATATTTAATGGAATGGAAAAAAAAATGAATGGCATTAGTTTAGTTATAGTATTGCTAACTATATATAAAATGTGCCAAATTCATTTATTAAAAAAATGAGAATAAATTTATTAATAAACAACAATTGAATATTAATAAGCAATAATTTTATGTTACAATGCAATGTTAGAGTGTATTTATATATATTTAAAGTAGTTATCAACATTAATTAAGATTGTTGAAAAGTCACATATTTTAGGTAAGTCATGTCCCTCAATAAATATGTACAACTTATTTTTATTATTATTATCAATATTATTATTATTAATTTATATATATTATTTCTCTTAAAAATGTAATTTATATATATTATTTCTCTTAAAAATGTATTGTTGTGAGATATAAGTCTTCCTGAATCTTTGTTATTAAAGTTGAAATGATTTTCCATAGAAGATGATATAGTATAATGATATAGTATAATTGTAGAAATATGAGAAGGTCAAACTATGATTAAATTTTTCTAAGTGTGGTGACAATTTCTACTATTTGAGAAATAATATAATTTAACTACTTAACTTTCATATAATTGATAGCAGCTGCAAGAACGAAGAATACAGATAAATGCATACTATGACTCTCGCCAAGGGACAGTTGGCGAATTCTTCTAAATAGCAAAGTAATAAATTAGATAGTTTCATCCTGTGGAATTTCAGACATTGTCTATCCAACAAATCCCCTACCTATCTCAAAGGCCTTGTATAAAGGCATGAAATCTCCTACCTATCAAAAAAAGGCGTTGTATAAAGGCATGCTTCACTACCCTATATATATATATATATATATTTAGAGTAGGAGCTATAGTATGGAGGAACGAAATCCCCGAAAGAGAATGTCATTGTATTTTGACACAGTTAAATGGCACATTGAGTCAAATTTAATCATTATTTCTGTAGCTTTGTTCAAATTTGTTGAATGTAAAACTCAACGTAAAAGTCACTATGATACAACGCAAAATTGATAGCTATCAATTTTAGGGTTTCCTGAATTTTTTATATCTATTTAAAAGAATCCATTTTTTAGACAATATCTGAAATTCCACAGAATGTAACTATGTAATTTATTACTTTGCTATTTAGAAGAATTCGCCAACTGTCCCTTGGCCAGAGTCAGAGTCATAGTCTGCATTTATCTGTATTCTTCGTTCTTGCAGCTGCTATTAATTATATGTCCGGGAAACCAGATTTTGTTCACCGTCATTGTGTTTTTATCGACAAAAGCTTATTCAATTACTTTCACAACAGATCCGGGAGGGAAGAATAATAAAAATCTGAAGAAGAAAGATGATAGCTGTTCTCCTCCTTGTTTCGTCATCATTTGCAGCAGAATCTCAGAGAAGGGAAATCTTCAACGAAAAGAGATAATCCACATACCATCTTGAAATATCCTTCCTTTCCTTTTGTATATGCTAAAATTGTATGATTATCAATCAACCTTTCGTTTCTTGTACGTATCTATCCAAGAAAATTATAAGCTAAATCACACTTTGAAAATAATTTGGTTACGATACTTTTTCGTTTAATTTTGTCCATGATCACAACAATACAAGTAGAATCTGAACTCCAAAACACTAACAGTTTAGCTATTTAAAGTAGTGAAAATAGTTAAATTGAAAAATATCCTTCTTTTCCTTTTGTATATGCTAAAATTGTATGATTATCAATCAACCTTTCGTTTCTTTCACATATCTATCCATGAAAATTATAAGCTAAATCACTCTTTGAAAAGAATTTGGTTACAATCCATGATCACAACAATACAAGTAGAATCTAAACTCTAAAATATTAACAGTTTAGCTATTTGAAGTAGTGAAAATAGTTGAATTGAAAAATATCCTTCTTTTCCTTTTGTATATGATAAAACTCTATGATTATCAATAACCTTTCGCTTCTTGTACATATCTATCCAAGAAAATCATAAGCTAAATCACACTTTGAATAGAATTTGGTTACGATACTTTTCCGTTGAATTAACAATTTAGCTATTTAAAATAGTGAAAATAGTTAAATTGAAATTTTCAAGTGAAACTTAATATATAAAAAATGTTTTGCGGCTATAGTTATTTTTTCTGAATCTTATCAGAACAATAAGCTATGAAAAAATACATGTGAAAGGATGATTATCGTAAACCCACTTACGTGTATTGTAATAATTTATTTATATTTATTTATATAAATTTAGATATTGAAATTAATACCTTAATACTGCTATTGAGAGAACAATGAAGCCATCTTATTTGTACATTAAATTAATAGTTGTCTATGTTGTTTTAGCAATGTCTAAATATAACATTACTAACCCACACCACCTAAGAACATAGAAGAACATCGAGGAATAATGTAAATAGTTTTATGATCATGTACATACTACTCACATATTAACTTTTTAGGAAACAAACGATAATGGATATTTATATGTAATATATTTGTAATCTCATGGATATTTATATGTAAGATCACGTAATATAATATAACCTAGATCCATCTTAACTCCGGATCTATCAAGCGCCGAGAGGGATCAAATATCTCTAGGTGAAAACCTCTTTTTTGAGTGCAAAACTTGAGAAAAGGTATTCACGTCGAGAGATTTGATTCCTCTCGGGACTTGAGAGATCCGGAATTAAGATGGATCTAGGCTGGTTTCAGTCATGTGCGACCAAGGAAAATCTATCGATAATATGAGGAACATATGCTTAATTTTATCAATAATATGTAAATACATCTAATATTAACATAACCATTTTAAATATGTTAAATATGTCTGAGATTTATTGAGCCATTTTAATTTTAAATTTGATTATTTACCTCAGTTTGTTGAGATGATAAATATTGTAAAATAACTTTAATGATGAAATAAAATTTTGAATGCAAAGTGACAATGTAATAATATGGAATGATAGAAACTGTGAATAATAATAATGTAGTCAATTATAAATAGTCTTCATTGTGATCGATTTCAAACTATTTTCTTCTACTATTCTTATTTTCACCCATGTTAGTTTTGTCATATTTTCATATTGATTATTTGAAAAGGACATTTGCAATCATAAACCATTTAAATATTTAGCTCGTGTTGTTGTAGTAAACATCATACCTTGTCTCTCTTGCTCTCCAATATTAATAGGTTGAACTACTATAACACAAAAATCAATGTACATTGTCAATAATTTTTTGTGCTTACACTGAAATCATTGCACACACACTATTAATCCAATGACTTTAAAATTAATGTACCATCATACATCCAATTACATCAAATTAGAAATCAACATATACACTGAAATCAATGCAACCAATGCAAGAAATCAAATAATAATAGAAAGCAACATCTACACTAAAATCAATGCATCTAATGCAAGTAATGAAATATGATTAGAAATAAAAATCTACACTCAAATAAATGAGTCTAGTGCAAGTAGGAAAACAGGATTTAAAGCCAAAATTTACACTGAAATCAATGCATCTAGTGCATGCAATCAAATAGGATTAGAAATCACCATATACACTGAAATAAATGCATTTAGTGCAAGGAATAAAATATGATTATAAATCATCTACATTTAAATCAATGCATTTAGTTAAATCATCTACATTTAAATCAATGCATTTAGTGCAAGCAATCAAATATAATTATAAATCAACATCTACATTGAAATTAATGCATCTAGTGCAAGCAATCAAATAAGATTAGAAATCATGATCTACACTTAAATCAAGGCATTTAGCAAAAGCAATCAAATAGGATTAGAAATCACCATCTACATTGAAATCAATCCATTCAGTGCAAGAAATCAAATAGGATTAAAAATAATCTACATTGAAATCAATTCATGTAGTGAAAGAAATCAAATATAACCAAAAATCAAAATCTACATTAAAATTAATGCATCTAGTGAAATCAATCAAATAGGATTAGAAATCATCATCTACACTGAAATTAATGCATTTAGTGCAAGCAATCAAATAGGATTAGAAATCATCTACATTAAAATCAATCCATCTAATGTAAGTAATCAAATATCATTAGAAATCAACATCTACACCAAAATCAATTCATCTAGTGCAAGAAATCAAATGGGATTAGAAATCACCATCTACACTGAAATCAATGCATCTACTGCAGGACACCTTCTTCCCTCTCTCCCCCATATATATCTATATATCCATCCATCTCTCCTTCTTTTTCTCTTTATCTCACCCTACCATACACACACTCTCTCTCACTCCATATCTATCAATTTCCTTGTCCCTCCCTCCTTCTCTCCATCTATCTTTTTTTTCTCTTCACCTTACATCTATATCTATATCTCACTCTATCTCTCTATATCAACTGCAAAACATAAACTCTCTTTCTCCAATCTATCTATCTATCTATCACTCCCTCCTCCTCCTCCTCCTCTCTCTCTCTCTCTCCCTCTGTCTCTCTCTCTCGCTTCTATCTCTCTTCCTTCCTACTACCCTTTCTCCCTCTCTCTCCGTCTTCTTTATCACTCCCTCTCTCTCTTTCTCCACCTTTCACCATCTATGTCTTTATTCTTACCTCCCCCTCTCTCCCTCTCCATATTCATATCTCTTTCCCTACCTCTCTTCACTCTCTCTCTTCCTTTCTCTCCCCCCTCTCTCTCTCTATCTTCACCTTCCAACTTTGTTACCATATTCCTCTCTCTCTCCTTCTCTCCACTCTTCTCTCCATATCTCCTTATTTGTATCTTTATCTCACCCCAAAAAATACACACTCCCTCTTCATCTCTCCCTTGTCACTCCCCCTCTCTCTCCACTACTCACTCTCTATGTATTTGTTCTTCCCTCCCTCTCTCCTCATCCAGCTCCATCTCCTAATACCTCCCTCTCTCCCCCTCCAAATCCATATTTCTATCCCTCCCTCTCTCCTCCCCTCTCTCCTCCTCTCTTTCAAGTCCCCTCTCCTTTCCTTCCTCTCTCTCCCTTTCTCTCCTACCTCCCTTTCTCTTCCCTCATCTCTCTGTCTCTCCATCTCTCAATCCCTCCCTCTCTCCCCCTCCAAATCCATATTTCTTTCCCTCCCTCTCTCCTCCTCTCTTTCAAGTCCCCTCCCTTTTCTTTCCTCTCTCTCCCTTTATCTCCTACCTCCCTTTATCTTCCCCCATCTCTCTCTCTCTCCCTCTCTCATACAATCCTCTCTTCCCCCATCACTCTCTTCCTCTCTCACCTCATTCTATTTGACCCCCCAGCTCTCTTTCTTTCTCTCTCTCTCTTTGTCCTCCAATCCTCTCTCTTCCCCCATCACTCTATCTCACTCTCCAACTATCTTACTATTTCTATCCCTTTATCCTTCTCTCCCCCCTTGTCTCCATCACTCCTCCTTTCTCCTTCTCTCCCCCTTGTCTCCATCTCTCTTATGTATCTTTATCCCACACATAAGCATACACAATCTCTCTCCATCTCTCCCTTGTCACTCCCTCTCTATGTATTTCTTCTTCTTTTCCTCGCTCGACCTCTAGCTCCATCTCTCTATCCCTCCTTCTCTCCTCCACCTCTCATCCTTTATCTCTCTCCCTTTCTCTCCTACATCCCTCTCCCTTCCCCATTCTTCATCTCTCTTTCACTCTCTACCCTCCAATCCTCTCACCTTCTCCCTCCGTCTCTCCTTATCTCTCTCCCACCTCCATATTTATGTCTCCCTCTCCCTCTCTTACCCTTCTCTAACTCTCTCTTCATTCCTCTTCTCCCTTCTCCTTCAATTTATCTCCATATCTCCCTTGTCACTCCCCCTATTTCTCCACCTCTATCATATATCATGATATATTAATATATATTACAATATAATAAATTTAATATTGTATTAATCTAAACATATTAAATTTAATAATATTAATATTTTAATATTAATGTTAGGGTTAATAATATTTTTTTTTGCATGGTATTAATAATAATTTGGTCCATGGTATTTGACCCCTATACTTCATATATAATTAGATCTTGATTTCTAGTCATATTTGATATCTTTTTATTTATTTACCTTACCTCTTTATACTTTTTTATATTTACTTATTTACCATACCTATTTTATAATATTTTATTTGGCCCATGGTATTTTCCCATGGTATTATTATTAATTTGGCCCATGGTATTTGGCCCATGGTATTAATAATAATTTTTCCCATAGGCTTCACCTAAATAAAACCTGTTTTTGAGTTTTTGTAAATATAAAGTGGTTTATTGAGTACATATAAAAATCAGTTTTATTTATTTACCATACCTCTAGTTTATTTATATTTTTATTTATTTACCATACCTCCTAGTAATATAAAAAGAGGTTTTATTTATTTACCATACCTATGGTTTATTTATATTTTTACGTATCTACCATATTTTATTTATTTACCATATCTCTTTTTTAAGTGTTAGTCAACTCTTCATATTTTAATTTTATATCATTTAAATTTATTTTTAATAAATTTTTAACTGTTCATTTATATGTTTATGTAAGCTATTGTTCAAGCCGACATTTTTTTTGGCTTCCGACATACTTACACATCAGGGTCATACTGGACTGTAGAATGCGCCTCTCGGCACAATAATTTATTTATAAATTTATGTAAATATTGGAATTAAAATATATTTTTATATTATTACAGCAAAGAAAATGAAGTTATGAAGCTATCTAAACTAGTATTAATTGATTTATTTATATATATCATTTTAGCAATGTTCAAACACAATTTTTACTAAAATCACATGTTAAAACTACCATAGAATATGAAGTATATAGATGCATGCTATCACAAAATGCAATTTCTTAGACCTGCACAACTAAAAAGGGAAAATGAGGAGATGAAGGTTTTCATTTGACTTTGGTGGCTAAGCTAAAAACTTAAAACGCTTGGAAAGAGAAAATAAAGGCATGAATTTAATAAGAGTAATAAAATTCATGTAATAGAAGCAATATATGAAACTAAAAATTTATAATTTATATAATGTTAGAATATTTATGTTGATTAAGCTGTCATATGTTTTACATATATCATGTTTTTAAATCACAGTTTATATATATATAAAATACTTTTCTTAAAAATAATTTGTAATTTAATAATGGAAAAATTTTGTTTTTTTATTAGGAATAGCAATGCATTTTCATGAGAGTTTTTTTTATCGAAGTTCGAATAGTTTAACATATAAAATGATGTAGGTTAATTGTAGAGCTATGAGAGGATCATAGTAGTTTTATTTAATTGTTTAATTGTGTGATGTGGTTTTACTTTGATGATTTGGGAAATGATAAAATTTCACACTTAAACTATGTTATTATATACAAATATCTTCTCTTCATTGTCATATACAGATATATCTTATATTAAGTGAGTTTCTTTTGATGACATTTATATTGAATACTTTTTTCAATATCTAAATTCTTACTTTTTATGAATTTTTTATTTCAATTTCAAAGTCATTGTCTTTTTATCAAACATTAATTATATGCATTATCGATTTTTTAATATAAATTGTTAATTTCCATATATTGAGCATTATGTAATTTTACTTTGGTGATTCTAGAAATGATAACATTTCAGACATAAACTATGCTTCCATATAATATCTTATCTTAATTTTCCATACTAATCTTTCCTTAATTTGTTTTCTAATACAATGATTTTTATAATATTTATGATACAAGTGTATCTTATGTCAAATACATTTCTTTTGATAAGATTTATATTCATAAACTATGCTTCAATATAATAACATATTCTTTTAATTAGTCCTACTAATATTTAGTTTATTTGTTTTTTAATATGTTTTCTAATAGAATTACTTTTATAATATGCATGATACAAATGTATCCTATATCAAGTGCATTGCTTTTAATGAAATCTATATTGACTATTTTCTTTAATATCTAAATTCCTACTTCTTACGAATTTTTTATTTCAATTTCAAAGTCAATTTTTTTCTATCAATCATTAATTATCTGTCGACAAATTTTCGAAAATTTCTTATAGAATTTTTTTATATAATATATCAATTGCCATATATTAAGCATAATTATTTTTAAATAATATATTAATTTCCATATACTAAGAATAATTATTAGGGTTAGAAATAATATTAAAAAATTTACATTATTTGTGTTAATGTTTAGTTATCCTAAAGTAACTTACATTAGAATCAACATTAAAGTATATTAATGATGAAAATTCTAAGTGTCACCTCTTTTCAACATACTATAAATAAATAAATAAAAGTATTTTTATTTAATGGAATGGAAAAAAATGAGTGGCATTAGTTTAGTTATAGTATTGCTAACTATATATAAAATGTGCCAAATTCATTTATTAATAAAAATATAATAATTTTATTAATAAACAACAATTGAATATTAATAAGCAATAATTTTATGTTACAATGTAATGTTAGAGTGTATTTATATATATTTAAAGTAGTTATCAACATTAATTAAGATGGTTGAAAAGTCGCATATTTTACGTAAGTCATGTCACACAATAAATATGTACAACTTATTTTTATTATTATTATCAATATTATTATTATTAATTTATATATATTATTTCTCTTAAAAATGTATTGTTGTGAGATATAAGTTTTCCTGAATCTTTGTTATTAAAGTTGAAATAATATTCCATAGAAGACAATATAGAAGACAATATAGTATAATTGTAGAAATATGAGAAGGTCAAACTATGATTCAATTTTTCTAAGTGTGTGATGAAAATTTCTACTATTTGAGAAATGATATAATTTAACAACTTAACTTTCATATAATTGATAGCAACTGCAAGGACGAAGAATACAGATAAATGCAGACTATGACTCTGGCCAAGGGACAGTTGGCGAATTCTTCTAAATAGCAAAGTAATAAACTACATAGTTACATTCTCTGGAATTTCAGACGTTGTATAAAAAATGGATTTTGTTAAATAGATATAAAAAATTCAAGAAATCCTGAAATTGATAGCTAGCAATTTTGAGCTTCTTTCTTACAACGGAGTTCTGTTCGCTGGATGGTTAGCCAATGGATGTCATGTTTGTATTTTGAATCATCTTAGCAATCGCTCTCTTTCCCTCATTCATTTCTTCTGCCATTAGTTTCGTTGTCCATGCATTCGCATTTCACTGTCCAGTTTGAATTCAGAGAATATATACTATATAAGTAACTTATAATATTTGTGCGTACGCATTTTGTAGAATTTGGTTCAAAGCTTTTAAAGAAGAAATACCAAAGATCACCCTACCCGCTTGTGTAATTCCACCTGCAAATGCGACCTGCAGTCTATCAAATGCATGCACCCTATGAAATTGCGTTGTATCATAATGAATTTTACATTGAGTTTTACATTCAAAAAATTTGAACAAAGCTACATAAATAATGATTAAATTTGACTCAATGTGCCACCATACTATAGCTCCTACTCTACAAATATATATATATATATCTTTCTGGTTAGGGTAGTGAAGAATGCCTTTATACAATGCCCTTTTTGATAGGTAGGAGATTTCATGCCTTCATACAACGCCTTTGTGAGAGGTAGGGGATTTGTTGGATAGACAATGTCTGAAATTCCACATAATGTAACTATGTAATTTATTACTTTGCTCTTTAGAAGAATTCGCCAACTATCCCTTTGCCAGAGTCATAGTCTGCATTTATCTGTATTCTTCGTTATTGCAGCTGCTATCAATTATATGTCCGGGAAACCAGATTTTGTTCACCGTCCTTGTGTTTTTATCTACAAAATCTTATTCAATTACTTTCACTGCAGATACGGGAGGGAAGAATAATAAAAATCTGAAGAAAAAAGACTATATTTGTTCTGTAGAAGTTTCTGTTAGCTTCAAAACAACAATACAGAATGAATATTCCCTCTACAACACAGAGTTTTAGAACTAAATTTTGCAGAATGAACAGAAACAGTTTAGGAAAATTTTCTTAATTCATAAAAGAATAAAAGAAATACATAATCAGCAATCTAATTCTTCCTCCTTGAGAGGGATTCACAAAGTATTACAGTGGACTGTAAAAACAATATTGCTCACACAAAAATTCTCTGTCCTCTATTCGCACATACAGTGCTTACAAACTTTGCTGTGTACTAGCCTGAAGGCTACAACAATTCTCTGTTTTTCATAATATCATCTTAATGCATGAAAACGTATTCACAATAAAAATTATTCATTACAATAGCCTTCGGGATCATTTCCTTTTATAAGGCGCGGTTAATAAAAATAATTAAACCGACTCATAAAAACGGATCTCAAAATATATGAAATCCAATGAAAACATTCATTGCATCTGGAACTCAATCGGCGATCGGCTTTTCAGTGGAAAAAAGGTTAACACATTTGTGCTATGCGATTGCGATTTGTGATTGCGATGGCACGGGACCTATATCGCATCGGTAGTCGACTTGTGATCTTGTGATTGCGCGATTACGACCCTTTGCGATTTACGATTGTGATTATGGTCGGATCACATCGCATCGCATCATAAACTTCAATCGGTCGGAACATACATATGTGTGGTACCTCATTTCTTTTGCGATTGCGATGATCGAATCGCATCGGAACAATCCATATCAATAAGACACTTATTAATAAAACTTGTGATTTCCACCACAGTAATTTAACTCTGTCGATATGTTGGTGAGGCTTTAAAGCCTGACTCAAGTTTGTAATCAAAGCTCTGTGCTGCTGGCGAGACTTTGAGTCTGAGCATTTACTCTACTTTTAAGCAAATGACAACCGCCTTAGATAGATATCAAGGGAACAATTCTTATCTAATCTACACTTCACTTGTGTGGGCTTTCCAATCCTTTTGCAATTGTTTCAAGAAAGCAACAACCGCCCTTGCTAAGGCTTCAATGTACCACACACTAGTCATTTTGCATTTACTGCTAATTGACATCAGTAGTTGGAATTAATTTCCAACACTCCCCCTTAATTTCAATAGCTGGGTTTTTATGCATACCTAGGCATTCCCTGAAATGATCAAAGCTTTTCTGCTCAAGTGGATTTGTGAGGATATCTGTAAATTGATCCTCTTTTCTGCAATGTTGCAAAACTATCTCACCATTGTTAGCCAATTCATGTATGAAGTGAAACTTGGTGTCAATGTGCTTTGTCCTTTTATGAAAGACTGAATTT
This sequence comes from Pinus albicaulis, assembly GCA_034641835.2. Taxonomy (NCBI): domain Eukaryota; kingdom Viridiplantae; phylum Streptophyta; class Pinopsida; order Pinales; family Pinaceae; genus Pinus; species Pinus albicaulis. The sequence goes on along the minus strand of CM076584.1, from coordinate 516,345,361 downwards.
TTAGACAATGCTATCACCGAGATATTGTCACAGTAAATAGTTGTGCCCTTTTCTTGTTCATGACACAAATCTCTGAGAACTCTTCTCATCCATACTGCTTGGCATGTTGCTGTTGTTGCTCCAACATATTCTGTTGTTGCTATAGATAAAGCAACTATTGGTTGCTTCTTGGAAGCCCATGAAACAACTCCCTATCCCAAATGAAACACATATCCTGATGTGCTCTTCCGATCATCAACACTTCCAGCCCAATCACTGTCAGTGTACCCTGTCAATATGGAACTTTCAGAAGAGGAGTATAATATACCAAACCCCTTCGTTCCATTTACATACCTTAGAATTCTCTTGCCTGCTTGCCAATAAGCTTCTTTCGGTCTTTCCATGAATCTAGAGATTAAGCTAACAACGTGCATAATGTCCAGCCTAGTTGCAGTCAAGTACATAAGGCTACCAACTATTCTCTTATACAACTTTGGATCAAAATCCTTATTGTTATCTTCTTTTCTTAATTTCAACCCCATTACTGTTGGAGTCACAACTGCCTTACTGTTCTACATGTTGAATCTCTTTAACACTGCTTCTTCATATTTATCTTGGGAAATGAAAACACCATTTTCACTTTGGTCTACTTCAATTCCAAGAAAATATCTCAAGAAGCCCAAGTCAATCATTTCAAACTCACTTTTCATGACTGCTTTAAAATTAGCAATGAGAGAAGCATCATTGCCAGTAAAAATTAAATCATCTACATATAATACAATGATAAGTATCTTACCGTTATTCTCCTTTATGTAGAGTGTGGGTTCCCCATCACACTTCTTGAACCCATTCTCAATCAGGTAAGCATCTATCCTGTTGTACCATGCTCTTGGAGCTTGTTTCAGCCCATAAAGAGCCTTCTTCAGCTTGCATACTTTATGCTCTTAGCCTTCAAATTCATAGCCTAGAGGTTGTTCAACATAAACCTCTTCTTTTAACACTCCATTCAGGAATGCAGATTTAACATCCATCTCATAAATCTTCCATCTATGTTGTGCTGCAATAGACAATATTGTTCTGATTGTTTCCATCCTTGCTACTGGTGCAAAGGTTTCATCATAGTCTCTCCCTTGTTGCTTTTTGTAACCTTTAACAACAAGTCTGGCCTTGTGCCTTTCGATCTTTCCTGAAGCATTGCTTTTGGTCTTATAGACCCACTTAACTCCAATGGCATCTGTGCCTTCAGGGAGGTCCACTAACTGTCATGTTTTACTCTTCTCAATTGCACCAATTTCTTCATTCCTTGCTTCAATCCATTTATCATCATTTACAACATCTTCAAAATGAATTGGGTCATCAACATTACAATACAAAGCGAATAATGAATTCAGACCGGTATTGTTACTTACCTCTCCCTTCTCATAAATCTCATTCATATTTTTGAATCTTGGTCTTCCTAGTGTGCTTGGAGTTTCATTCTAACTTGAGGGCATTTATAATACCTACGGTGTGCTTGAAGAAGCACTTCCTTGACTTCTCAAAGATGTTCGAATTCCAGCTCGTGGTGTGGTTTGTTGTGCTTGTTGTGGTGGAGGAGGACCCACCGAAGAAGGTTTATTAGCTATTTTTCCTTCTTCTTCCTCTCCCTCATGAGACAAAATTGTATTCACGTTCACAGTCTTCTCTAGGCTTCCATCCCAAGCTTCATCTTCATAGAACTGCACATCTCTGCTTACTATCAATTTCTTGGTGAATGGATTATAAAGTTTGTATGATTTTGACTCATCACAGTGGCCAATAAAGACACACTTCTCCCCCTTACTATCAAGCTTCTTCCTTAGCTAATCCAGTACATGTGTATATGTTACGCAACCGAATACTCTCATGTGAGTGATAGTTTTCTTTCGACCACTCCATGCTTCTTCTGGTATTTTATTCATGACATCTTTAGTTGAGCATCTGTTTAAGATGTAAACTACACAAGTGATAGCTTCAGCCCAATACTCATGCAGTAAGTGTTTTTCCTTCAGCGTACTCCTGACCATATCTAGAATGATCCTATTCTTCCTTTCTACAACACCGTTTTGCTGAGGTGTATACCTCGCGGTGAATTGCTTTTGTATGCCATTCTCTCTGAAAAAGTGCAGAAATTCCTTAGAGATGTACTCTCCACCTCTGTCTATTCTGAGCACTTTAATGTAATGTCCACACTGCTTCTCAACAAGAGTTTTGAAGTGGCGCAATTTCTCAAACACTTCACTCTTCTGTTTCAACACATACACCCATGTCTTTCTGGTGTAATCATCAATGAAAGTTAAAATATATTTATTTTCAGCAAATGATGGTATTTGCATCCATCCACATACATCAGAGTGAAAAATTTCCAAGGGTGCTTTTTCCCTTATACTCTTTCCTAATGGAAATCTTTCTTTCTATTGTTTGCCCAAGGTAAAGCCATCACAAAGGCTGTCTGACTTTTCAATCAATGGCAAACCTTTTACCATTCCCTTTCTGTGCAACAAATTCAGGCCTCCGAAATTGAGATGTCCAAATCTCAAGTGCCACAACCAATTCTCATCTTTCACTTCTTCTTGAAAGAATTCTTGTTTTACAGCTGCAATAGTTCTTCTTTCCTTCAAATCTGCCCTGAGTTTGAGAGGAAACATTCTATTGCTGGTCATCTGCACCTCTATAATGATCTTCTTACTTGGAGGTATGTCTCTGATTGTACACACAACATCTTTGAAGAACACATTGTAACCTTTGTCAATGAGTTGTCCAATGCTCAAAATATTACACTTCAGAACAGGTACATAGTACACTTCCGTCACAATCATCTGTTCTCCATTTCTTGCTAGGATACTAACTCTGCCTTTACCCTTGACAGATATCATACTATCAGTTCCTATTGTTACCTTAGATTTCACATTTTCATCCAGATTGGAAAACATTGCAATGTTTCCAGTCATGTGATTACTACAACCTGAGTCTAAGAACCAAAAATATTCTTTTTTTTCTTGTGCGATGTTACATGTTAACAACACAATATTTAGGTTCTTATCTTCTTCATTTGCAAAATTAGCATTTTTCCTATTTTTCATGTCATTTTTCTTTTCCCTACATTCATTGGCATAATGGCCTAATTTCTTGCAATAATGACATTGGACTTGGGATTTTCCATACCTTTGTCCATGAGCTTGCTGTTTTCTTGAACCTTCTTCCTGGTTTTGATTGCATCTCCTTCCGCTTATGCTAGCAGGATTGTTTCTGCCATTGTTTTGGCTTCTTCCACGACCTCTGTTGTTTGCTCTGCCTCGACCTCTTCCTCGGCCGAATGACATCTGAGTCTTGAATGCTTGCTCAAAAGAGGAATTTGTCCCTCTACTCAGTCTATGTTCATGAGACATAAGAGAAGCACTCAGTTCATCTATCGTGAACTGTGAAAGATCCTTTGTTTCTTCTATTGCTACCACAATAGATTCAAACGTTGAGGGTAAACATATCAAGATCTTCTCTACGATCCTTCTTTCTTAAAGAGCTTCACCATGAGATCTTATCTGGGTTATCAACCCAAAAACTTGAGTGAAGAATGAATCTATTGTATCAAATTCCTTCATGCTCAGTGTTTCAAAGTCTCTCCTCAAAGTCTGGAACTTTGCAGTCTTCACCTTCTCCATGCCTTGATAGGCAGTTTTGAGAATATCCTATGCCTCCTTGGATTTTGTTGCTGTTGAAATCCGTGGGAAACAACTTTCATGTACTAATTGAAACAGGAAAAAAAGGGCTTTGGAGTCCTTCTTTCTGTTGCCCTTCAACAATTCTCTTTCTGCTACTGTCAAAGCAGTCAACGCTGCTGCATTTGTAGGTTCAGGGTAGCCATTTTCAAGTAGCTCCCATAATCCCTGAGAAGCAAACACAGCTCTCATAGTTATGGACCAATAACTATGATTCTTCCCATTAAACTGTGGAAGTTGGGAATTTGTCAAACCAATTCCAGCATCTTCCATCTTAACTATATAAGAAGAATACTGACTGTATATTTAAAACAAGCGAGAACTTCTCTGCTGGAGAAAATCTACTCTAAATGATTCTTACAGCTCCTACAGTGAAAGAAAAACTCTGTTTTGTTTCACTGAGTGCCTAGAAAAGCTCTGATACCGTGTAGAAGTTTCTGTTAGCTTCAAAACAACAAGAGAGAATGAAGATTCCCTCTACAACACAGAGTTTTAGAACAAAATTTTGCAGAATGGACAGAAACAGTTTACGACAATTTTCTTAATTCATAAAAGAATAAAAGAAATACATAATCAACAATCTGATTCTTCCTCCTTGAGAGGGATTCACAAAGTGTTACAGTGGACTGTAAAAATGACAGTGCTCACACAAAACTTCTCTATCCTCTATCCGCACATACAGTGCTTACAAACTTTGTTGTGTAACAGCCTGCGGGCTACAACAATTCTCTGTTTTTCAGAATACCGTCTTAATGCATGAAAACTTATTCACAGTAAAAATTATACATTACAATAGCCTTCCGGCTCATTTCCTTTTATAAGGCATGGTTAATAAAAACAATTAAACTGACCCATAAAACCAAATCTCAAAATATATGAAATCTAATGAAAACATTCATCGCATCTGGAACTCAATCGGCGGTCGGCTTTTTAGTGGACAAAAGGTTAATACCTTTGTGTTATGCGATTGCGATTTGTGATTGTGATGGCACGAGACCTATATCGCATCGACAGTCGGCTTGCGATCTTGTGATTGTACGATTGCAGCTCTTTGCGATTTGCGATTGCGATTGTGGTGGGACCACATCACATCGCATCGCAAACTTCAATCACTTAGAACATACATATGTGTGGTATCTCATTCCTTTTGGGATTGCGATGATCGCATCGCATTGGAACAATCCATATCAGCAAGACACTTATTAATAAAACTTTTCATTGCCACCACAGTCATTTAACTCCGTCGATATGTTGGTAAGGCTTTAAAGCCTGATGCAACTTTGTAATCAAAGCTTTGCGCTGCTAGCAAGACTTTCAGTCTGAGCATTTACTCTGCTCTTAAGTAAACAACAACCTCCTTAGATAATTATCAAGGGACTGATTCTTATCTGCTCTGCACTTCACTTGTGTGGGCTTTCCAATCCTTTTGCAATTGTTTCAAGAAAGCAGAAACTGAATTCGCAAAGGCTTCAATGTGTCGCACTCTAGTCATTCTGCATTTACTGTTGATTGACATCAGTAGTTGGAATTAATTTCCAACATGTTCCCCTCCTTGTTTCATCATCATTTGCAGCAGAATTTCAGAGAAGCAAAATCTTTAACGAAAAGAGATAATCCACATACCATCTTGAAATATCCTTCTTTTCCTTTCGTATATGCTAAAGTTGTATGATTATCAATCAACCTTTTGTTTCTTTTACGTATCTATCCAAGAAAATTATAAGAAAAATCACACTTTGAAAAGAATTTGGTTACGATACTTTTCGGTTGAATTTTTTCCATGATCACAACAATACAAGTAGAATCTGAACTCTAAAATACTAACAGTTTAGCTATTTAAAGTAGTGAAAATGGTTAAATTGAAAAAGATCCTTCTTTTCTTTTTGTATATGCTAAAATTGTATGATTATCAATCAAACTTTCGTTTCTTGCACATATCTATCCAAGAAAATTATAAGCTAAATCATTGTTGGAAAAGAATTTGGTTACGATAATTTTCCATTGAATTTTTTCCATGATCACAACAATACAAGTAGAATTTGAACTCTAAAATATTAACAGTTTAGCTATTTGAAGCAGTGAAAATAGTTAAATTGAAGAATATCCTTCTTTTCCTTGTGTATATGCTAAAATTATATGATTATCAATAACATTTCGTTTCTTGTACATATCTATCCAAGAAAATCATAAGCTAAATCACACTTTGAATAGAATTTGGTTACCATACTTTTCCGTTGAATTTTTTTCCATGATCACAACCATACAAGTAGCATTTGAACTCTAAAATATTAATAGTTTAGCTATTTAAAGTAGTGAAAATAGTTAAATTGAAATTTTCAAGTGAAACTTAATATATAAAAAATGTTTTGCAACTATACTTATTCTTTCTGAATGTTATCAAAACAATAAGCTATGAAAAAATACACGAGAAAGGATGATTATCGTAAACCCACTTACATGTATTGTAAGAATTTATTTATATTTATTTATATAAATTTAGATATTGAAATTAATACCTTAACACTTCTATTGAGAGAACAATGAAGCCATCTTATTTGCAAATTAAATTAATAGTGGTATATGTTGTTTTAAAAATGTCTAAATAGAACATTACTAACCCACACCACCTAAGAACATAGTAAATAGTTTTATGATGATGTAGATACTACTCACATATTAACTTTTTAGGAAACAAACGATAATGGATATTTATATGTAATATATATGTAATCTCATGGATATTTATATGTAAGATCACGTTAATATAATATAATAATTTATTTATAAATTTACTTAAATATTGGAATTAAATTATATTTTTATATTATTACAGGAAAGGAAATGAAATTATGAAGCTATCTAAACTAGTATTCATTGATTTATTGCACCGAGAGGCGCATTCTACAGTCCAGTATGACCCCGATGTGTAAGTATGTCGGAAGCCAAAAAAAATGTCAGCTTGAACAATAGCTTACATAAACATATAAATGAACAATTAAAAAATTACTAAAAATAAACTTAAATGATATAAACTTAAAATATGAAGAGTTTACTAACAATTAAAAAAGAGATATGGTAAATAAATAAAATATGGTAGATACGTAAAAATATAAATAAACCATAGGTATGGTAAATAAATAAAACCTCTTTTTATATTACTAGGAGGTATGGTAAATAAATAAAAATATAAATAAACTAGAGGTATGGTAAATAAATAAAACTGATTTTTATATGTACTCAATAAACCACTTTATATTTACAAAAACTCAAAAACAGGTTTTATTTAGGTGAAGCCTATGGGAAAAATTATTATTAATACCATGGGCCAAATACCATGGGCCAAATTAATAATAATACCATTGGAAAATACCATGGGCCCAATAATATATTATAAAATAGGTATGGTAAATAAGTAAATATAGAAAAGGTATAAAGAGGTAAGGTAAATAAATAAAAATATATCAAATATGATTAGAAATCAAGATCTAATTATATATGAAGGATAAGGGTCAAATACCATGGACCAAATTATTATTAATACCATGCAAAAAAAATATTATTAACCCTAACATTAATATTAAAATATTAATATTATTAAATTTAATATGTTTAGATTAATACAATATTAAATTTATTATATTGTAATATATATTAATATATCATGATATATGATAGAGGTGGAGAAATAGGGAGAGTGACAAGGGAGATATGGAGATAAATTGAAGGAGAAGGGAGAAGAAGAATGAAGAGAGAGAGAGTTAGAAGAGTGAGATAGTTAAGAAGGGTAAGAGAGGGAGAGGGAGACATAAAGATTGAGGTGGGAGAGAGATAAGGAGAGAGGGAGGGAGAAGGAGAGAGGATTGGAGGGTAGAGAGTGAGAGAGAGAGAAAGAAGGGGGAAGGGAGAGGGATGTAGGAGAGAAAGGGAGAGAGAGAAAGGATGAGAGGTGGAGGAGAGAAGGAGGGATAGAGAGATGGAGTTGGAGGCGGACTGAGGAAAGGAAGAAGAAATACATAGAGAGGGAGTGACAAGGGAGAGATGGAGAGAGAGTGTGTATGCTTATGGGTGGGATAAAGATACATAGGAATGATGGAGACAAGGGGGAGAGAAGGAGAAAGGAGGAGTGATGGAGACAAGGGGGGAGAGAAGGATAAAGGGATAGAAATAGTAAGATAGTTGGAGAGTGAGATAGAGTGATGGGGGAAGAGAGAGGATTGGAGGACAAAGAGAGAGAGAGATAAAGAAAGAGAGCTGGGGGGTCAAGTAGAAGGAGGTGAGAGAGGAAGAGAGTGATGGGGGAAGAGAGGATTGTATGAGAGAGGGAGAGAGAGAGAGATAGATAGGGATGGGGGAATATAAAGGGAGGTAGGAGATAAAGGGAGAGAGAGGAAAGAAACGGGAGGGGACTTGAAAGAGAGGAGGAGAGAGGGAGGGATAGAAATATGGATTTGGAGGGGGAGAGAGAGAGATGAGGGAAGAGAAATGGAGGTAGGAGAGAAAGGGATAGAGAGGAAGGAAAGGAAAGGGGACTTGAAAGAGAGGAGGAGAGAGGGGAGGAGAGAGGGAGGGATAGAAATATGTATTTGGAGGGGGAGAGAGGGAGGTATTAGGAGATGGAGCTGGGAGGGAATAATAAATACATAGAGAGTGAGTAGTGGAGAGAGAGGGGGAGTGACAAGGGAGAGATGAAGAGGGAGTGTGTATGATTTTGGGTGAGATAAAGAGACAAATAAGGAGATATGGAGAGAAGAGGGGAGAGAAGGAGAGAGAGAGGAATATGGTAACAAAGTTGGAAGGTGAAGATAGAGAGAGAGGGGGGGAGAGAAAGGAAGAGAGAGAGTGAAGAGAGGTAGGGAAAGAGATATGAAGATGGAGAGGGAGAGAGGGGGAGGTAAGAATAAAGACATAGAGGGTGAAAGATGGAGAGAGGGAGTGATAAAGAAGATGGAGAGAGAGGGAGAAAGGGTAGCAGGAAGGAAGAGAGATAGAAGTGAGAGAGAGAGGGAGGGAAAGAGAGAGAGAGGAGGAGGAGGAGGGAGTGATAGATAGATAGATATATTAGAGAAAGAGAGTTTATGTTTTGCAGTTGATATAGAGAGATAGAGTGAGATATAGATATAGATGTAAGGTGAAGAGAAAAAAAGATAGATGGAGAGAAGGCCGAGAGGCGCATTCTACAGTCCAGTATGACCCCGATGTGTAAGTATGTCGGAAGCCAAAAAAATGTTGGCTTGAACAATAGCTTACATAAACATATAAATGAACAATTAAAAATTTATTAAAAATAAATTTAAATGATATAAACTTAAAATATGAAGAGTTTACTAACACTTAAAAAGGAGATATGGTAAATAAATAAAATATGGTAGATACGTAAAAATATAAATAAACCATAGGTATGGTAAATAAATAAAACCTCTTTTTATATTACTAGGAGGTATGGTAAATAAATAAAAATATAAATAAACTAGAGGTATGGTAAATAAATAAAATTGATTTTTATATGTACTCAATAAACCACTTTATATTTACAAAAACTCAAAAACAGGTTTTATTTAGGTGAAGCCTATGGGAAAAATTATTATTAATACCATGGGCCAAATACCGTGGGCCAAATTAATAATAATACCATGGGAAAATACCATGGGCCAAATAATATATTATAAAATACGTATGGTAAATAAGTAAATATAAAAAAGGTATAAAGAGGTAAGGTAAATAAATAAAAATATATCAAATATGACTAGAAATCAAGATCTAATTATATATAAAGTATAAGGGTCAAATACCACGGACCAAATTATTATTAATACCATGCAAAAAAAAATATTATTAACCCTAACATTAATATTAAAATATTAATATTATTAAATTTAATATGTTTAGATTAATACAATATTAAATTTATTATATTGTAATATATATTAAATATCATGATATATGATAGAGGTGGAGAAATAGGGGGAGTGACAAGGGAGATATGGAGATAAATTGAAGGAGAAGGGAGAAGAGGAATGAAGAGAGAGAGAGTGAGAAGAGTGAGAGAGTTAGAGAAGGGTAAGAGAGGGAGAGGGAGACATAAAGATGGAGGTGGGAGAGAGATAAGGAGAGAGGGAGGGAGAAGGAGAGAGGATTGGAGGGTAGAGATTGAGAGAGAGAGAAATAAGGGGGAAGGGAGAGGGATGTAGAAGAGAAAGGGAGAGAGATAAAGGATGAGAGGTGGAGGAGAGAGGAGGGATAGAGAGATGGAGCTGGAGGTGGAGCGAGGAAAAGAAGAAGAAATACATAGAGAGGGAGTGACAAGGGAGAGACAGAGAGAGAGTGTGTATGCTTATGGGTGGGATAAAGATACATAAGAGTGATAGAGACAAGGGTGAGAGAAGGAGAAAGGAGGAGTGATGGAGACAAGGGGGGAGAGAAGGATAAAGGGATAGGAATAGTAAGATAGTTGGAGAGTGGGATAGAGTGATGGGGGAAGAGAGAGGATTGGAGGACAAAGAGAGAGAGAGAAAGAAAGAGAGCTGCGGGGTCAAATAGAAGGAGGTGAGAGAGGAAGAGAGTGATGGGGGAAGAGAGGATTGTATGAGAGAGGGAGAGAGAGAGAGAGAGAGAGATAGAGATGGGGGAAGATAAATGGAGGTAGGAGATAAAGGGAGAGAGAGGAAAGAAAAAGGAGGGGACTTGAAAGAGAGGAGGAGAGAGGGAGGGATAGAAATATGGATTTGGAGGGGGAGAGAGGGAGGGATTGAGAGATGGAGAGAGAGAGAGATGAGGGAAGAGAAAGGGAGGTAGGAGAAAAAGGGAGAGAGAGGAAGGAAAGGAGAGGGGACTTGAAAGAGAGGAGGAGAGAGGGGAGGATAGAGGGAGGGATATAAATATGGATTTGGAGGGGGAGAGAGGGAGGTATTAGGAGATGGAGCTGGATGAGGAGAGAGGGAGGGAAGAATAAATACATAGAGAGTGAGTAGTGGAGAGAGAGTTGGAGTGACAAGGGAGAGATGAAGAGGGAGTGTGTATGTTTTGGGGTGAGATAAAGAGACAAATAAGGAGATATGGAGAGAAGAGGGGAGAGAAGAAGAGAGAGAGGAATATGGTAACAAAGTTGGAAGGTGAAGATAGAGAGAGAGAGGGGGGAGATAAAGGAAGAGATAGAGTGAAGAGAGGTAGGGAAAGAGATATGAAGATGAAGAGGGAGAGAGGGGGAGGTAAGAATAAAGACATAGAGGGTGAAAGGTGGAGAAAGAGAGAGAGGGAGTGATAAAGAAGACAGAGAGAGAGGGAGAAAGGGTAGTAGGAAGGAAGAGAGATAGAAGTGAGAGAGAGAGACAGAGGGAGAGAGAGAGAGAGAGGAGGAGGAGGAGGAGGGAGTGATAGATATATAGATAGATTTGAGAAAGAGAGTTTATGTTTTGGAGTTGATATAGAGAGATAGAGTGAGATATAGATATAGATGTAAGGTGAAGAGAAAAAAAGATATGTGGAGAGAAGGAGGGAGGGACAAGGAAATTGATAGATATGGAGTGAGCGAAAGTGTGTGTATGGTGGGGTGAGATAAAGAGAAAAAGCAGAGATGGATGGATATACATATATATATGGGGGAGAGAGGGAAGAAGGTTTCCTGCAGTAGATGCATTGATTTCATTGTATATGGTGATTTCTAATCCTATTTGATTTCTTGCACAAGATGAATTGATTTTGGTGTAGATGTTGATTTCTAATGATAGTTGATTACTTACACTAGATGGATTGATTTTAATGTAGATGATTTCTAATCCTATTTTATTGTTTGCACTAAATGCATTAATTTCAGTGTAGATGATGATTTCTAATCCTATTTGATTGATTTCACTCGATGCATTAATTTTAATGTAGATTTTGATTTTTGGTTATATTTGAATTTTTTCACTACATGAATTGATTTCAATGTAGATTATTTTTAATCCTATTTGATTGCGTGCACTAAATGGATTGATTTCAATGTAGATGGTGATTTCTAATCCTATTTGATTGCTTTTACTAAATGCCTTGATTTCGGTGTAGATGGTGATTTCTAATCTTATTTGATTGCTTGCACTAAATGCATTAATTTCAATGTAGATGTTGATTTATAATTATATTTGATTTCTTGCACTAAATGCATTGATTGAAATGTAGATGATTTAACTAAATGTATTGATTTAAATGTATATGATTTATAATCCTATTTGATTCCTTGCACTAAATGCATTTATTTTAGTGTAGATGGTGATTTCTAATCCTATTTGATCGCATGCACTAGATTCATTGATTTCAGTGTATATGTTGGCTTTAAATCATATTTTCCTACTTGCGCTAAACTCATTTATTTGAGTGTAGATGTTGATTTCTAATCATATTTCATTACTTGCATTAGATGCATTGATTTTAGTGTAGATTTTGTTTTCTATTATTATTTGATTTCTTGCATTGGTTGCATTGATTTCAGTGTACATGTTGATTTCTAATTTGATGTAATTGGATGTATGATGGTACATTAATTTTAAAGTCATTGGATTAATAGTGTGTGTGCAATGATTTCAGTGTAAGCAAAAAAAATTATTGACAATGTACATTGATTTTTGTGTTATAGTAATTCAACCTATTAATATTGGAGAACAAGAGAGAAAAGGTATGATGTTTGCTACAATAGCTCGAGCTAAATATTTAAATGGTTTATGATTCCAACTGTCCTTTTCAAATAATCAATATGAAAATATGACAAAACTAACATGGGTGAAAATAAGAATAGTAGAAGAAAATAGTTTGAAATCGATCACAATGAAGACTATTCATAATTGACTACATTATTATTATTCACAGTTTCTATCATTCAATATTATTACATTGTCACTTTGCATTCAAAATTTTATTTCATCATTAAAGTTATTTTACAATATTTATCATCTCAACAAACTGAGGTAACTAATCAAATTTAAAATTAAAATGACTCAATAAATCTCGGACATATTTAACATATTTAAAATGGTTATGTTAATATTAGATGTATTTACATATTATTGATAAAATTAAGCATATGTTCCTCATATTATCGATAGATTTTCCTTGGTCGCACACGACTGAAACCAGCCTAGATCCATCTTAACTCTGGATCTATCAAGCGCCGAGAGGGATCAAATCTCTCGAGGTGAAAACCTTTTCTCAAGTTTTGCACTCGAAAAAGAGGTTTTCACCTCGAGAGATTTGATCCCTCTCGGCGCAGATCCGGGGTTAAGATGGATCTAAACTTTAATTTTATATATACCATCTAAGCATTATTCATTCAAACACAATTTTTACTAAAATCACATGTTAAAACTACCATAGACTATGAAGTATATAGACGTGTGCTATCACATAATGCAATTTCTCAGACCTGCACAACTAAAAAGGGAAAATGAGGAGATGAAGGTTTTCATTTGACTTTGGTGGCTAAGGTAAAAACTTAAAACGCTGGAAAGAGAAAAGAAGGGCATGACTTTAATAAGAGTAATAAAATTCATGTAACAGAAGCAATATATGAAATTAAAAATTTATAATGTATATAATGTTATAATATCTATATTGATTAAGCTATCATATTTTTTACATATATCATGTTTATATATATATATATATATATATATATATATATATATATATATATATATATATATATATATATATATATTACTTTTCGTAAAAATAATTTGCAATATAATTATGACAAAAAAAAATTTTTTTATTAGGAATAGCAATGCATTTTCATGAAAGTTTGTTTGTTAAAGTTGGAATAGTTTAGCATATAAAATGATGTAGGTTAATTGTAGAACTATGGGAGGATCATAGTAGTTTTATTCAATTGTCTAATTGTGTGATGTGGTTTTACTTTGATGATTTGGGAAATGATAAAATTTCACACTTAAACTATGTTTTTATATAAAAATATCTTCTCTTCATTGTCATATACAGATATATCTTATATAAAGTGAGTTTCTTTTGATGAGATTTATATTGACTACTTTTTCCAATATCTAAATTCTTAATTTTCATGAATTTTTTATTTCAATTTGAAAGTCATTGTTTTTTTTTGTCAAACATTAATTATATGCATTATCAATTTTTTAATATAAATTGTTAATTTCCATATATTGAGCATAATGTAATTTTACTTTGGTGATTTAGGAAATGATAACATTTCAGACATAAACTATGCTTCCATATAATATCTTATCTTAATTTTCCATACTAATATTTCCTTAATTTGTTTTCTAATATAATGATTTTTATAATATTTATGATACAAATGTATCTTATATCAAATACATTTCCGTCGATAAGATTTATATTGATAAACTATGCTTCAATATAATAACATATTCTTTTAATTAGTCCTACTAATATTTAGTTAATTTATTTTTTAATTTGTTTTATAATAAAATTACTTTTACAATATGCATCATACAAATGTATCCTATATCAAGTGCATTGCTTTCAATGAAATCTATATTGACCATTTTCTCCAATATCTAAATTCCTACTTCTTATGAATTTTTTATTTCAATTTCAAAGTCAATTTTTTTCTATCATTCATTAATTATCTGTCGACAAATTTTTGAAAATTTCTTATAGATTTTTCTATATAATATATCAATTTCCATATATTAAGCATAATTATTTTTAAATAATATATTAATTGCCATATATTAAGCATAATTATTAGGGTTAGAAATAATATTAAAAAGATTACATTATTTGTGTTAATGTTTAGGTATTCTAAAGTAACTTACATTAGAATCAACATTAAAGTATATTGATGACGAAAATTCTAAATGTCACCTCTTTTCAACATACTATAAACAAATAAATAAAATTATTTTTTGTAGCACCCCTAGTTTTATATTCTGTCAAAGTTAGACATTTGAACTTTAATCCAAAGGGGAGTGAACCTGAATGGATAAGTATTTTGTGGATGTAATTAAATATCTAATTTTGAAAAAATTAATAAAATAATTCTGTGCAGATTGACCAAAATGAGAATTATGAGATCACTTGCTAAATCCATGAGGATGGATAAAGGCAAATACTTTCCCCAAAAATCTTTCAAAAATTCTTGAAAGAATTTATTTCCAAATTAGATTTTGAGGAAAATCTAGTTTCCCCAATGATGTGGAGAGTAGTTGGGAAGAGGTAAAAAGCTGGGAAAAGAAGAAAGCAGCTTTCAAATTCCCTAAATAGTGAAGCCTAGGAAAATAGGAAGAAAATCATCCTGATATTCTGGACGCAGAATTAGAAACAAGATTTGGGGAGCAAAAGCTTAACTAAGCTATTCCTGAACAGATTAGAGGTTGGTCTGGAATGGAAGTGATTTCAGTTCGGGGGTGAGTCTGGGAGATAGACGGACTCTACGGTTGGGAGGACTGGTCAAGTACCAAAGTGGTATGCACACAGTATTATGAATGATTAAAATTAATTGTTGTTAAGTGTAAAGGTTAATGACTATAGCTATATAATTCTTGCAATGTTTTGTTTCTGCTGGTGTTCCGTACATTTACAGAATGGTAGAATAATTAAATTCTATCAGTCCTGCATGGCTGTAGGAACCAGAAAAATGAGGAAAAATCAGCCGGAAACTCTAAACCAGTTCCTAGTTTAAATATGAAGATTATGTTACCTCATAATTTATAATTATGTAACTTTAATCTGTTTCTGTGAAAAATAGAATTAATTTAGTCAACACTATGGAAAACCCATAAACCTGGGGGTAGGAGGAATTAAGTACATATAGAGCAGAACTATAGATTTCTAAAGTAACTAAGTGAGGTACAGAGACATAGATTTGCAAAATAGTATTGCATGAATATTTATAAATTTCTATTCTATAATGACGAAAGAATGGAAGGAAACATACTTTAGTACCATGGAAATATTTAAATAGAAATGAAATAGAACTAAACACAATTTCCAAACTTGTACATAATTGTGAGCTGAGAGTTATGTATGAAACTGTGACTAACATCCTTTACCAAGGAATGATAAAAATTGAATACTTATTGGAAAAATAAGAATTGCATGGAAATTTATATAAAGGCCTGCTAACTATATAAGCTGGGAAAGGTAGAAATTAATGGTTTATCAGATCTATCAAAAAATGAGAATTAATAATGCTAGTGGAATTATTAGCTAGAGAATAAAACCTACTGAACATATGAGAAAATAAAACAATAGATTTCCATAACCTATTATTAGTTATCCAATAAGTAATATCTGCAAAATTTAAGTCAAGAGACAGGGAAAAAGGTATGTTACTGGAGTAGATAAATACATATAACTACATAAGCCAGATGTCAAGTCCCAAAAATTTATTTCAGAGGTAAGTACCCTCGTGAAATAAATAATTACCTATTGTTGTAAGAAATTAGTACAGGAAGAAGAAATAAAATATAATATTAGTAAAATTATCAGTTCTATCTAGCAAAGGGAAACGGACAGATGTAACAGGAATAAAATTATCATCATGAGTATCAATATAAACTAGATATCTGAAATCACCATAGAGTAACATAACTCTGTCCTTATCAAACAGGAAGAGAATATATATGTATATATATGGAATCCATAGGTAAAGTTGTGCAAACAATGAAAATAAATTATGGTAAGCATGTCCCCAGATAACTTATTAAATTTAGGAGGTCATAGTAACCATATCAACAAAGTCTTAGTAACACATACCCGGTTCAATGAAATCATTCTTTTACAATATCGAATAGAGAAATTATGAAGGTAAGACCGAATGGTCTGGAAAAAAACTATGTACAATAATGATATGCGAGTCTGGTTACATTTCGACCCAGATGCTTTTGATACTGACCTGAAAGGGAAAGGTGAAGCGAAATTAAAATGAATGAGACATCCCTATCAAGGTATCCCTGAGAAGAAATTGGTATGGAATTAGGATTACCTGTATAAAACAAGAACACAGTGAATATACATATCGATTAATTGAGGTGAAGTATAATACAAACAAAAATAATAAAGGGATTACCTAACAGATGAGGAAACCCTCTTTTTATAAAAACGGCCTGAAATAGATATAATTGAACAATATTAAAAAAAAATTGAAACCTAGGAAGCTCAAATACGAACGAGAAAGCCAGGAGTGGAGTGATAAAATCGAATCAATTTCTGGACTGGGTTATGAATTGCTTACTGTAGAAGAAACGAACAAAATCAATACATCCCTCATTCACACGCCATGCATAAATTCACCAAAGACAATGAGGAGTAAACTCCTGTCAAGAACGATAGAGTATTTACGTCTTACATCCTCAGAAGACTATACGAAATGTAAAAAGGGAGATTGGGATAAACAAAAGAATTAATATACCTAGACTGAGAAATCTCCACGAGAGATTTTTCCAGGAGTCTCAAAATGAGTTCTCGACAGTAAACAAGACTGTATACGAAAAAATTTTTTTATAGCTAATTAAACCCAGGTCTAGCCCTATTAACAGAGCGTAGCTCTATGGAAAAATAAACATATCTAGACATAGTATTCAGGGCGTAAGCATACAACATGTTAGTGATATGCATAGAAGATCATACCTGAACTGTAAATGCGATGTCCAGATAGATACAACTGAGGTCTGAGCGAGCCGATGCCTCGTTCTCCTACATGCAGGGTCTCAACACTGGAATACAACCAGAACAACTGGGAGCGAAAGAACCACTTGACAATAACACAGATATTTATAAAATTGTCTCCAATCCAAACACCAAAAAACCCTAATGGACAGGATCGATCTCCATATTCCAAGTGGCCCCAGATCAATGGTCTATACACGGATCGAATGGGTGATATTGGAAATTAATACCTACATCCAACACATAAATACATAGATCTACGAAATCGACTCCACAGTACCTTCACTACTGTCGTAGGGCCGTCATTAATGAAAGAGTACTCTGGTGTGGCATCTATAAGTGAAGAATAGATGCATACAATCCTGCGTGTGAATGCCACGAAAGCCAAAACAATGGGATAAATCAACCGAGTACCATTGAAAAAGATGACGTGGAAAGTCTGATAGGGGTTGAAGTGGCCGACTACGTTGAGCCAAAATTTCCAACGAGACCAAATGCATGCATTGGAAGTTAATATGCCTATCTCCACAGTGAAATCACCATAAATTGAACCGTACGTGAGAAATCTATGATATTATGGTAACTCTCATTCACATTGGAACAGTGGCCGCAAAACTAAAACCAATTCAAATACGTGACATAAGTCGTAAATAAAAATAACCATTCGATACGTTAAGTAAAGTGAAATGACAAACAAAGTTAAATAGTGGAATATACAAAGGCTAAAGATCAACAAATCATATACCAACGTAAAATCCATAAGAGGTTACCACTATACATCAACGTGTAGGTAGTGTTATGTGAACAATGTTATTGGATTCAATGTATTGAATAGATTGAATGGTATGGGTAGATATATTCATAGATAGAAAAATGTTGGAATAAATGCGACCATATAGCAATGGTAGGGGAATAAAATATTATTGTATAAGGGTCATATAAAAAGATATGTGGTTAACATAAGCCTCCAATATTGTGTGAAGGAGAGCAATACAAATTTCCTTACAAGAGTATTAAAAGGAATAGGAACCCTATTCCAGGTCAGATTATAAGTTGACGAAGTTGACGAAGTTGAAAGTAAAACTAAACAACTATGGCCAAGAGGCACAGAAATAAAATATTAAAAAAAAAAATTGTGGTGGAAAGGAAGAGACGTTACAAATGGTATCAGAGCTCATGTTACATAACACTAGGTTGTTGTTGTTGTGCTCACTATTGTTATGTGCTCATTGTATTTATTATTTATAATTTTTTTTATTATTGTTACTGATATGTGTTGTTTAGTGTGCAGTGTGGTGCTGAAACAAACAATTCCAATGGCTGGAGATGATGAAATTTATGTTGATCTTTGTGATGAAGATAATAGACCAGACCCCAACGCTCCAGTGATGATGCTGCAAGAGCTTTGATAGTGTTCATAGTGCCAAATCCATAGCAAGGAGATTGACGATCGAAGAGAGAGGCTTGTCCCCATTCCTGACAAGCTTTACTGAGACATGTTCTGCTGACGACCCGCCGAAGGAAGGTTCATCGTTAGAGCCTGGTTGTATTTTCCTTTGATGAATTAATGATAAGTGACTATTGGTTATGGTTCCACTCATATTTTTCATTATAATCATGAGTTGTGTCTTCTTTGACTGATACATAATTGCATATATCGGGTTTTACGCTTGTGTTTGTCGTGTTTCTTGTTTCTGCAGGTGTTCGATCGCGGCAAGTAAGAGGATTGTGATCTACTGGAGCAAGGAAATGGGGAAATCATCTTCTCTACGAACAATAGCGTTGGACTTGAGGTAGACCTTCTTTGTGAGTTGGTTTATTGTAATTAGGAACCTGCGCCTTAGCATGATACGATTGTTGCTAGACCTGATCTAGGCTAGTAGGGATCGCCTCTGTCCGCAGAGGGGATTTACCTCCACAACAGGGAGTGATGATGAGATATTGTTGGTATGCTATCAAAACTTATACAAAAATGTTTAAAAATCACTCAAACAACAACTTATTTAATATCACACATTGTTCGCCTCTCTCATAAGGGAGTGATGGTGAGAGCTTGTTGGTATGCTATCAAAATACATGCATTGCACTAAAATTTATTATTCCTATATTTTATTATCACACTCATATCTTTATGCATACTATAACCAAGAAATTTCTTATCCTAATGCCTAAATCACTCAATTTTGGCCAATGAGCTATTTTCTTCAATGCATAGTTTGATCCAAAAATTGGGATAAGGGGTGTGAAAAATGTTTTTTTAATAGAGTTAAAGTTATCAAGGTCTTTGAATTGCATTTTCCAAATGACCCACAACTATTCTATTTAAATGGATTATGTAATAAATATGCTCAGAGACAAATAACCTTGAATCACACTTTAAGTAGTTAAAGAACTACTTAAGCGAACATCTCACATCATGATCAAAAATAATCACAAAGCAAGAATATAGATATTGGTCTCTTCTATTCTACATTAAATGTGAATGTAAATATCTATCCATTGTAAAATATTTGGCATATGAAATTTCAATGTTGGACAAGAAAATAAGTACAATTCACCGTAAATGAGGTGGAGCCTTGATGCAACAACAAAGAGTACAGGCAGAGGGAAAAGAATGTAGTTGTTTAGATGATGTTTTCCTTTCAAAAAATTAAACACCTAACCTAATATAGGCACTTTCCATGTAGGTTTCCCTAGTCACTAGGGTTCACACATTAGGTAGCACAACCTTTCTATGAGAAATGGAACAACCATATAACATGAAAAAATTGTTCAAGAAACATAATCTTGTTGGGTATTTACTAGTAATGGATTCAAGACACTTATACAAGAATGCTAAACTAGCAATTGCACCACATGTTGCGAAAGAAACGTTGTAAGGAAATACCATAGGAAAGAGTAGTCTAGAAGAAATAAGTTGTTGCAGAGAAGGAGCCATTCTGAAGGAATGAAAGACAAATTTTTCTTACATGGAAGCAAGTAGTGTAGGTTTCAAAAATATTGATGATAAGATTTATCAACCATAAAATTTTGTTATAGATATTTAAATAGTCAATTGTGGTTGAAAACACACACAGACACAGACACACAGATATATATATATATATATATATATACCAACATAATCTTTTCACATATATAAAAAAAATGTTATAGATATTGAAATAGGAAATTGGGGGTGAAAATCCTTTGGTGATTAATAATCCTCTGAAACAAGCATGAAATGAGCATGTAACTCAAATATCAAGCAGCACGAAATCAAGGTCAACTTCATAAAAATAGTTTGAATTTATTGCAAACCTTAGAATAGACTTCCTTGTTACCTACAAGTTTACATTATTTCATATCCACCCTAAAATATAAGGTCTTCGATGCCTAACAGTTTCAGGGTTTAGCTTCTTGTCTAAGTATTCAGAAATCAAATTAGCTTGAGAATCACTATAAAATAGTGTATCTATATTGGTATGTTTAGACTTGAATCCAATATGGAAAAATTCAATTCTTGTATCTTCATCTTGAGTTACATTGGAACAACATGAAGAACTAGTGCTTACTTTGTTCTTACCTTTCAAACCAATTGTTGTAATCTTGGTTTCATCTCATGAATCTGAATCTAAGTCATGTTCAATGATTGACAAATCCAATTATCGAACCTTGAACCCTGAATGAAGTTGCCAACAATGGTTTTCATCATGGCCATTCTTCGAAAAATGTTTACATGTGAGTTTCTCTTTCTCTCTTTTGGTAGGGTTATTTCTATTTCCTCTTCCATTAAAATTTCCCTTTCTTTTACCCTCATACTCAAGGAAACTCTTACTTTTCTCATCTATAATCTGTTTCCCTCTTGCTTCTAAATGTGTGGCTTGAACGCAAATCTCATCTAAGTTTGTGGGATTGAACATGAGAATAGTGTGTCTCAGGTAACTGTGCAAACCCCCAATGTACTTTAACAAAGTTTCTTGAGAACAAAAATTAATACCCAAAATAAGAGCTCTTCTCCTAAATTCATCAGTATAATCTTGCACACTTTTCCCTTCCAATTGTCTAAAATTTTGTGAGTCCATAACGGATTCTTGCATGTAAGCTAGAGGGTAGAATTTCCTTTTAATGGAAACAATAAAAATTGACCAAGACATTGAGATCTTACCATAGTTTTTAATCTCTTCCTAAGTCCTTGCTTCACACCATATAAGTGTTGATCCCTCCATTCTCAAGGAAACCAATTGAAAATTTATGTCATCTTCTTGAAGGCTCTCAATTCTGAAATAAACCTCCAATTGACAAATCCAATATCGAACCTCTCTACATTCACTTCACCATTATACATTAGAAGCTCAAACTTGAAACAAGTTTGAGTAAGGGAGTTTTTCCATTTTTGGTTTTTGAGTGAGTATGGGTGGTTTTGGTTGTGGAAGTGGAAGATGATGATGATGGTGATGATGAGGATGATGATGAATATGGTGGAGATGGAGGAGGCTTTCCTCCACCACCCTTTGAATCCTTATGTTCATCCTTTTCGTCCATTTATTCAAAGAGGATCCTAACCCTTTCAGTTAGTTCATAGAAAGCCTACTTGTATTCTTCCTCCTCTGAAATACCTTCAGTCTCTCCAAAAGCTCACATGATGGCTATGTATTCAAGCTCAGCTCCTAGTGCAACTTGTACCTTATTAATCTTAACTCGATATAAGACTTGAGATGCTTCAAGTGCAGTTGTGAGTGAAAATTTGGGTGGAGATGGTGCCCTAGTGGCTCTCCTTCTTCTTGTCCTAACCTTAGGACTAGCAAACAATACTTTCCCTTCTCCTCTCTGCAACTTTAACCTTGTAAGCATCACAAATTTGTAACCATTAAAATGCTACTTGCACATAACTCAGGAAAATCAATGAAAGAACCTTCCAACCTTTGCTCTGATACCACCTGGATCTGAATCTGAATGTTATTTTTGTTGTGCTAATTTCACCTTCCGAATTATAAATAATTTGATGATCTTTTGCTTCATGTGCATAGGCTTCTTGAGGTGTTTATGAGTATCAAACTTGTAAATTTATTGAGTTTTATGTTAAATCTATGAGCTTAATCAGATTAAAACATAATGCTAAACAACAACAATGAATTGTACAACAAACCATTAATATGATCCATTAACATAATTTTTTAATGAAGTAGTTCACCCCTCCTGGACTAAATCTCCTTGGTCCAACTTCCATGGCATGGGCCTCTATATTAGCTCAAAAAGAAAAATAAAAAGAAAGTGTTGTTTAGAATCCTCTACAGCTCCTAAAACCTACTTCAATGTGTTCAAAATGTCCAATTCATCCGAAATAGACTCTTCTTGAGCCCAATTTTGTCGAATTTT
Organism: Pinus albicaulis; assembly: GCA_034641835.2. Lineage (NCBI taxonomy): Eukaryota > Viridiplantae > Streptophyta > Pinopsida > Pinales > Pinaceae > Pinus > Pinus albicaulis. The sequence goes on along the minus strand of CM076584.1, from coordinate 516,322,652 downwards.
GAAAGATTTATGACCTCCTCAATTATCGCCTACAAAACCCCAGTAAATCTGGACAGAACTCTAGTTAGGGATGCTAATTTTGGAGATCCGCCAAAATTGGAAGACTCTACCAAAGAGGCCTCTATATTAATCGTGATTAATTAACTGTTAATTGGGAGTTAACTATCGAATTAGCACTAAACACACATTTAATTAAATATAGATTACAACAAGATTAGCGTAAATGTAATATAGTTATTGGTTATTAATCATGTTCAACCCCACGCTTAGTGGAGTGATCCACCCCTAGTTGTAGCCCAACGGTGACATATATGAGGGGGCTGGCCCCCTCCACTGCCCGACGCTTCAAACGATATGATAACATATGTAATTCAGTAGCATATAGAGTTAAGTTACAAGGTTTTTGTGTAGTGGTAGTTTGGTGTGCTCGCTTGTGGGATGTCCTGGGGTCGAGCCTTGACCTCTGCCCCTCCGCCCGTATTAATTTTTCCACCCAAACTATATTATATGCCCGACCTTTGGATATATGACATTTGATAATTCAAAGTTTGACCATATATGAAATTCACCCATACCTTGGTCCACCAAAGAGGGCACGTGGCAGCCCGTGGTTACCCCACGTGTCTGCCTCTGGTTGGACTATTTCAACCATATAAAAAAAAAATGTCATTTGACCATTGAACTATGAAATTCGGAAATTCGACCTTAGTGGTAAAAAAAAATTTGTCTTCTAAACTTTCCAGCGAATACTGCAGTGACACTTGTCACAGTTTCATTGGGAGAAAATGATGGAATATTCCTAGAACATCCCTTTTTTGTTGACTAGTCTGTCATGTCACCATTCTCTCACTTTTGCAATTTTTTTTAATTGTTTAGGAAAATGAACAACAGGCACTATCTTCGTCATCCAGAGTGGGTTTTCAATGAAACAAATTGCGTTGGATTTCTGGTGATGAGTTATTTGTTGTCCTTCAGTTTCCAATCAATTCCAAACACTTGCATTTTTTTAGCTTAACACTGATCACCTGGTGATTGAGTGTGTTTGTGTGTGTGTGTGTGTTTTTAAGAAGAAAAATTATCAACTGATGTGTGTAAATATAAAATAAAATGATTCCTAATTCAGAAAACCTAGGATGTTACAATATGAATTGTAGGATTGAGAAGGGTGAGTTGAATAAATAATATCAAATAATATCGCTCTATTTTGAGCACACTCAAAATTTACAGGTTTGTTTAGCCTTGTTATTCATGTTGACATAACAATATTTCGAAATAGAGTTTCATATGCCTTATTTTTTCTAAACACAAAGAATAATGGGTCATGGTAAGCTAAGACTTCAATAATGACCCATAATGAAAAAATGAATGGTTAAGGATTTTCACTTTTTTATCAGAGCTACAAGTGAAATTTTACGGGCTAATATTCTCAAGTGGGGTAATACGGGCTGATATTCCCAAGTGGGGCAATATTCAATGTTTTTCCAAAATCAATTAGTCAATTTCAATTTAAAAAAGAAGAAAAATTTAGCCAAATTTTATAGCATTAAATTATTTTACCTTGAAAATACCCAATATTATATATTCTCTAATATAAAATAGTTAGAAATGTAAATATTTTTACAAAGTTATCATCAAACATTTTAAGATTTGGGTATTAGGCACTAGTAATATTTTCCATGACTGGTAAAACTTAAGATAAACAACTATCCTTAAAACTATCTTACCTACTACAATTAATATATGCAAAGACTGGGCTCTATTTGCATCTCTTTGAGTAGGAATTTGACAAATCAAGCTTTCTATACTTGACAAGAGCTAAAATAAATTATGGCACAATTAATAACTACATTAACCTACTTTAGCCAAAACTTTATTACTTTGTACATCTCTAGAGATTAAGGTGTCTCTACATATTGTTAGACTAAAAAAATGAATTTCATATATGTTAAAAATGAATTTCATATATGTTAGATTAATGTAGATGATCATATATATATTATCATATTTTAAAATTTAATAAATTATATAAGATTTTTTTATTTCAAAATTATGTAATATCGTAAATCCCTTGGACTTGAATTATTAGACACCTAGGAGATTATCAGATATACATTTTATAAGTTCTTTTAATTTGTTAATGTAGTCATTCTCTTTCATTTATAGATATCCAATATTCTTTCCAAAAAAAATATAAACTTATTTTTATTTAGTTTTATTCCATCATAGCTAACGAAAACAATATTTCAATTTTTAATCGTAATAAACTATTTTACATTATCCAACTCATCAATTAATATGAAATGCATGATTTAAATATGTCTATTTCAACGCTGAGTTTACCCTCCGAGTGGCGAAGAAATAATATAACCAGAGCTTGCGGAAGTACAAGTACCGCTTAAAAAGGGAAGTCGCCTTTTCTGAAGATTCGTTGAGTTTTTTCAGTGACCTTTATTTAACCACTGAATGTCCGAGCTTCACGAATTGAATGCAGTGGAAGTGAATTTCTAGCTTCTTCCTTTATTTCTGTTGAAAAAACTCCTGGTAAGTGATTTACTAGCTATACAACACATTACTGACACTTAACTAACAGCTGAATTTAACTTTCTAAACAATTAAAACTAGCTGTACTTCGTGCACAGCCATTCAACCCCATTAACAATGGTAATTATCTCCAACCATTCCATCGAATTAACAATGACAGGCAGTTAAATGGAAATTGTGTTACAAATAGACGAGTTATATAAATGGGCTTGGATCTATAAATTATAAGCAAAGAAGAGTAGCCAAGTAGAAATAATTGGAGGTCGAACCATCGTTAGAATTTTAGGTGTTACTCTTTTCCATGGATTGTCTAAAGAATATGACTGACAAGTTTTTTTTTACGGTGAAATGAGAAATTTAGTGATCGCCATGTGTTTTCAGGTGGCCTTTTATGTTTAGTGGTGATATTTTCTGGAATAGCCATTGAACGTGGCAACTGGATTTGTGGTATGTGGAGGTGTGGTCACCTTGTCCATTGAACGTTGCAACTTCAATCGCTTTTCAAGAAAATTTCAATCTTCCCGTTCTTGTATTTTCCTATGAATCCGAATGCATGGACAGCACAACTAATGGCAGAAGAAATGAATGAGGGAAAGAGCGTGGTTGCTAAGGTGATTCAAAATACAAACAGGACATCCATTGGCTAACCATCCAGCGAACAGAACTCCGTTGTAAGAAAGAAGCTCAAAATTGCTAGCTATCAATTTTAGGGTTTCTTGAATTTTTTATCTCTATTTAAAAGAATCCAAGAATCGCATAGGTTGTTTTAGAGTGTTCATCGTAACATGTTAGATAAATTTCATTACACCAACTGAATTAGGCCCAAGTTAAATACTTGTTATTTCTCTAATAGGGATCTCAAAGTTAAGCTGAAAATTGTATTATATCATTCGCATAGAATTTGATTCACAATCACTCATATAGTTTGTGAAGGGAGAGAGGAACCCTACCCCATTGCCTCATGTCATTCTCAAACATCACTGCCCCGACTTAAAAGAATAAAAGAAAAAAGACACAATACCTTCAGAAATTCATTTCTGAACATATTTAGGCTTATTTCTAAACAACGGTTCTCTATTAAAAGAAATTTCACTTATTCTAGGAAAACTTATTATAATACTCTTCACTAAAGAAATATTCAAAACTTACTCTTATATTAAATTTTATTACTAATGTTTATTAATGTAGTGAAATATTCAAAACTTACTGTTATATTAAATTTTATTACTAATGTTTATTAATTTATTCAGATAATTTTAAGATAGTAATAATCATAGTTTCAAAAATTTTAACATTTAGAATTTATTACTTTGAAATTTTTTAACATTTAGGTTGTATTAATAGAAATAAAATAAATATAATTATTATTATTAAAATAAATATAATAATTATTATTAAATAAATTTTAAAATTATAAAAAACAAGCTAAATTTTTTTATTAAATTAATGATTTTTTTTAATTTATTAAAATTTAATTAGAATTAATCAAAATAAAATAAAATAAATTTAATAGAACTATTATTGAATTGTTGATTAAATTATATTACACGAAATTGTTAAATTTATTAAAGAATTATAATAAAGTAATTTTATTATTTATTAATAAAATTTATTAAATAGATTAATAGAATATTAATTTATTAGCTACTTGGTTTTTTTTTTCTCCATATTTCACTATTTAAACTCTCACCTTGTGTCCTTTAATTTTTCACTCAAAATTGAAAATGAATTCTTTCGGATTCAAAACATGGATCGTTGTTTTATTATACTGTGGATAATCTGAAATTTCTTCAATAAACTAGAAGCACAAAAACTTGAAAACCATAATACTCAATATATTCTATGATGAGAAATATAACATATGTATTAGTTACAGAATAATTAAAAACACATATCTCCAACACCCTCTTTTTTCTTTTCCTTTTAAAACCACTTAGATTTATCCATCGAATATAAAAATTATTCAAAGTACTAAATCAATTTTGTATAAACCATTCTATTGACATTATTCAATTTCTAGCGATATTCTTTTATGGCAAGAGAGCAATGAAACATTCAACATACTAAATGTACTCATTATCAATCTTACAACATAAACTCTTGGATATGACTTTTAAATATTAATCATCATTAAAGTAATTTATATACTATTCATCCCTTTGTCACGTAGATGACCTTCTCAAAAACCTATTCATCCCTTTGTCTTCATTTAGAAAATAATTTTTTAAGTTGCTCCACACTAAATGTACAAACCAAAGACAAGAGAGGGGACCTCTCATGGCCTCTGATGCTAGTAGTGTAATTCATTTTTTATAATGTATAATGTAGGTGATTTATGGGTCTCTACTCGAAATGTAATAGACACACCTCTCATGCTTCATAATTTAGGCACTTTCTATGTAGGTAACCCTAGGCACTAGGCTTCACGCATTAGACAGCACAACGTTTTTATGAGAAATGAAACAACCATATAGTATGAAAAAAATGTTCAAGCAACATAATATTGTGGAGTATTGTGGAGTATTTACTAATAATGGCTTCAGGATACTTATACAAAAATGTTAAAAGAACACTCAAACGAAAAATTATTTAATATCACACTTTGATGGCCTCTCTCATAAGGAAGTGATGATGAGAGCTCGTTGGTATGCAATGGACACTTACACAAAAATGTTAAAAAAGCACTCAAACAACAACTTATTTAATATCACACATTGCTGGCCTCTCTCATAAGGTGGAGATGGTGAGAGCTCGTTGGTATGCTATCAAAATACATGTATTGCACTAAAAGTTATTATTCATATATTTTATTATCACACTCATATATTTATGCATACTATAACCAAGAAATTTCTTATCCTAAGGCCTAAATCACTCAATTGTTTCCAATGAGCTATTTGCTTCAATGCATAGTTTGATCCAAAAATCGGGATAAGGGGTGTGAAAAATGCTTTTTTAATAGAGTTCAAGTTATCAAGGAATTTATCTACTTTTGGTTGTTATCTGTATAGGTCTTTGAATTGCATTGTACAAATGACCTACAACTAGTCTATCTAAATGGATTATGTAATAAATTTGCTCAGAGACAAATAACCTTGAATCACACATTAAGTAGTTAAAGAACTACTTAAGCAAACATCTCACATCAGGACTAAAAATAATCATGATGCAAGTATATGGACATCGGTCTCTTTTATTCTACATTAATTGCGAATGTAAATATATATCCAGTGCAATATTTGGCATATGAAATATCAATGTTGGATGAGAAAATAAGTACAATTCACCCTAAATGTGGTGGAGCCTTTATGCAACAACAAAGAATATGGGAAAAGGGAAAAGAATGTAGTTGTTTAAATGATGTTTTCCTTCCAAAAAATAAAACACCCCAACTAATTTAGGAACTTTCTATGTAGGTTTCCCTAGTCACTAGGCTTCACACATTAGGTAGCACAACCTTTCCATGAGAAATACAACAACCATATATCATCAAAAAATTGTTCAAGAAACATAATATTGTTGAGTATTTACTAGTAATGGATTCAAGACACTTATACAAGAATGTTAAACTAGCATTTGCACCACATGTTTCAAAATAAACATTGTAAGGCAATACCATATGAAAGAGTAGCCTAGAAGAAATAAGTTGTTGCAGAGAAGGAGCCATCGTGAAGGAATGAAAGACAAATTGTGGGTGAAAATATTGATGATAAAAGTTATCAACCAGAATTTTTTTTTATAGATATTGAAATAGGAAATTGTGGGTGAAAATCCTTTGGTGATTAATAATCCTCTGAAACAAGCATGAAATAAGCATGTAACTCAAATCTCAAGTGGCACGACATCAAGGTCAACATCATAAAAATAGTTTGAATTGATTACAGACCTTAGAATGCACTTCCTTGTTACCTACAAGTTTACATTCTTGCATAGCCACCCTAAAGGATAAGGTCTTGGATGTATAATAGTTCCAGGGTTTATCTTCTTGTCTAAGTCTTTAGAAATCAAATTAGCTTGAGAATCACTATCAAAAAGTGTATCTATATTGGTATGTTTAGACATGAATCCAATATGGCAAAGTTCACTTCTTGTATCTTCATCTTGAGTTACATTGGAACAACATGAAGAACAACTGCTTACTGTGTTCTTACCTTTCAAACCAATTGTTGTAATCTTGGTTTCATCACCTAAATCTAAACCTAAGTAATGTTCAATGATTGCAGCAGTTTTTCCCTTCTCTTTGGCTTTCAGTTTGTTTTCCTTGAACCCCAAATGAAGTTGCCACCAATGGTCTTAATTATGGCCATTCTTCGAAAAATATTTACATGTGAGTTTCTCTTTCTCTCTTTTGGTAGGGTTATTTCTCTTTCCTATTCCATTAAACTTTCCCTTTCCTTTACCCTCATACACAAGGAAACTCTCACTTTTCTCATCTATACTTTGTTTCCCTCTTGCTTCTAAATGTGTGGCTTGAATGCAAATCTCATCTACGTTTGTGGGATTGAACATGAGAATAGTGTGTCTTAGGTAACTATGTAAACCCCCAATATAATTTGACAAAGTTTCTTGAGAACAAAAATTAATACAAAAAATAAGAGCCCTTCTCCTAAATTCATGAGTATAATCTTGCACACTTTTCCCTCTCAATTGTCTAAAATTCTTTGAGTCCATAATGGATTTTTGCATGTAAGCTAAATGATAGAATTTCCTTTTAATGGAAACAATAAAACTTGACCAAGAAACTGAGATATTACCATAGTTTTTAATCTCTTCTTAAGTCCTTGCTTGACACCATACAAGTGTTGATCCCTCCATCCTCAACGAATCCAATTGAAACATTATTTCATATTCTTGAAGGTGATGATTAGGATGATGATTAATATGGTGGAGACAGAGGAGGGTTTCCTCCACCACCCTTTGAATCCTTATGTTCATCCTTTTCATCCCTCCCTTCAAAGAGGATCCTAACCCTTTTAGTTAGTTCATAGAAAGCATACTTGTATGCTTCCTCCTCTAAAATACCTTTAATCTCTGCAAAAGCTCACATGATGGCTATGTATTGAAGCTCAGCTTCCAGTGCAACTTCTACCTCATGAATCTCACCTAGATATAAAACTTGAGATGCTTCAAGTGCAGTTGTGAGTGAAAATTTGGGTGGAGATGGTGCCCTAGTGGCTCTCCTTCTGGTCCTAACCTTAGGACTAGCAGCCAATAGTTTACCTTCTCCTCTCTGCAACTTTAACCTTGTAAGCATCCTAAATTTTTAACCATTAAAACCTTAGTTGCACATAACTCAAGAAAATCAATGAAATAACCTTTCAACCTTTTCTCTGATACCACCTCGATCTGAATCTGAATGTTAGTTTTGTTGTGCTAATTTCACCTTCCAAATTATAAATAAGTTGATGATCTTTTGATACATGTGCATATGCTTCTTGAGGTGTTTCTGAGTATCAAAATGATCCATTATCACAATTTTTTGATGAAGTAGTTCATGCCTCCTGGGCTAAATCTCCTTGGTACAACTTCCATGGCTTCGGCCTATGTGTTAGCTCAAAATGAAAAAAAAAATTGTTTATAATCCTCTACTACTCCTAAAACCTACTTCAATGTGTTTAGAATGTCCAATTCATCCGAAATAGACTTTTCTTGAGCCAAATTTTGTTGAATTTTGCAAAAGTTATGGCCTCCTCAATTCTCGCCTACAAAACCCCACTAAATCTAGAAAGAACTCTAGTTATGGTTGCTAATTTTGGAGATCTGCCGAAATTGGAAGACTCTACCAAACAGGCCTCTATATTAATCAGAATTAATTGACTTTTAATTTGGAGTTAATTATCGAATTAGCGCTAAACACACATTTAATTAAATATAGATTACAATAAGATTAGCGCAAATTTAATACAGTTATTGATTATTAAGCATGTTTAACCCCATGCTTAGTGGAGTGTTCCACCCCTAGTTGTAGCCCAACGATGACATATATGAGGGGACTGGCCCCCTCCACCGCCCGACGCTTCAAATGATATGATAACATATATAATTCAGTAGCATATAGAGTTAAGTTACAAGGTTGTGGTATAGTGGTAGAATGGTGTGTTCTCTTGTGGGAGGTCGTGGGGTCGAGCCCTGAATTCTACCCTTCCGCTCGTATTAATATTTCGACCCAAACTATATTATATGCCCGACCTTTGGATATATTACATTTGATAATTGGAAGTTTGACTGTATATGAAATTCACCCATACCTTCATCCACCAGAGGGGGCACGTGGTAGCCCCTGGTTACCCCACATGTCTGCCTCTAGTTGGAATATTTCAACCATATAATAAAAAATTTCATTCAACCATTGAACTATGAAATTCGGAAATTTGACCTTAGTGGTAAAAAAAATTTCGTCTTCCGAACATTCCAATGAATTGTGCAGTGACACTTATCACAGTGTCATTGGGAGAAAATGATGGAATATTCCTAGAACATCCCTTTTTTGTTGACTAGGCTATCATGTCACCATTCTATCACTTTTGCAATTTTTTTTACTTGTTTAGGAAAATGAAAAATAGGCTCTATCTTCCTCATCCAGAGTGGGTGAGTTGTTTTTTGTCCTTTAGTTTCCAATTAATTCTTAACAATTGCATTTTTGAGCTTAACAATGATCACCTGGTGATTGAGTGTGCTTGTGTGTGTGTGTTTCTTTTAAGAAGGAAAATTATCTACTGAAGTGTGTAAATATAAAATAAAATGAGTCCTAATTCAAAAAACCTAGGATGTTACAATACAATTTATAGGATTGATAAGGGTGAGTTGAATAATAATATCAAATAATATCGCTCCATTTTGAGCACACGCAAAATTTACAAGTTTGTTTAGCTTTTTTATTTATGTTGACATAAAAATATTTCGAAATAGAGTTTCATATGCCCTATTTTTTCTAAACACAAAGAATAGTGGGTCATGGTAAGCTAAGACTTCAATAATGATCCATAATGAAAAAATGAATGGGTAAGGATTTTCACTTTTTTATCATAGCTACAAGTGAAATTTTACGGGCTAATATTCCCAAGTGGGGTAATACAGGCTGATATTCCCAAGTGGGGTAATATTTAATGTTTTTCCAAAATCAATTAGTCAATTTCCATTTAAAAAATAAAAAATGGCCAGATTTTATAGTATTAAATTATTTTACCTTGAAAATACCCAATATTATATATTCTTTAATATAAAATAATTAGAAATCTAAACATTTTTACAAAGTTATCATCAAACATTTTAAGATTTGGGTATTAGGCACTAGTAATATTTTCCATGATTCCTAAACCTTAAGATAAACAACTATCCTTAAAACTATGTTACCTACTGCAATTAATATATGCAAAGACCGAGCTCTATTTGCATCTCTTTGAGTAGGAATTTGACAAATCAAGCATTCTATACTTGACAACAACTCCATCATAGAGATAAGATAATTATAGTGGAACATAATGTTATAGTCATGTACTCTGAGAGGTAAATCTATATTACTTAGTTCATTGTTAATCTTAGTTTGACATTTTCTAAGCTAAACATTATATTTTCCCTTATTGTTTACTAACTAAAATAAATTATGGCACAATTAATAACTACACTAACCTACTTTAGCTAGAACTTTATTACTTTGTACATCTCTACAGATTGAGGTGTATCTACATATTGTTAGACTAAAGAAATGAATTTCATATATGTTAGATTAATGTAGATAATCATATATATATTATGATATTTTAGAATTTAATACATTATATAAGTTTTTTTTATTTCAAAATTATGTAATATCTCAAATCCCTTGGACTTGAATTATTAGACACCTAGGAGATTATCACATATATATTTTATAAGTTATTTTAATTTGTTAATGGAGTCATCCTCTTTCATTTATAAATATCTAATATTCTTTCCATAAAAAAATATAAAATTATTTTTATTTAGTTTTATTCCATCATAGTAAACAAAAACAATATTTCAATTTTTAATCGTAATAAAATATTTTACATTATCCAACTCATCAATTAATATGAAATGTATGATTTAAATATGTCTATTTCAATAAATCTCTCCCTAAAATCACAAAAAATAAATATATTTCATTTAATATTTTTTATGATCGTTCCACTAATCTCAACGATAAATCTTTGGAAGATCCAATGCTGAGTTTGTTGGAATATGTAATTACAACTTGTCTTTAGTTGTGATTCTCTCTATGTATAGAGTCTGTTCCTATTCTATAGGTTAGTTCCTAGTTTAGTGTGAGGTTGAGATATTCTCTCAACCAAATTATTGTGCGTCTAAGATAGCTTCTCTATCTTGAGACAATTCCTTATTTATATATGTAACTTGATTTAATTAATGAATATAGCTTGTATGCTCAGTTTCTAAGTTGGTATCAGAGCTCATTTGGGCCTGGGCCTGGATAAAAGAGTATTTGTTTGTTTTAGTTTTGTTTGTCCATTCATCACTATTCGAACATTTATCTATGGAGCGATCTCGGAGAGATGAAGTAGGATCCCTTTATCTCATGAGCTCTTCTGGAATTAAAATCTCTACATAATCGTTTCTTCTAATATTTCAAATCTATTTCAAATCAAATTACTGGCTCTTACTTCGAGCGGATATCTGAGATCTCGTATTGGTTTTGTTTGAATTCGGAGGAAATGAGATAAATTATCAGCATTCACATTGGTCAAGTCCGAAGTTCAAGCGGTTCCTGTATGAGGCCGGGAACCTGATGTCGCTTCAGTACCATTTCGTGCCGAGAAGGATCATGGCAGAGGAATGGAGGAATGAAAACCATCAGGCTTTGAACAAATATGGGCAGCATTGGTTTGATGGGGAGAGCCAACGATCTGGTGGATTGGAATATAGAGCCATGAGGATGAATAACTTATTTTCTCATACAGGATCACAGTCCTTTGGAGGTATAATACAAAATCTGATGCAATTGATGCTGCCATTAACTAGGTGAAAATGTTTTACATAAGCAAAAGAACCATGTTTATTGAAATTTATGCTGGTAGTCATCCAACCTATGACTGGGCGCTTAGGATGTAGACCATGACATTGATGGATATTCACAATGTTGAAACCATGAACAGGGTTTCAGAAACCCTAGCAGCCGTTGGTGGAGAGGATTTTCCAGGGTTGCACATATACGACACCAAGAATGCGTCCAATGTGAAGAGCCTGACTTGGTCTAACAAATCCGACACACACGATCCTGGTTGTCGACAAGGAGAGGCTTGAGGTTTCTCGATAGGTTAGCCAACAAAATGGTAACTCTGCGCACTCCAAGGTTTCGCCGATTTTCCATTTTTTGAATTCTTAGAACCTTCTCATGGTCAGAGGTGTACATGGTGGCGCCTTTGGATACTTTAATTACATTCGCCTCTTCGACTCAAGGGCAGACAAGATTGTGTGGGATTGGATTGAGAAAAATACTAACGCTGATCCGAGGATGATAGAACGAGACAGCTTCGCAGATGTGCTGGTGATCGAAGACCTGCAGTGGAAGCTGATCGATAGCATGTTGATTGGTGCGTCTGCTGGGAGGATTGGTCTGACTTGTGATGGTGGTGGATCCTCTACTATACAGCTGCTGGTTGTTGTCTCTTCATGTACTTGGGCAGTTTTTATTCACGGAAGTGGCATATGTTGTGTTATCGTTGGCATATAAAGCAGAAAGAAAATTGATTTCATCTCTCTTCTTGCTATATGTGTTGTGCTTGCAACATTTTTCTTTGTGCGAAGGCATCGATTAATACATGTTGGAAATCATTTATCTGTTTGTAAATTTCATGGTTTGGGCATATTAAAAACAAATCTAGATTTTCTTGTGAATTTTTGTCGAGGTTAAACGAAAGAGGATTGGAATTCCAATGTTGTGGACCAACTTTTTGATTTGGATTTTGGAGCTTTCAGGTGTCATAAGAGGTGCAGAAGCACCTGGAGTTGTTGGGAGGCTTCCAGCTTCCTTTGTTTGGGATCAATCTAGTTGAAGGTTGAACAAATTTCTAGCATGGTCTCATGGCGCAACAGTGAAGTGAGCCAAGGGAAGTGTGGTGAGCTGCCTCGACGTGATTATGTTTCTATACAGGTTGAAGATGAAACAAATTTTCTTCATGAATTATTCTACTTTCATGTCAAGACTGGTCAGCTTAACATCTAAATGCATTTATGTAAATCTGGTTAAAAGAATTAAATGTTGTATTGTTGTGACATTTAGTTTTGGAAACTATTGTCGTGAGTGTGAGTCTTTATTGGAATTGCCCATTCCGACAATAGACAAATTTATTTTTAGGAATGATATACTACCAGATATAATGAAGTCATGACAATGAAAATGGCATCATAGATTGGAGGATGATCGAGTTTGTGTGTGCCGAGTGTGATGGAAACATATCTGCATGTTGAAATAGTGAGGATATTATCTTGATAATGGGTCTTTGTTGTTGCAGCTTGTCAGTGAGCATGAGGAGGCATGCTTGGAAGCAGTTACCCTACCTTCATACTGTGAACAGGGAAAGTGGCATTATGTTGCGGTTCAAGGGGAATTGGATACTAAAATGAGAACTTTTTGTGTATAAAATGGTTGAATTTTATGCATGTTGACAATGAATTTGTGGAAAACATAGGATTGGACCATGGAGTCCTGGCTGTGATAAGCCTTTGTGACTGTGTTGAGCCTGTGTGTCTATGGTGAGCCTTTGTGGCTATGGTGAGCCTTCATGGGTCTGGTGAGCCTTCGTGGCTATGTTGAGCCTTCATGGCTGTGGTGAGCCTTCATGGCTACGTTGGGCCTTTGTGGCTATGGTGAGCCTTCGTGGCTAAGTTGAGCCTTTGTGGCTACATTGTATCTCCTCAAGGTTGAGCACCTGAGCGGTGGAGGTGAATTACTACTTGTCAAAATGTGAACTAGAAAGCAGATGAAAGGGTGTTTCTCATGCATGAAGCAACGTGGAGCTATCAGTTGTCAGTGATATGATAGGGATCCGATCGAAGACAACGTGCAGTGTGTGATCTTGGATCTTCTCACAATAGTAGTGTGGGCAGTGTTTTGGTGAACTGAAATGCGGGGCAAACTGTCCACAGCAGTGAATGGCATGGCCATGGGTTGAAAAATTGCATTATCATTTGGTATTATTTGTTTGAAAGCATGACTATTTGTGTATGTTAGGGAAAATGAAATATTTCATGATGGACATATTTTGGAACTAAAATTAATATACATATTGAGATTAGTCACATAAATATGAAGTTAGTTGCTGTTAGAATTGACTACTCTAACAAATGACAAGTTAAGGATGGAGTTCCAAGTTCTAATTGACAAGTACAAAGCCAAAGTAATGGTGTATTCCAGCATATGAATAGTGCGGTGTTTGTGGAGGTGAATGGTATGGTGAGAAGAAAAGCAGGATGGGAAATCAAGTTTGTGAGAGTTTGTTTTGTGTGAGTTTATTGGAATAGACTCATGACCATGAGTATGAGTCACAGTTTGTAATTAGAAGAAAATCTACAAGTCATTTATTGTTTGTACATGCTGAAACACCCAGAGAAGCATGCGTACCCCTTTGTTATATGTTCCCTCTGTCAGAGATTTTTAACACCCTGGAAGAGTGTTTCATGCGGGATGGATACACTTGAGTGGGCTGTATTGGTTTTATACTCCATAAGGTGAAATTTATATCAAGGGAGAGTTAAACGAGAGCTTGCATGAACCATGTATGTGAAGGAATTCCTAGTAGACTGACGGTTGCAGCAGTTGGAACCCATGCATTTCGGTAGATGGTTGTTCCTTTATATGGACATCGATAATAGCATGAACAAGATACAAAGTGTAATTACCAAATAGAACCAGTGTAATTACGAAACAGGACCAGTTGTAGATTTTGCAAATAGATATTGAGACAAGTAGGCATTAAGGGGGAGTGTTGGAATATGTAATTCCTACTTGTATTCAGTTTTGATTCTCTATATGTATACAATCTATTCTTATTCTATAGGTTAGTTCCTATTTTAGTGTGAGGTTGAGATATTCCCTCAACCAAATAATTGTGTGTCTAAGATAGCTTCTCTATCTTGAGACAATTCCTTATGTATATATGTAACTCGATTTAATTAATGAATATAGCTTCTATGCTCAGTTTCTAAGTTTACCCTTTGAGTGGCGAAGAAATAATATAACCAGAGCTTCGAAAAGTAAAAGTACTGGTTAAAAAGGGAAGTGGAAGTGAATTACTAGCTTCTTCCTTTTTTCGGTTGAAAAAACTCCTGGTAAGTGATTTACTATCTATAAAACATATTACTGACACTTAACTGACAACCGAATTTAATTTTCTAAGCAATTAAAACTAGTTTTACTTCATGCATAGCCATTCAACCCCATTAACAATGGTAATTATCTCCAACCATTCCATCAAATTAACAATGACAACCAGTTAAATTGAAATTGTGTTACAAATAGACAAGCTATATAAATGAGCTTGGATCTATAAATTATAAGCAAAGAAGAGCAGCCAAGTATAAATAATTGGAGGTCGAACCATCATTATAATTTTAGGTGTTACTCTTTTCCATGGGATTGTCTAAAGAATATTGATCGAAAAATATGGTAAAGTTTTTTACCATGAAATGAGAAATTTAGTGATCGCCATAGGTTTTTAGGTGGCCTTTTATGTCTAATGGTGATATTTTATGGAATAGCCATTGAACTCGCAACTTTGGATTTGTGCATGTGGAGGTGTGGTCTCCTTGTCCATTGAACGTTGCAACTTCAAATCTCTTTTCAAGAAAATTTCAATCTTTCCCGTTCTTGTATTTTCCAATGAATGCAAATGCATGGACAATGAAACTAATGGCAGAAGAAATGAATGAGGGAAAGAGCATGGTTGCTAAGGTGATTCAAAATACAAACACGACATCCATTGGCTAACCATCCAAACGAAAACGAACTCCGTTGTAAGAAAGAAGCTCAAAATTGCTAGCTATCAATTTTAGGGTTTCTTGAATTTTTTATGTCTATTTAAAAAAAATCACAAGAATTACATATGTTGTTTTAGAGTGTTCATAGTAACATGTTAGATATATTTTATTACACCAATTTAATTAGGCCCAAGTTAGATACATGTTATTTCTCTAATAGCAATCTCAAAGTTAAGTCGAAAATTGTATTATATCATTCGCATAGAATTTGATTCACAGTCAGTCATATAGTTTGTGAAGGGAGAGAGAAACCCTACCAGATTGCCTCATTTCATTCTCAAACATCACTGCCGTGACTTAAAAGAATAAAAGAAAAAAGACACAAAACCTTCTAAAAATCATTTCTAAGCATATTTAGGCTTATTTCTAAACAACAATTATCTATTAAAAGAGATTTCACTTATTCTAGGAAAACTTATTATAATACTCTTCACTAAATAAATATTGAAAACTCACTCTTATATTAAATTTTATTATTAATGTTTATTAATTTATTTAGATAATTTTAAGATAGTAGTAATTATAATTTCAAAAAATTTTAACATTTAGAATTTATTACTTGAAATTTTTTAACATTTAGGTTGTATTACTAGAAATAAAATAAAAATAATTATTATTATTAAAATAATATAATTATTATTGTTAAATAGATTTTAAAATTTAAGAAACAAGGTAATTTTTTTAATTAAATTAATGAATTTTTTTAATTAAAATTTAATTAAAAATTAATCAAAATAAAATGAAAATAAATTTAATAGAACTATTATTGAATTGTTATTAAATTATATTACACAAATTTGTTAAATTTATTAAAAAATTTATAATAAACTAATTTTATTATTTATTAATAAAATTTATTAAATAAATTAATAGAATATTAATTTCGTTAGCTACTTGGTTTTTTTTCTCCATATTTCACTATTTAAACCTTCACCTTGTGTCCTTCTTTTATTCGTCATTTCAACATCTTATCTTGAAGATGAATTCCTTTGGGATTTCAAAACATGGATCATTGTTTTATTATCTTGTGGATAATCCGAAAGTTTCCTCAACAAACTAGAACCACAAAAAACTTGAAAACCATAATACCCAATATATTCTATGATGAGAAATATAACATATGTATTAGTTACGGAATAATTAAAAACACATATCTCCAACAACCTCTTTTTTTCTTGTCCTTTTAAAGCCATTTAGATTTATCCATCCAATATAAAAATTATTCAAAGTACTAAATCAATTTTGTATAAACCATTCTATTGACATTATTTGATTTCTAGCTATATCTTTTTGATGGCAAGAGAGCAATGAAACATTCAACATACTAAATGTACTCATTATCAATCTTACAACATAAAATATTTGCATATGAATTTTAAATATTAATCATCATTGAAGTAATTTATATACTCTACCAAGATTTTATTGCCATAGTCACGTAGATGACCTTCTCAAAAAACCTATTCATCCCTTTGTCTTCATTTAGAAAATAATTTTTTAAGTTCCTCCACACTAAATGTACCAACCAAACACAAAGAGAGGGGACCTCTCATGGCCTCTCATGCTAGTAGCGTAATTCCTTTTTTTATAATGTATAATGTAGGTGATTTATGGGTCTCTGCTCAAAATGTAAGGGCACACCTCTCATGCTTCATTATTTAGGCACTTTCTATGTAGGTAACCCTAGGCACTAGGCTTCACGCATTAGGTAGCACAACCTTTTTACGAGAAAATGAAACAACCATAGAGTATGAAAAAAATTGTTCAAGCAAACACATATTGTGGAGTACTTGTGGAGTATTTACTAATAATGGCTTCAAGATACTTATACAAAAAATGTTAAAAAAACACTCAAATGACAAACTTATTTAATATCACACTTTTTACGGCCTCTCTCATAAGGGAGTGATGATGAGAGCTTGTTGGTATGCTATCGACACTTATACAAAAATGTTAAAAAAATCACTCAAACAACAACTTATTTAATATCACACATTGTTTGGCCTCTCTCATAAGGGAGTGATGGTGAGAGCTCATTGGTATGATATCAAAAATACATCTATTGCACTAGAAGTTATTATTCCTATATTTTATTATCACACTCATATATTTATGCATACTATAACCAAGAAATTTTCTTTATCCTAATGCCTAAATCACTCAATTTTGGCCAATGAGCTATTTGCTTCAATGCATAGTTTTGAACTAAAAAATTGGGATAAGGGGTGTGAAAAAATGTTTTTTTTAATAGAGTTCAAGTTATCGAGGAATTTATCTACTTTTTGGTTGTTATATGTATAGGTCTTTGAATTGCATTGTCCAAATGACCCACAACTAGTCTATCTAAACGAGATTATGTAATAAATCTTCTCGGAGACAAATAACCTTGAATCACACTATAGTTAAAGAACTACTTAAGAAAACATCTCACATCGGGATTAAAAAATAATCACAATGCAAGTATATAGGTTTTTGTCTCTTCTATTCTACATTAAATGCGAATGTAAATATATATCCAAAGTGCAAAATATTTGGCATATGAAATATCAATGTTGGACAAGAAAATAAGTACAATTCACCCTAAATGTGGTGGAGCCTTAATGCAACAACAAAGAATATATGCGAGAGGGGAAAAAGAATGTAGTTGTTTAGATGATGTTTTCCTTTTCAAAAAAATTAAACACCTCAAACTAATTTAGGCACTTTCTATGTAGGTTTCCCTAGTCACTAGGCTTCACACATTAGGTAGAACAACCTTTTCTATGAGAAATGCAACAACCATATAGCATGAAAAATTTGTTTCAAGAAAACATAATCTTGTTGGGTATTTACTAGTAATGGATTCAAGACACTTATACAAGAATGTTAAACTAGAAATTGCACCACATGTTGCAAAAGAAACATTGTAAGGCAATACCATAGGAAAGAATAGCCTAGAAGAAATAAGTTGTTGCGTGAGAAGGAGCCATCATGAAGGAATGAAAGAAAGAATTTTGCTTCGCATGGAAGAAAGTAGTGGAGGTTTCAAAAAATATTGATGATAAGAGTTATCAACCAGTAAAAAAATTTGTGATTAATAATCCTCTGAAAACAAGCATGAAATGAGCATGTAACTCAAATCTCAAAGTAGCATGACATCAAGGGTCAACTTCATTAAAATAGTTTGAATTGATTGCAAACCTTAGAATGGACTTCCTTGTTACCTACAAGTTTACATTCTTTCATATCCACCCTAAAGATAAGGTCTTGGATGTCTAATGTCTTGGGGTTTAGCTTCTTGTCTAAGTCTTCAAAAATCAAATTAGCTTGAGAATCACTATAAAATAGTGTATCTATATCGGTATGTTTTAGACATGAATCCAATATGGAAAAGTTCAATTCTTCTATCTTCATCTTGAGTTACATTGGAACAATATGAAGAACTAGTGCTCATCGTGTTCTTACCTTTCAAACCAATTGTTGTAATCTTGGTTTCATCTCCACGAATATCGAACCTAACGTCATGTTCAATGATTGTAGTAGTTTGTTCCCCTTCTCTTTGGCTTTTAGTTTGTTTGCCTTGAACCCGAATGAAGTTGCGAGCAATGGTCTTCATCATGGGGACATTCTTCGAAAAAATGTTTACATGTGAGTTTCTCTTTCTCTCTTTGGTAGGAGTTATTTCTCTTTCCTCTTACGTTAAACTTTCCCTTTCCTTTACCCTCATACTCAAGGAAACTCTCACTTTTCTCATCTATACTCTGTTTCCTCTTGCTTTCTAAATGTGTGGCTTGAACGCAAATCTCATCTAAGTTTTTGGGATTGAACATGAGAATAGTGTGTCTCAAGTAACTATGCAAACCCCCAATATACTTTTAACAAAGTTTCTTGAGAACACAAATTAATACCCAAAATAAGAGCTCTTCTCCTAAATTCATCAGGTACAATATCGCACACTTTTCCCTTTCAATTGTCTAAAATTTCAGTGAGTCCATAACGGATTTTTTGCATGTAAGCTAAAGGATAGAATTTCCTTTTAATAGCAACATTAAAAATTTACCAAGACATTGAGATCTTACCATAGTTTTTTAATCTCTTATTAAATCCTTACTTCACACTATACAAGTGTTGATCCCTCCATCGTCAAGGAATCAATCAAAACTTTATGTCATCTCATTTGAAGGCTCTCAACTCTAAAATAAACCTCCAATTGGACAAATCCAATTATCGAGCCTCTCTACATTCACTTCGCCATTATACAGTTAGAATCTCAAACTTGAAATCAAGTTTGAGTAAGGGAGTTTTTCCATTTTTCGCTTTTGAGTGAGTATGGGTGGTTTTGGGCACGTTGAAGTGGAAGATGATGATGATGATGAATATGGTGGAGATCGGAGGAGTGTTTTCCTCCACCACCCTTGGAATCCTATGTTCATCACTTTTCGTCCCTCTCTTCAAATAGGATCCTCAACCCTTTCGGTTTGGTCATAGAAAGCCTACTTTAGCATGCTTCCTCCCGATGAAATACCTTCGTCTCTCCAAAAGCTCACATGATGGCTATGTATTCAAGCTAGCTTCTAGTGCAACTTGTACCTCATCAATCTCACCTAGATATAAAACTTGAGATGCTTCAAGTGCGCTGTGAGTGAAAATTTGGGTGGAGATGGTGCCCTAGTGGTTCTCCTCTTCTTCTAGTCCTAACCTTAGGACTAGCGACCGACAGTTTCCCTTCTCTTCTTTGCATCTTTAACCCTTGTAATAATCACAAATTTGTAACAATTCAAAAATTCTACTTGCACATAACTCGAGAAAATCAAATGAAATAACCTTTCAACCTTTGCTCCTCGATACCACCCGGATCTGAATTTGTATGTTATTTTTGTTGTGCTAATTTCTACCTTCGAATTATAAATAAGTTGATGATCTTTTGCTTCATGTCCATAGGCTTCTTGTGGTGTTTTGAGTATCAAACATGTAAATTTATTGAGTTTTATGTTAAATATGTGAAGCTTAATCAGTATTAAAACATAATGCTAAACAACAACAATAAATTGTACAACAAACCATTAAAATGATCCATTAACACATTTTTTTGATGAATTAGTTCACCCTATCGGACTAAATCTCCTTGGTCCAACTTCCATGGCATGGGCCTTTGTATTAGCCGAAAAAGAAAAAAAGAAATGTTGTTTAGAATCCTCTACTACTCCTAAAACCTATCAATGTGCTTAGAATGTCCAATTCATACTGAAATAGACTCTTCTTGATCTCAATTTTGCGAATTTTGAAAAATTTATGGCCTCCTCAATTCTCGCCTACAAAACCCCACTAAATGCGAAAGAACTCTAGTTAGGGAATGCTAATTTTGGGAGATGCCGAAATTGGGAGACTTCTACCAAAGAAGGCCTCTATATTAATCGTGATTAATTAACTATTAATTGGGAGTTAACTATCGAATTAGCGATGAAACACACATTTAATTAAATATAGATTACAACAATATTAGCACAAATTTAATATAGTTATTGATTATTAAGCACGTTTAACCCCCACGACTAGTGGAGTGCTCCACCCCTAGTTGTAGCCCAGTAGTGACATATATGAGGGGGTGGCCCCCTTCACTACCCAAAGCTTCAACGATATGATAACATATGTAATTCGATGACACATAGAGTTAAGTTACAAGGTTGTGGTATAGTGGTAGTTTGGTGTGTGCTGCTTGGGGGAGGTCTGGGGCTCTAGCCCCTGACCTCTGCCCTCCACTCCGTATTAATTTTGCCATGAAACTATATTATATGCCCAGACCTTTGGATATATGACATTTGATAATTCGAAGTTTGACCATATATGAAATTCACACATACCTTGGATCACTGTAGAGGGGCACGTGGCAGCCTCGGTTACCCCATGTGTCTACCTCTGGTTGGACTATTTCAACCATATAATAAAAAAATGTCATTCGATCATTGAACTATGAAATTCGGAAATTCGACACTGTAGTGGTCATTTGTCTTCCAAACTTTCCAGCGATTCCCGTAGTGACACTTGTCACAGGATGTCATTGGGAGAAAATAATGGAATATTCCTAGAACATCCCTTGTGTTGACTAGTCCGTCATGTCACCATTCTCTAACTTTTGCATCTTTTTTTTAACTTTCTTTACGAAAAATGAAACAACATGCTCTATCTTCCTCATCCGAAGTGGGTTTTCAATGAAACAGAATTGCGTTGGATTTTTGGCGATGAGTTGTTTGTTGTCCTTCGACTTACCAATCAATTTCGAAACACTTGCATTTTTTAGCTTAACACCGATCTGGTGATTGAGTGCGCTTGTGTGTCCGTGTGTTTTTTAAGAAGGAAAATTATCTACCTGAAGTGTCTAGATATAAAATAAAATGAGTCCTAATTCAAATAAACCCTGGATGTTACAATAAGAATTGTAGGATTAAGAAGGGTGAGTTGAATATATATTATCAAATAATGTCGCTCCATTTTTGAGCACACTCAAAATTTACAAGTTTGTTTAGCCTTTTTATTCACGTTGACGTAACAATATTTCGAAATAGAGTTTCATATGCATTATTTTTTTCTAAACACAAAGATAGTGGATGATGGTAAGCTAAGACGTCTAATAATGATCCACAATGAAAAAAATGAATGGGTAAGGATTTTCACTTTTTTTATCATAGGTACATGTGAAATTTTAGGGGCTAATATTCCCAAGTGTGATACGAGCTGATATTCCCAAGTGGGGTAATATTCAATGTTTTTCCAAATTCAATTAGTCAATTTCCATTTAATAGCTAAATTTTATTGTATTAAATTATTTTACCTTGAAAATACCAAATATTATATATTCTCTAATATAAAATAATTAGAAATCTAAACATTTTTACATAGTTATCATCAAACATTTTAATATTTGGGTATTAGGCACTAGTAAGATTTTCCATGATTGGTAAAACCTTAAGATAAACAACTATCCTTAAAACTATGTTACCTACCGTAATTAATATGTCAAAGACTGTGTTTCTATTTGCATCTCCTTTGAGTAGGACTGACAAATCAACATTCTATACTTGACAACAACTCCATCATAGAGATAAGATAATTATAGTGGAACATAATGTTATAGCCATTTATTCTCGAGAGGTACATATATATTACTTAGTTCTATTGTTAATCTTAGTTTGACATTTTCTAAGCTAATATCATATTTTTCCTTATTATTTACTAACTAAAATAAATTATACATCAATTTATAACTACACTAACCTACTTTAGCACAACTTTATTACTTTCTACATCTCTAGACTGAGGTGTCTCTACATATTGTTCGACTTAAGAAAAAATAAATTATATATATATTAGATTAATGTAGATGATCGTATATATATTATGATATTTTAAAAATTTAATAAATTATATAAGATTTTTTATTTTAAAAATTAGGTAATATCCCAAATCCCTCGAACTTAAATTATTAAACACCTAGGAGATTATCACATATATATTTTTATATGTTATTTCAATTTTCGTTAATGTAGTCATTTCTCTTTCATTTATAAATATCCAATATTCTTTCCGAAAAAAATAAAATTATTTTTATTTAGTTTTATTCCATCATAGTTAACCAAAACAATATTTCAATTTTTAATCGTAATAAACTATTTTACATTATCCAACTCATCAATTAATATGAAATGTATGATTTAAATATGTCTATTTCAATAAATCTCCCTCTAACACTCACAAAAATAAATATATTTCATTTAATATTTTTTATGATCGTGAAGCTCAACGATAAATCTTTGGAAGATCCAGCTGGAAGTTTTCCCTCCAGGGACTACGAAGAAATAATAGCTATCGGAAGTACAAGTACCGCTTAAAAAAGGGAAGTCGACTTTTTCGAAGATTCGTTGAGTTTTTTGATAACTTTATTTAACCACTGAATGTCCAAGCATCACGAATGGAATGAAGTGGAAGTAAATTACTAGCTTCTTCCTCTATTGAAAAAACTCGTGGTAAGTGATTTACTAGCTACACAACACATTACTAACACTTTCAATTCACAATTAACTTTAATTTTCTAAACAATTAAAAACTAGTTGTACTTCATGCATGTACCATTCAACCCCATTAGCAATGGTAATTATCTCCAACCATTCCATCGAATTAACGATGTACCGCTAAATGGAAATTGTGTTACAAATAGACGAGTTATATAAATGGGTTTGGATCGATAAATTATAAGCAAAGAAAGATCATAGCTAGTAGAAATAATTGGGAGGTCGAAGCCATCGTTAGAATTTTAGGTTTTAGTCTTTTCCATGGATTGTCTAAAGAATATGACTGACAAGTTTTTTTTTACAATGAAATGAGAAATTTCGTGATCGCCATGGGTTTTGAGTGGCCTTTTACGCTTTTAATGGTGACATTTTCCGGAATAGCCATTGAATCGTTGGAACCGTATTTGTGGTATGTGGGAGGTGTGGTTCCTGTCCGGGCCTCCGACTTCGATAACTCTTTCGAAGAAAATTTCAATCTCTCCCAGTCCTGTATTTTCCTCCATGGACGTAATGCATGGGACAGCCTAAACTAACAAGCGTAAGAAATGAATGCGTGGAAAGAGCACGTGACAAGCTAAGGCAGACCTCAAAATACAAACAGACATCCATCGAGCTATCCATCCACGTAACATACCTCACTCTGCTAATTTTTTTCTTTTTTTCTAATCGACTTTTAATTACCATGTTTATCTCAATCATGTTTAACCTAAGTATTATTCCTATCACGTACCTCTTTTTACTTCTATGCACTTCCTCGAATATAACCATGATATGTATGATAATTGATTTTCGTACCAATTAGCTCTTATGAGATGTCGATTCACACTTCTCATGTCCGGGCAACATAATTTAACCCTTATATCATGATCATTTAACAAATTTTTCCACTAGTCGATAATTTCATAAAAGAGTGCCGTAGTTAATTTCATCTATTATAACTCTATGAAATGTCTTCGTGAACCCCATTATACTTATATGTCACATTTTTAATGGTAACGAATATTTAATCTATTTCCATTTTACTTACCCCTACTCTTCTTAATTCATTACCCATATCGTTACATGGTTATTTTTATTGTTTTAATACATTTGCAAAGACGCATTCCTATGTACGCATCGTTCCCTTTGGAATTTGGCGTTTACACGACCCTTGTAACGTGGGTTGCTCATAAACCATAACGTGAAGACTATATTTACTTCCCTTCCACAATTTTTAGCTCACGTCGAGTCTCATACCAACCCTACGATATTGTGATTTTCCGAGAGGTCTTCCACGTATGGCTTATGGTTTTTAGTGTAATGTCTTTGGGGTACGTCGCATCTTAATCTCTCTTGTTTGTTATGGAGTCGTCTCTCGTCGCATTATCAATGCGTGATCATTTGAATCTTGTACGTTCTTGGTGAATGCTACGGTATAAGATTTGTATTTCTCTCAAGCCTCAAAAACAATGGTATTCTAATTCCCTTTCTATGGTCATGAATTTAATTCAAGCGTATCAATACATATCGCCTTACATCTTTTACCGTCGATTGTACTCCCCATCATTATACTTTGATCCGTGTCTCCCTTTGTGGATGGCCACCACGTGGATGTTGGGATCATCCTTGGGGTTTCTTAGCTCGGATACTATATCGGTTTATTTACCATGTGGTTTACCATTTCTCGGGTGTTTTCTCCATGAAGGTACTCTTCCGGTTATTCCCCTGGGCAAATCGAATGATGGACTTCGCCTTTGTTTTCGATATGTATGGTCGACCTCGTGCCGATGTAATATGGTAAGTATTCCTCCAAATTTTATTGCGTACCTTTGTAGATAATGACTGTAGATAATCATTATTGTTTCTTTTGTTTTACGCCCTCCTTACATTTTATTTTGGCATTGAGTAACTAACTCGATGCGGGGGTTTAATTGTGTGGGCGACTAGTAATACATATGGCTTTTCTTGTCGTTTATCTCCCCAAGAGATTCATATCGTTTGGTCTTCTCGCAACTTACGTTTGCGAGCCAAGGGTAATCGTTTTCCCTCCTTCCGCACCACCTGCGTTGTTTTTCGCTCGAATTGTTGCCATACCGATTATCAAATCTAGATTCTCGACTTTCGTGCCTTCTTCTATCGAAGGTATTGCTTGGATGAGAAGAAGTTAGCATTTGATATGGTAATGAAATTTCCCTTCTATGTTTTTGGTAGAAATAGAAGGTTTTGTATTGCATTCACTAACAACTTTCGAGTTGGTTGTATCAACGTGCATCGAGTTTGTCCGAGCCATAACGACATGCTTAATTCCCACGTCTATCGTTTTGGCTTCCGGTACCCATGTTTTAATGTCAATATTCTTTTATTCCAGGTTAGTTGTGAATTGAAGATTTTCATCTATCCAACTATCTCGCCGAGAATGATTTCTTCCTCTT
This sequence comes from Pinus albicaulis, assembly GCA_034641835.2. Lineage (NCBI taxonomy): Eukaryota > Viridiplantae > Streptophyta > Pinopsida > Pinales > Pinaceae > Pinus > Pinus albicaulis. The sequence continues at coordinate 516,296,644 of CM076584.1, read as the reverse complement.
ATAAATTTTAGTTTTCTCTCGTAGAAGTTTTTGCTTCTCTGACGAAAGAGCAAATCGTTCGTTTAGGGAAAGAGTTACAAGCGTCGGAGTTAACAAGTCTACTTATACTCTTATATATTTGTTATTTTTAAGTCTAGGCCCATGGATTTCCATATACGTTTTTCCCCAATGGGGTTTAGTGGTATAATTCACATTTCAATTCCTCGTAACTCGGAAGAAGTTACACATGTATTTTGTTTATTAAAAAGATAATCCGGCCTCGTATTCATATGGACTGAATTTGTCATTTTCTTTATCAATAGCTTCTTCCCTCTACTGTTAAATTTATTATGATTCTAGTTGATTCATAGTAGTAACTCCGTAATATACATGTCTATACCCATAATTTTTTTCGGGACCAATTTCTCGTCCAATGTTTATTTTCATTTTTATATGTAATACTAGACTTCCCGTTTGCAATTGCTATCACACTACGATTATTGTTAATACATGTGAAAGGTCACAGCGGTATAGCAAGACCGTAATTATATACATGACTTCTTTTTGGTTCATATGAAATAGATCTCCACACTGTTTATACACCTGCTAGATTTTAGTAGTAGATTTATTTGTATTTTTTCCGATGAGATAATATACTACATGATTTATTTATTTATTTATTGTAAAAGTGTATTCAGACATGTACATATATTAAGATACCTCTAGAGAGTATTACTATGATTTCAGTCCACAAGTGTACTTAAGATTCTCACATAAATTTCATACTAATATCTTTTCATAAAGCATTTTTGCCTCCCTTTAATGTAACCATTGTTAAGTGGAAATGACGGCTCTCTTTACATTTTATTTCCTTTTCTGTCCAGTTTTCGCCTAGTAAATGTGAGGATTTGAAGTCGATTTAAACTTTGAAATGCATCATATACGTATCTAAAATACAATTGTCCGCATGTAAATTTACTTACACCCTATAGGGTTACTAAGCCTCTATATGCAAAGATCTAAGGACAATTTAGCCGGTAACACTATCCATTCTAGTCACATGTTCTCTTTATGTTAACTGCTGATTTTTTTCCTTGAAACTTTCTTAGTTTCGTAGGTGACACATAATAATAAAATATGTTCTAATTACTCCTACCCAACTTTATTCTACGATTCCAGATGTCATACATTTTTCCTAGTATGTAAATGGAATAGGTTTGAAATAGTTCTAGTTCCTATTTCCTTTCGTTTCATACAATGTGGTTTCTTCTGTATGCTTCACGGTTATATTGTTCACCCAAAAGTAGATTAAAGTTACAATTATTATGAATTATGGGAGTAGTATAAATCTCCGAGATCTAAACCAATAATAGTGTTTAGAGCCTCTAGCCGATTTTTCATAATTTCATGTTCCTACAACTATGCGAGATTAAGAGGATTGCATTCTTGCTAATAATTTTGTAAATGAATGGAATACCAAGCCGATATTTAAAATAGAATAACTTCTACATTTCTTAATCACACTACACATTCACAAGAATTTCAACCATGCATAAACATTATGGCATACTACTTACGCATATTGACCAGTCCTCCCAACCTAGAGTCCTTTTGTCTCCACAACTCACCCTCGAGCTGAGATCTCCTCCAGAAAAGTACCAACCTCAACTGCTTCCTGAGTAGCTTGTTTAAGCTCGTGTTCCCCAAAGCTTCGCTTTCAATTTTCGCATCCATACTTACAGATGCTTTTCTTCTTGTTTGCTTAGGCTTCCTTTATTTAGGGATTTTTTAAAGCCGTCGCTTTTCCACCCTTTTTACCTCTTCCCAACTCCTCTCCACCTCATTGGGGAAACTAGATTTTTTCCTCAAAATCTAATTTATAATTAAATTCTTTCAAGGTTTTTTCGAAAGATTTTTGGGAATTCTTTAGCCTTTTTCCATACCTCATGGATTTGGCAAGTGATCTCATGATTCTCATTTGGTCAACATGCCCAAAATTACTTTGTTATTTTCCATAATTAAAAATTAATTACATCCATAAAATACATATCCATTGGGGTCCACTCCCTTTGGATTTAAAGTTTCAAATGTCTAGCTTGAAAGAAAAACATAAACTAGGGGTGTTACATCATAGTAACATGTTAAATACATGTTATTACACCAATTGAATTAGGCCCAAGTTAGATACATGTTATTTCTCTAATAGCGATCTCAAAGTTACGCTAAAAATTGTATTATATCATTCACATAGAATTTGATTCACAATCACTCATATAGTTTGTGAAGGGAGAGGGGAACCCTAGCGCATTGCCTCATTTCATTCTCAAACATCATCGCCTAAAACTTAAAAGAATAAAAGAAAAAAGACACAAAACCTTCGAAAATAATTTCTAAACATATTTAGGCTTACTTATAAGGCTTATATCTAAACAATGATTCTCTATTAAAAAGAGATTTCACTGATTTTTAGGAAAACTTATTATAATACACTTCGCTAAATAAATATTCAAAAACATACTCTTATATTAAATTTTATTATTAATGCTTATTCATTTATTTAGATAATTTTAGGATAGTAATAATTATAATTTCAAAAAATTTAACATCTAGAAATTTATTACTTGAAATTTTTTAACATGTACTGAAATAAAATAAATATAATTATTATTATTAAATAAATTTTAAAATTATAAGAAACAAGAGAATTTTTTTTATTAAATTAATGAATAATTTTTTTTAATTTATTAAAATTTAATTGAAAATTAATCAAAATAAAATAAAATAAATTTTATAGAACTATTATTGGATTTTTGATTAAATTATATTTCACAAATTTGTTAAATTTATTTTCAAAAAATTATAATAAACTAATTTTATTATTTATTAATAAAATTTATTAAATAAATTAATAGATTATTAATTTGTTAGCTACTTGGTCTTTTTTTCTCCCGTATTTCACTATTTAAACCTTCACCTTGTGTCCTCGCTTTTTATTCGTCATTCAACACCTTGTCTTGAAGATGAATTCCTTTTGGATTCAAAACATGGATCATTGTTTTATTATACCGTGGATAATATGAGATTTCTTCAATAAACTAGAACCACAAAAAACTTGAAAACCATAATACCCAATATATTCTATGATGAGAAATATAACATATGTATTAGTTCTGAATAATTAAAAACACATATCTCCAACAATCTCTTTTTTCTTGTCCTTTTAAAACCACTTAGATTTATCCATCCAATATAAAAATTATTCAAAGTACTAAATCAATTTTGTATAAAGCCATTCTATTGACATTAATCGATTTCTAACTATATTTTTTTGATGGCAAGAGAGCAATGAAACATTCAAAATAATAAATATACTCATTATCAATCTTACAACATAAACTCGTGCATATGACTTTTAAATATTAATCATGATTAAAGTAATTTATATACTCTACCAAGATTTTATTACCATAGTCACGTAGATGACCTGCTCAAAAACATATTCATCCCTTTCTCTTCATTTAGAAAATAATTTTTTAAGTTCCTCCACACTAAATGTAAACACACAAGAGAGGGGACCTCTCATGGCCTCTCATGCTAGTAGCGTAATTCCTTTTTTATAATGTATAATGTAGGTTATTTATGGGTATCTACTCGAAATGTAAGGGAGCACACCTCTCATGCTTCATAATTTAGGCACTTTCTATGTAGGTAACCCTAGGCACTAGGCTTCACGCATTAGGTAGCACAACCCTTTTTATGAGAAATGAAACAACCATATATCATGAAAAAATTGTTCAAGCAACATAATATTGTGGAGTACGTATGTTGTATTTACTAATAATGGCTTAAAGATTCTTATAGAAAAATGTTAAAAAACACTCAAATGACAACTTATTTAATATTACACTTTCCATAGCCTCTCTCATAAGGGAGTGATGATGACAACTCGTTGATATGATATCAACACTTATACAAAAATATTTAAAAAGCACTCAAACAACAACTTATTTAATATCACACATCGTTGGCATCTCTCATAAGGGAGTGATGGTGAGAGCTGCTTTGGTATGCTATCAAAATACATGTATTGCACTAAAAGTTATTATTCCTATATTTTATTATCACATTCATATATTTATGCATACTATAACCAAGAAATTTCTTATCCTAAGGCCTAAATCACTCAATTTTGGCCAATGAGCTATTTGCTTCAATGCATAGTTTGATCCAAAAAATTGGGATAAGGGGTGTAAAAAATGTTTTTTAATAGAGTTCAATTTATCAAGGACTTTATCTACTTTTGGTTGTTATCTGTATAGGTCTTTGAATTGCATTTTCCAAATGACCTACAACTAGTCTATCTAAACGGATTATGTAATAAATATGCTCGGAGACAAATAACCTTAAATCACACTTTAAGTAGTTAAAGAACTACTTATGAAAAACATCTTACATCGGGATTAAAAAATAATCACAACACAAGTATATAGATATCCATCTCTTCTATACATTAAATGCTAATGTAAATATATATCTAGTGAAAAATATTTGGCATATGAAATATCAATGTTGGACAAGAAAATAAGTACGATTCACCCTAAATGTGGTGGAGCCTTGATGCAATAAAAAATAATACGGGCGAGAGGGAAAATAATGTAGTTGTTTAGATGATGTTTTCCTTTCAAAAAATAAAACACCTCAACTAATTTAGGCACTTTCTATGTAGGTTGCCCTAGTCACTAAGCTTCAAACACTAGGTAGCACCTATTCTATGAGAAACGCAACAACTATATAGCATGAAAAAAATTGTTCCAAGAAACATAATCTTGTTCATTATTTACTAGTAATGGATTGAAGACACTTATACAAGAATGTTAAACTAGCGATTGCACCACATGTTGGAAAAGAAACATTGTGAAAGGCAATACCATAGGAAAGAGTAGCACTAGACGAAATAAGTTGTTGTAGAGAAGGAGCCATTGTGAAGGAATGAAAGACAAATTTTGCTTCCATGGAAGCAAGTAGTGGAGGTTTCAAAAATATTGATGATAAGAGTTATCAAACGTAAAATTTTGTTATAGATATTGAAATAGTCAATTGTGAGGTGAAAACACACACACACACACACACACACACACATATCAACATAATCTTTTAACATATATAAAAAAATTTTGTTATAGATATTGAAATAGGAAATTGGGGGTGAAAATCCTTTGGTGATTAATAATCGTCCAAAACAAGCATGAAATGAGCATGTAACTCAAACAAGATATTTTAAATACATTCAAAGTACAATCTATCTATCATGATGTAAATAAAGAAAATTTTTATTAACAGAGATAGAGTTTACTCCAATTTCATCTACATATCAGACGCGCTAATTTCATGCTTGTCGAAATTGTAGATGTATATGAATAACAATAGTCTTGGTATACAAGAAAGTGAATGGCATTTTAATATGGAGACATTTTTGGAAGGAGATATTTTACTTTATGTTATGGTTTATTTTCTTCACTCCAAACTTGGTTTATTCTTTCCTTTATACATAAGAAACAAAAAATGCAAATTAATTTCACATATTTTAAGTTATTCTTTTCGATTTTATAATTAAAAATCTAGTTTCTTATTAAACTATTTTACACACATCCGTTTATTCGAAATAAAATTACATTGTGAATATGCTTTTCTCCTATTATCCTCAAACCCAATGAGGAGGTATTGAACATGGGAGCCAACTTTAGGTAAATAAACATTCACATTGTCAACTTGGAAAAAAAATTATAATCCTAAAATTCTCTTACCTAATCATATGTTTAAATATATAATTGAGTTCAATTTATTACAAACGAAAGGAAATATTAAGAACCTCCAGAGTTATAAAAGGTAATTGAGCATGAAAAATAAAAAATATCTGCATGACAACATACAAATGTTAGTGTTAATTGAATCATTAAAAAAATAAAAAAGGGATAATAGACAATGTCACAATTTTCTTATTAGAACTAAATGATCCTATATGAAACAATGATGGCTTTCATCACTTCAAGAGCAGCAAAAACAAGTTTATTGACAAAAGAAACTCTACCACTGCGAGAGATTTGGAAGAAACTATTGAATTGGTGAACATGTCTTGCTCTATGGTGTTGGATATTGGGAATAGGCATCTGACTGAAATTGGTGAACATGTCTTTCTCTATGGTGTTGGATATTGGGCATAGCTTTCTTGATCTTGCATACAAGGCTGTACACAATTTCACGTAGCTTATACTACGTAACCATGAAATTTTCAACATTTAGAGCACACTTGCCATCACATTTGTAGAGAAAAATTACAATAGAGTATCACATTTTATTATCATATATAAATGTTTCTATATGAAACAACTACCTTGTGCCTCATAGTTTAAATTTGTTCGAGGAGGAGGAGAGGAGTGTCAAGAGTGCAAGCTAGAATAAAAAGAGAAAGAAGAATCTTGTTTGGGACATGAGAATCTTGTCTGGGACTTGAGATAGATTCATTCTCCGCACATCTAGACTTAAAGCTTAATTAAACAAAACTCACCATACTTTAAATTTTTTAAATTATCAATTTAATACATCTTTACTCAATTACACATTTAGCAATATTCATTTTAATAAATACAAATATAAAATACTATTTTAAATAAAAATATTACAACAAATCTAACAATATTCATTTAGAAAAATTCAAATTCAAATTACTATTTTAAATAAAAATTGTACAAAGAATCACATTAATTACCATGGTCATTCTATACCTCCATATTGTTACTTTTTAAATATCTTTTAAAATACCCAATGTTTGTAACTTATTCTTAATCACATAGTGTCAATTTTGTAAAACTATAATCTACAAGTCCTTCAGCTTTTATAGTTTTGGTGGAAGGATAGAGTATCTAAATTCCCTTACCCTTTAATAAGCATCCTCAATTATTGTACCACCCACCTTTGCATCCAATCTAGAACATCTTAGATTATTCTAAATTGATCAGTATATAATTTTTAGGTGGTGTTCTACGTTCACTAAAATTCCCATGATGTCCATCACTATGTATGGGGTCATTGCAACCTTGGATATATTCTCATGAGTTGTTGTGATATTTTTCTTGTGGCTAAAAGTTATTTTTGGTTGTCACCTAATCTCAAAACATTGTTATCATCTCATATCCTTATAGCAAAGAGATATATTTTGTGAGCTAATGTGATGTAATATTTTCTAGCTACAGCTTAGGTAATTAAAGATATGTATACAGCTTTTCTTTTTAATAGAAGAAATTTGATATTTATTAACAAAGATATGTATATATGTATATATTTTCTAGCCACAGCTAGGGTAATTAAAGATATGTATATATGTATGCATGTAGTTACAAACTCGTTATGTAGCTACAAACTATTACAATTAAGTAATTAAAGGTAAATTTAGTGTTATTTAAGAAATGATAATTATGAACATTCATCATTAAGATAAAGCATGTCCCGTGAAATAACTTCACATATTTTTAAAAAATCATCTTAGGACCATTGTTGGAGTAGATAGTACTTAAAACAAAGTACCTCACACTTTATGGGTCACCTTTACCATAGTGCCTCAGGAATACATAAACAAAATAACATTGTGCAAAAGAAAGCTAAAAACTTATCTAAAAATGATATTAACATATGTAGTTGTAACAAAATTATGTAGCTCGGGATAGCTCAACCTCTAACACATATTCCTTTGATAAATGTGATAATATATTTTTAAAATTCAAAGGGTTATTGTGTTCTTTAAAGGTGTTTATATATTCTCATAGTAACCCATTAATGTTCATGTATTCCTTTGATAAATATGATAATATATTTTTTAAAATTGAAAGGATTATTAAGCGCTTTAAGGTGTTTCTATATATCTCATAAGTAACCCATTAATGTTCATGTATTTTTATTGTTGTCACATAAATTAATGTTCATTTTCTTTTGAGTAGCCATTGAGGAAGTTCTTGGGTTTTTTAATGCTATGATGTAAATTAATGTTCATTTACTTTCAATGATATGAGGTAAAAGATTATAATTACACATTGAGGTTTATGTTGGATTATTTAAATTATGTAATTAGTATTTTTTTTTGTTGAAATTTTTTGAAAAAATGAAAAAACTTATGATTACTCAAAAGGAAAAATAATGAAATTATTTATGTGTTTAACAAGAGATTTTGTAAGTTATATCATTAAATACCTAAGTTATACCATCGATGTGTTGTTATTCTTTGTGGTTTTGATGTAATCTCTTTTTTCCCATTTCAAATATGTGTTTTGGTACTTTGATACTTGTGGTTCTTAGAGAAGAATCAAAACACCTCATTTTCTAAACTTCTTGAATGATGATATTTCATCTTAGGACCAAAGCACTAATACTTATCTAAAAATGATATTAACATATGTAATTGTAACCAAATTATGTAACCGAATAGCCCAATATTTTTTTTCACCCTCCGTAGTTGTAGCTATCATGCATGATTCATGTGAGATAACTTTCTCTATACTACTCTTTCATATGTTATTGTTTTACAACATTTCCTTTGCAACATATGGTGCAATTGCTAGTTAGTGATCATGTCAAATTTATGGTCACTATATCTTACTCTAGCACAAACCAATCTATTTTTTATTCTCAAGTGTCTTTCCCACAAACCAATCTAGTTTTTTTCTCAAGTGTCTTTTCCAACCTTTTTTGCTTCTATGAAATTTGTTAGTTTCACTTTACCACTTATATTTTACTATTTCAAATGTGTCATCATCTATCTCCTCTTTACTATGAATTATAATATTCAAGGCTATTTTATTACACTCATGATATAGGTCAATTAGTTTATTCATTTCATCTTTGATGAGTTTGATGTCTAATTATTATTGTTGTGGTTTTACATTTATTGTAACCTATTTTTCATTTTTTCCAATTCCTTGAGCCCTAAAATTATATTTTCTCCCAATAAAAATTTGTTATCAAACATTTTAGTTATCTAACATTTTTTGCTAATTCTAGTTTATGTTCCATTTCTCTTTCTTCTCTTTTTTCCTCTAATAAATCGATGAAATAATAAAGAATTTCTAGGTTGACTACTTTTGTCATCCAATCTTCCCCATACTACATAGATGCATAATTTTAACAAATAAAAAAAATGTAAAAATTAAAAGTAAAAGAAATAAAATAATTGAAATGAACTTATGACCCAATTTTTTAACAAATAAAATGGCGGGTATTAAGTAAAAAGAAATTAAATAAATAAAGAGAGATTACACACTTAGTTTATGTGTTGTGGCAATTAAACAAGTGAATTATTTTGACATTTTAACTTAAATATATCCAACATTCACTTCACTTCTATAAAAAGCCACATCAAGTTTGATTCTTCAAAAAATTTCACCCAGAAAAAAATTTACAAGTTTGATTTTCTTAAAAAGTTATCCTAAAATATTCCCCATAGGTTAAAGAATTATAAATTCACTCAAAGCCCTTAAAATATTCCCTACATCTTTGGAAATTATAAATTCACTAATAACCCCTTAAAATATTTCCCACGTATTCCAGAATTATAAATTTACTCAAATTTCCTAAATATTTAGTAGAGATCCCTAACATATTCCCACATGTTCAAGAATTATAAATTCATTCAAAATCGAAATTAACATTTAAATATGAGACCAAAAAATACTTCACCACATAAATTCACCTCAAAATCATAAACTTTAACAATCAGAAATCAATTGAAAATCTCATAAACCAATTTAATTTCTAACTTAATTGTAATTTTAAAAAATAAAATAAAAATTATAATTATTAGTTGTAATATTAAATAAAAAAACGTATACTGTCGTCAAAATTAACAATTACATTATTAGATTATTTACAATATGAAAAACAAAAAAATACATATACTTTGACATATGCATCAAAGTCATTCCTTCAATTCATTTCATGGGATGTAGTGTTATGAACACAGAGTCCCAGCTTTTGGACGTTCACTCGTCAATGAAACCACTCGGTAATTGATACTGGAATCAGTAATGCTTATATCAATGATTTTAAATTGGATCGTTACAGAGTACATTATTGAAATGTTGGCATTTAGCAGGTGACGTAAAATTGTGATTACTGTGATTCCATTTAGAAGAGGTCAGCCTATCACTGTTATCACTTTGGAGGAACCCATGAAACACAAAAATTGGGAGATGGGTGTTTACTGTTAATGTTGTCGGTGATTTTCGCTTACAACGTACAGACATGAAAGGTGACGACTGTGTGCAGGCATGAGATTCTTCAGAGTTATCGCAATTGGAATCATATTCAGAATCAAAACCATCCCCATTATATATATATATATACATAAACGAAGAAAAATATCAAATTAAAACAACAAAAGCCCTCATAATCACATAAATGAACATGTGAAATCATACGACTCGATTATCCATACATTTCTGTTTATAAATTAATATTATGGTCACATTTAACTAGTGCCGTTGAGAATTGTTGCACGTGCCAATATTACTTGTAATCATCTCACGTCAGTATTTCCTGCTTTGTTCATTTTCTTCTCAATGAATCATACTCAACTTGTATCACCACAAAATTCAAAAGAATATTATTAGCATGATTTATCGAATTTATCGATCTTGTAACCGGAATAGCCATAATTCAGGTTGAAATTTATACTCACTCTCAACTGCTCCAAGCTTTATGACAATCCGTAAGAAAATCTACGGCGAATAACATCATCTTGGTTGTAGTTTCATTACCGCTGAAAAGGAAAGAAATGATGAAATCACCTACAATTTCTTCTGAAAGCTTTTTCTTCTTCATCTAATACTCTAGCCAGTAAACCACTTTTCAGTACTCCATTACAATTGGTTTTCCTCTCCTTTATTTCTTTGTATATCTTACAGATCAAAATCTGCCTTGCTTGCAGAAACAAAACTCAATCCATGACACCATTGAATCAAGAAATTGTAGCAATGTCATTTAAATATTTAATTGAAACCACCAATGCGAATTAAAGTATTAGTGGATATCTATAAAAAAATTATGGGTGAGAACCAGATTAAATGAACATATTTGAAAAATTTATCTGTCGATGAAATGTGTTTCAACTTCTCTGGGGTCATCTTGCTGGCAGCAATGCCATAAAGCTTCTTGTGTAGATCTCGATGTATAGCAATCAAACCGTTCCTTCCTAATAAATCTCGGAATGAGTTGGGGTAGTTGGCCTTGAGTAACGTTCCTTCACTTTGCAAGATGTTTCCGTGAAAAAAATTTCCAAATCTATTTTCTCAAATATATATTTGATCAATAAGAACCCTAAACATACAAAAAAATATAAAAAAATATGAATTAGTTTTTTGTATGCAAATGAGGATACCATACCTTCTAGTAGTGTCCTAACAGAGTCCTCAATGGAGGATGTTGGGTGTGAGCTTCATCTTTTTTTGTCTGAAAAACCAACATCTTGGGTGCGCTTGGGCGAAGAGCAAAATGCGTTGCTAAAGAAGACAATGCCATGTTAAAGGGAGCGAGTTACATATGAACCCTTTCGAAATCAGTTAATTAGTTATAATCATCCAACGGCAGAAACGCTTCTAATCGTCTAACATATAGAATCGATGGCCCACGAATTGACACATTAACAATTTGGAAAGTTTGTTTTTTAAATAAGACGCCCTACAACGTAATTACCAAGTTCTAAGGAATTTATCTATTTTTGATTGTTATCTGCATAGGTTTTTCAATTGCATTCTCCAAATGACCTACAACTAGTCTATTTAAACTGATTCTACTTAATGACTATTAATCTTGAATCGCACTTTAAGTAGTTAATGAACTATTTAAGCAAACATCTCACATAAAAATTAAAATAATGAATACATTATATATAAATATCACATATTAATCACAACGCAAGTACGTGTATATATATATATATATATATATATATATATAATCCGTCCCTTCTCTCTTCTCTTCTACATTAATTGCGAATATAAATGTATATTTGGTATGTGAAAAAATCAAATGTTGGACAAGAAGATAAGTACGGTTCACGCTAAATTTGGGGAGAGCCTTGATGCACAACAAAGAATACAGGCATAGTGAAAGCAAGGTAGTTGTTTAGATGATGTTTTCCTCTCAAAAAATAAAACACACTGAGCTAAGTACTTAAGTCCATATGGTACAAAGCTAAGGCTTTTTTGAATTCTAGACGTTTACCAAGAATGCATTGTTTAACGTATTCTTCAGCACCACAACCAAATCATTTTCCTCTAAAAATAAAACACCTGAGCTAAGTACTTAAGTCCATCCGGTACAAAGCTAACGCTTTTTGAATTCTAGACGTTGACCAAGAATGCATTGTATAACGATTCGCCACTTCATTTTAAGAGAGGGAAATTGTATGTTTATTAGAAAAATTGTGAGTTAGTGAATTTGTTCCCATTAATAACTAGAATCTAAGGGGTCATTTTTTATTTTTTTAAAGAGACTCTCCAAAGCTGGAGAAAAGAGTAACATTATGCTGCCAATATCCATGAGAGTGTACATGCGATGAAGTGTGGGGATATTTACGGAGAAACAAAGGTAATAATTGTATTTACTGTATTAGAAAAGATTGCGTATATTTTTTTATTTTTTTTTGGGATTTTTTTTTCTCATTAAATATTTGTGTACTCCAAAGAAATTCGTGTCTGATGTTCACTAACGTCATGTGGTGAGTATTATTAACAATACTTGCAGCTACTTCGGTTTGCAAGAAATTCGTGTAGACTATGTATGTGCATGATTGACCTCTTCGTCAAGAACTAGGAGATGACCCTTTAATGAAAATGAGATTTTGGAAACTAGTTTTGTTGAACAATATGGGGTAACATCTAACTAGATGGAAGGATAAATAAAGACAAACAACTATGAACTTATATTGAAATTATGTGACACAAAAAGTCAATTTTTTTATGTCACACAAAAGTCAAATATGTTACCAGAGATATGGATATGTTCTATAATTCATATGACTTTGGGATATTTAATGGATGGATAAATCTCAATCTCTTTATTAAACCAGGGTTGCATGGAAACTTAATATTTTCCATTGAAATTAATGATTATATTGCTACACAATTTTTTATATAAAGTTCTATCATAACAGGTATGAAACATATTATCAAATATTTAAACTCTAATTAATATAATAGGGTGAAGACTAATAAATATGAAATTGATTATTAAATGAATTTTTTCTACAAAGCACAATTGTCTTCATATGCATATTTTTTTATAAAAAAAGGAAAAAATCTTGTAATTCAATTAAAAAATTAGTACCTTTAGTATAACTTTTTTTTATATCATAATTACATTATGTGTATAGACAACTACATAGATGTTGCATTCATATAGTTCTAAGTTGAAAATTGTTTAGTACAATGCACAATTACATCGTGTTCATCAATTTTGTCATTGGGCTTGTGTTGATTAATTTGTCATGAGGCTTAAATCGATGCGAGAGGGAGGGACTAATAATGTGGAAATTGTGAGTTATTTATTTCTTTTGGCTTAAGAATTCAACCATTGACCATCTCATAACTTGTTGATGTTTTTGAAAAAGACATAAGAAACAATATTGATTAGCTTGTTTGGTTTTTCAAAAAAATTATAATACTCATTCCAACAACTTTGAAAAAATAATGGAGAAAGTATGAATTCAAGTAGACTGGAAGAAAACTACTTTTTAATTGTATGAATATTTCATTGTAAACTTGGGGATTCCAATAAATGATAAAATTATAAGGATTGATCCAAATGAACAATAAAATAGAGATGAAATACAAAATTATGTATTAAGAGAATGATATATATCTTAAAATAATTATGCATTAAATACTTGAAAAACACTAGAGGACAAAAATATGAATGACATTGGCAAACCTCGAGAGAGCAGTCCCTCGGGTTTCCCACATATGCGGAAATGTTCATTTAATTAACAAAAAAAAATTAAATCCTTACAAAGATGCATGGGAATCGTGATGTTTAGAACTAATTAATAGAAATCACAAACTAATCCCTATTTCAACCAAACATGTAAACCAAAATCATTTTCTCCATTAATTCCAGTGCCTCCCTTAATGGAGAAAGGATTGATTTCCAAACCCTAGCATCTCTCTTAACAATTCAAATTTTATTTTTCCGAAGGGCTTGGTAAATAGCAACATTTTCACTAGTATTACAATATTAAATAAAATTATCCTTAGACTATATCTTTCTCTCTAATAATATGAAATAGGAAATAAACATTCTTTGTTCTTGCATGAAATATTGGATTTTTTCCAACTTGATTGAGATGTGATAGTCACACTTGATTACTATAGTCTTCCTTTGTTCTTCCCCCAACATCTTGAAGAACACGCCTCAACCAAAAACCTTCGCAAGTTGTTGCACCCAAAGATTTATATTCTTCCTTCTGTATATGAAAAAGATATATTTGATTTATTATTGCTTCCCGCATTAAATAATCCTAGATCCAATATTGCATGCATAACTCTGTAGTAGATATTCTATCATCACGATTATCCCATGCGAATCTAAGTAACTCTGTCATACTCAACATCAAATGAATACGTATATTTAAGACCAAAATCAAATTATACCTTTAAGATACTTAAGTACTTCTTTCTCGCACTCCAATTTATTTCTAGATGTCTTGTCATAAGTTGACTCAACACACTAGCTTGTATATGCAATGTCTAGTGTAGTTCTAGTAAGACCAGTTCAAACTTCCAACTATTTTATTTTAGAATGTATAACCCAGTCAACTGTTTTGAACCGTCATCTACGTGAAGCTTTAGATACTTTGTTTCATGGGAACAAAATCATATTTTAACGGATCCATCTAAAATTTTATAAGCACTTCTTTGACATACTTATCTTATGAAACAAACGTCTTGCCAAACATCAAGATCTAAATAGTAATTTAAGTCTCTGTGATATTTAATCTCGAATACTTGTGACATGCACATCTTAATTTAATTAATTAACTTCACTGAATTTCATGTAATAATTAATTCATCAACATACAAAGAAATGGACTCCACATACCACTTTTCATAAAATTTGGTATACAAATTTCGATCACTATGACTTCTCATAAAACCACGTTGGAAGAAAAAAAGAATATATCTTTTCATTCGATGACCTAGGTCCATATTTTAGCCCATACAAATGTTTCCTCAATCTGCAAAATAATTTTTTCCTTCCTTTTTTTTCACAAACCCTTCAAGTTGTGTCAAATACACCTCCTCTAAATGATAGTTCCGAAAAGTAGATTTTACATCTAGTTGGTGAAAATTCCAATGATATTTAGTAACTAATGCAATTAACAATGTAATAGTGGTCAATTTAGCTATAGGTGAAAAATTTTTCTTCATACTCAATACCCTCTTGCTTATAGTATCCTTTTTCCACCAACCTAGATTTATATTTATTAATGCTGGCATATGCTTTAAACTTGGGTTAGCATAACAATTTCTATCCTATCGCCCTTTTTCCTTTAGGAAATTTATTCAATTCCCATGTTTTATGCTTAATTACAGATTTATACTCTTCCTCCATGGATTTTATCCAATCTTCATATTCAATAGCTTCATTAAAATTCATGGGTTCTATGACATTCAAAAAACTAGTCATGGGAGCATAATCCTTGTACCTTTGAGGTAGTCAAATATGTCAAGTAGATTTCTGTGTTGTTCACTCCTTTCACCGAAATGTTCTCTAAAATTACTTCTTCATTTTAGATTGGGTTCTCAATTCGATGATTTCCACATCCTCTGTATTCTTCCCTCATGCTCTTAGTTCTCATTGTTTTCTCCTTTTTCTTCTAGTTTATTGTGTTCAACTTCGGGAAGAATGTGCCACCTCTCATAATTGTTATCCTTCTCTCCTTCATGTGCATGTCCATGGAAAATTACATCTCTACTAACAAAATACTCTATGATTATATGGATCAAAAAAATTTATATGCTTTAAATTCTAAACAATATCCTACAAAGATACATTTGATACCTTTAGCATCAAGTTTCTTTCTATTCTCCTTCGGAATATGTGAAAATTCATTACACACAAATATCCGCAAAGGGGTGAGCTGTCTAGTTTAAAACCATACAAGTCTTTGAATGCGGTATTTAAATCAAGATACCTTGTGGGAGTTCTATTCTTTAAATAAACAACAAAACTAATGGATTATTCCCAAAAAATAATTTGAAATATTCTTACCTTTGTTCATACTCCGTGCACACTCCACCAATGTCCCTATTTTTCCCTTTCTCTAACACCGTTCTGCTTGTGGAGGGTAGGCTACTATGAATTGTTGCATTGTTCCATGATCCTTGCAATACCCTTTTTTTTGTGTAAATCAATATCTATATTAAAGAGAAAATAATGTACATAGTGATACAAAATGGTTATGTTGGTTGAGGTTCAAAAAGGGAACCCTCTCAACTCGAGGGCATAATGAGTGACGAAACATTGCATGATCAATAGGCCAAAAAATCCTTAATACATTTTTCTTTACCCCAAAGGACTTATAAAGTTGTTGATGCTTCCGATAGACCCATGGTCAACCTACTCGGTAGGAGGCCATTGCCAACCTACCAATCAATGGCACCTTTGGTTGCGAAACACAAAAATATAAAATCCAACATAAGAAGGTCGATCTCACCCAGGAGGTTAATCATGTTTACCAGCGATCTATTTCTCCTTGCTAGCCACACCTCTTTCCTTGCCTTCATGGGATTCTTGATCGAGACCTCGACCTTTCCGGTAGTCGGATCGGTCGCACCTTCAACACTCGGACCAACATTCTCCTCTTTGACAAAAAGTAGTTCGGGATTTGAAACGGAGAATCACCATTGTCTCATTGGTCTCCTCTGGAAACTTCCACATACTTCCAATATATCTTGAATAGATGAAGAAAGCCATTGAGTCTCCTTGATTTTTCGTTAATCACCATAGCCGGGATATTTCGAGTACCTTCCACACTCTCCCAGAGTGAGCCGAATATCTGGCTAAGTAATATTTGCAAACTTGGATGGCCGCATAGATGAAGGCTCCCATCTGGTTGATCGACTTGCCCAACAAGTTCTTCATATACCAAGCCATGGCATGGGTAGGAAGGAATTGCGAGCTCTAGTGGAAGGGGTGCACGGGTTAATTAGCTAGTCAACTTTCTCTTTAATTATCTTCTCATCCACATTGTCACTCATGATGTAGACTTCGGCTTCCCGGGGTTTCCACTACCTTCTTACCTTTGTCGGATACACAATTGAGATAACCCTCTTCCACCTCCCCGAATCTCGTCTTCGCCCGAGAGCGACGGAAGGCATGCAAAGCCATACTACTCAGCCAATAGCTCCTCTCAAACTTACTGCAAATGGAAAAGAGAAAATGGGAGTAGAACGAGTAATCGAATCATTACGAGGGGTATATGTGCCTACACACTCGCGACCCTTACATTTATTTTGTATTGTTGAGAAACTCAATTCGGAGGCTCATGTGAGTGACAACCCACCTGCTATGATCATCCTACTACCAAACCATCTAATCATAAGATGGTGGTAATCTTCCATCCTCGGGTGTATGTACTTATTAGGAGTGCCTCGATTTCTCACGATTCTATCACGAGAAATTATCAAGAGTACAGGGGAATGAATTACCTAACCCTCTCCCTATTATTAGTATTCTACTTAATCATGTGCCTCTTCACATGACTCACATGGGAAACGATGACTGCGGAACCTATACTTGGGCGTAAATATCATAGGGTAATGCATCCACCCCTGTTGCTCTGCCCCCATGGGAGTTGGCCTCTCCATCCCGTCATCCCACTCGGATCCTTGATGGCCACCTGCTCACACTCATTTCGAAGGCTTTCGCTTTTTTACATCCTACCGGAGGGCATCGACATCAACCTTTGCATGGTCCACCGCATGGTTAGCCAACGTGTTCACCAAGGGAATTAGCAGAGAGACAAACTAGGGTTGAAATACAATACCTTTCAAAAGAGCCATGTGGTTAAGGATATGCAAGGTGGCTTGCGAGAGACGCCGGTGTTTGGTCACCTTGCTCGACTTAGACCCCGTTCGCTAGGCATTTTCGTTGCACTGATCATCAACATTGAGTCTCCTTCCCCTATGGCATTCTCGCTTCTCGGACGAACCAAAATCCTCGAGGCCTTTCTCCAATGTTGTGACTTCTGCTTCATTATTTGTAGCTTCTCCTAATGAGCTGCCATAGATGTGCACAATTTCACCTTTTGTCATCCCTAATAACCCCTCCATAACCATCCAAGCCCGGATTTCCCCTTGAGGCACCATCGAAGTTTAACTTCAAGTAGCTAGGGATGGGGAGCTTCCAAGTCCGATGGGTTGAAGGAGACACATGACACAGAGTTAGACGGACTCGGGACACTCACCACACTGAGGCCAAAAAATCTCCACGATACGTTGCTCCACTGTCGAAGGCCGATCTTTTCCGACTCCCTTTTAAGTTTGTATTCGTCGTTTCTCTCATGTTTTTCGGGATCTAAATTATAGGTCGATCAATTTGGTGCTCTTCATCCTAGAAGATTCTTTTGTTTCTTTCTTTCCACACCATCCAGACAAGGAAACCGGTTCCAAGACACCATATGAGGTTCAATGTTTCGTGCCTAGCATACTTAACCCTCCACCTAGACACCTGTGTCTTGAATGGATTCTCTCGTTGTGATCGATTTGGCGAAAGATCTCTTCCATCCAATCCCAAACACTAGCTACCAACTTACAAGAATTCAAGAGATGGTTCATGGTTTCGTCCTCCATGCCACAAAGGAAACAACACGAAGGGCCTATAAACCCTTTACTTAATAGGTTTTCCGAAGTAAAGATTTTCCCTATGCATCATAAGACATAGGAGAGTTTTGATTTTAGGCCGATAGATGGAGTCCCATACATTGTCATGCTATTGGACCTTTTCCCCAATTTCCCTCGTTTTCCAAATAATGTCCGGCCTCTCTTAGGCTGAATTTCCCTCCCTCCATTCTTCCCCAACTACAGTCGATCTTCCTCTTGAGAAATACATAACTTTATTTTCTCCAACAAAGGCCGCAAAGAGGTCGTTTGGTGGAGGAACCATTAATTCGAGAAGGAGGGTCTACATTCCAGGTGATGCCATTGAGGGTCCAAATGATTTGTGATGCAATACTAATTGACATTTATTCTCCCTAGCCCTTGAAAACTCGTTGCACTAGCTCATGCTCAGGGTTCCCTAATATATGCATTTTCTACCACGCATCCTCCTCGGAAAGAGTGCGATGCAACCATTCCTTATTTCCAAGAAGTAATGATCCTATATAATATGTTTATTTCCCCAAAGCTAAGGTCTAAATAGGAGAACCTTTGATATCCCATGTCAACCTCGATGAGTTCGGGGGGGGTCTCCAGTCCTCTGCGTATTTAGCTTTCAAGAGAACAACCCAAGGGGTTGTGGTTTCCTTAAGCCATCTCCACCAAAGCTTGGCCCCATAGGCCTTGTTCATAGTTTTAGGGTCCTAAAGGTCGTGGCCTCCTAGGATATTTGGCTTGCTGAGCTTCTCCCAAGCCACAAGGGTCTTTTTTTTTGTTATCCTTGCCAACTCATAGAGAATTTCGTTGGATGTCCCTAATTCTCTAAAGGGATACCCTTTGGCACTTGAAGAATGGAAATCATGTAGTGCGGAATGGCACGAAGAACCGCCTTCGTCATGACTAGGTGACCGGAAAAGTTAAGAGCACGATTCATCTAGTAGTTTCTATTAGAAAATTATATATTATGGAGTAAGGAAACACATAAAATATGCGGAAAATAAAAGCACACAAAACACATAAAACTAGAGAGACACAGATATACGAGTTCACCCAGTTTGGGCTACATCCACCCCAAACAACTAGTCCTTCATTTCTATTATCCAACAAAAATTAAGAGACAAAACCTACGACGAGATCCGTTGTAATATCCTTTGTTCTCTCTCACAGTCTCCCTCTCTGTTTCTCGCTCCGAGAATACACATACCATGCACAACATCGCAATACAATGCCCTCATAAAAGCGAGGGGTTGCCTTCTAGGGCAAAAAAACCTTAATCTAAACATAAATTCTATCGTCGGATCATTTTTCCTAATGAACGGCCCAAATTGACTAGAAATTACTATACTTTTACAAGGGAATTTTACATCTGATTTTTTAGCTTCGGGGGCGCTGCGCCCGAAAACCCCCGCTAGGGGGGGGCTCGAAAAGCGTTGCCACTCGGACCCCCCATGGCAGCGATTAATTACTGGGGCGGCGTTACGCCCCTTTTTAAGGTACAGGGGTCCAATGTTGTGATACAAAGTAAACAAGATAATCGAGCTCCACACCCAACAATCTCCCACTTTGAGATCGATTGTAGCAACTCCACCGCTGCTTCATTTGCTAGACAATGACTCCTCTTTGGACCTCGACTATTTTCTCATCTTCATCGTCATCCTTGAAGACCAATTGAAACCGAGCATGTTCTCGCTTCTCCCGGTTACAACTTTTGTTAGCATATCTGCAGGATTACGGCTAGTGTGTATCTTTTCCAGCTTCAACTCTCCATCTTCCAATACTGACCAGTATGAAATGGTACTTGATATGTATGTGTTTAGTCCCTGGAATGAAATGTTTGAGTTCTTTTGCAAGATGAATAGCACTTTGGCTATCACCGTATAGTGTGCCCATATCATGCTTCTTACCCAATTCATCCATAAACCTTTGTAACCAAATCATTTCTTTACTAGCCTCTCGTAGCAACAACATACTCGCTTCTGTTGTTGAAAGTGCAACAACACTTTGGATTTTTGAAACCCAACTAATAGTATGTTCCACCTACGATAAATACATATCCCGTAGTGCTCCTCCTTTTATCTCTTTCACCTGCCATATCTGCATCAACATTTTCCTCAGAGAAATTTTTGAACCACCAAAAGCATAATGCTTGATTTGTGGTACCTCTCAAATATCCGAGAATCCATTTTACTACCATCCAATGTTATTTTTCCCTGGATTATTCATGTACCTTCTTACAACTCCCATCGCATGTGCAATATCGGGCCTTGTGCGAAACTCATTGCATACATTAAGCTTCCAACTGCAGATGCATATGGAACTTTAGACATATAATGCATGTCTTCTTGGGTCTTTGGGCACATCTCCTTACTAAGTTTGAAATGGCTAGAAAAAGGTGTACTAACTGGTTTTGCATTGTGCATATTAAATCTTTTTCAACACCTTTTCTATGTACTCATTCGAGACAGTGTTAATTTACGATTTTTTCCTATCTCTAGTTATCCTCATACCAAGGCTTTGTTTTGCGGCTCCCAAATCCTTCATTGCAAAATGAATTTGCCAATTTTATTTTGAGCACATTTATTTCCTGCATGTTAGATCCCGCAACAAGCATTTCATCTACATACAATAACAATATAATATAGTCGCCATCATTTTTCCTTTTTTAGATAAACACAATGATCAGAGTGACATCTAGTATAACCTTGTTCAGACATAAACTTGTCAAATTTTAGATACCACATCGCCTTGGAGCCTCGTTTTAAGCCATACAAGCTCTTCTTTAACCCGCACACCAATTTCTATTTCCCTTTTTACCTCATATCCTTCTGGTTGCCGTCATGTATATCTCTTCCTCCAAATCTCCATGGAGAAATGTAGTCTTTACATCTAATCTGTTCAAGATGTAAATCTTCCGTCGCTACAAGACTTAAGATAGTTCTGATTGAACTCATCTTAACAACAGGGAGAAAATATTTCATCAAAATCAATACCTTTCTTTTGTGCAAAACCCCTTCACCACAAGTCTAGCTTTGTACCTCTGTTTTCCTCCATCTTCTTCCTTCACCTCGTAAACCCATTTATTCTGCAATGTAGTTTTACCCAGCAGCAAACTTGACTAAGTCCCAAGTCCGGTTATGCATTAAGGGAGTCCATCTCTTCTTCCATGGCTAGCTCCCACTTCTTCCTACTTTTCAACCTCGCATTTGCTTCTTCATAACATTTAGGTTCACCGGAATCGATCAACAATAAATAATATAATGAAGGAGAGTATCATTCAGGGGGGTCTCACTTATCCCGGTAGATCTTCTAACACCACTTTCGAGTGTTTGAGGTGCTCGTTGTCGTTGTGGTGGTTGCTGCTATCGTGGTTGTTGATTATTATTATTTTCGAGCACCCTTACTTTTTCGATTATCTCATCAAGAACCATGTATTTCTTGCTTTTCTTTTTTCCCTGTTTCTTTTCCTGTAGATGATTCTTATACAAGACCTTTTCATTGAATATTATGTCTCTCGCTCCTAATGATTTTGTGATTTTCATAATCATATAAGCGATAACCAAAATCATTAGCACCATATCCAATAAAGGTACATTTCTTTGATTTTGCCTCAAGCTTTGTTCTATTTTCTTTATTAATATGGAAAAAGGCCTCACAACCAAAAAAGGCTTTAAAAAAGAGTAGTTTACCTTTTTACCTGTCCATGCTTCCTCTCGGAATACCACCATCCAAGGAACTTGAAGGCCCTCTCTGTTTATTAGATAAACAACAGTATCTACGACATCCGCCCAAAATTGTAAAGGCAATCTCGCATGCAATCTCATGCACCTTGCACGCTCCATGATTGTTCTGTTCATCCTTTCGACACACCATTTTCTTTTGGTGTTCTTAGAACTCGTCTTCTCTCTACGAATTCCATGCTCTCAACAATACCTATCAAACTCTTTGTCGCAATATTCACCTCCATTGTCCGATCTCGAGACGCTTCAACTTCTTTCCTGTCTCAATCTCAACCAAAGCTTTCCATTTCTTGAAAGTATCAAATACATCAGATTTATTCCGAATATAATAAATCCATGTTTTTCTAGTTGCATCATCAATAAAAGTAACATAATAACGAGAGCCACCGAGAGATGATACCCCGAGCAGAGTCCCCATACATCTCGTATGCACAAGCTCCAATTTTTTCGCTCTTCTTTTCTTTCCCAACTCGAGAAATATGACTCTCTTCTGTTTTCCATAAATGCAATTCTCACAAAAATCCAAATCAACATTCTTCAAACTTGGCAACAAATTTCTTGAGTGAAGAATCTTCATTCCCTTCTCACTCATGTGTCCGAGCCTATGATGCCATAATTTTGCATCTCGCTCCTTTGGAAGTTAAAGCATTAAAAGAGTTATAAATACCATTGCATAAATACAATGTACCAACCTTTTCACCTTTTTGGAAGTTAAAGAATTAACGTAGTTAGAAATACCATTGCATAAATACAATGTACCAACCTTTTCACCTTTTGCATAAATAATATGTATCTGATATTACTTACATAAATTTGGTATGAATTGTGGACGAGGAAACGAAATAAAATATTTTTCCGATACGGACTTCTTGCAAAGAAGTGGGAAGAAAATCAACTCCATAAGGTATCAGTAAATAGAAGCAGAAGAGTACTCTACCGAAAACTGATTAAATCTAGGAGCAAGGATGAAGGGTAAATCTTCGTCAAAGTTGAAAAATCAATGTTAAAGTGTAACATCGAGGGACGGTGTTGGAAAGGGAGGGACCGCGCCTATAAACCCAGAATAGAAATTTCGTGTGTGTTGAATTTTAAAGTTAGACATTTGAACTTTAAATCCTATGTGGACCCCAAGGGATAAGTGTGATGTGAATGCGATTTGTACATAGTTTTTATTTGAGGAAATAAATGAAAATGATTGTGCATTTTTGACCAAGATGAGAATTAGAGATCACTTGCCAAAATCCATGAGGATGGATAAGGCAACAAATCCCCAAAAATCTTTCAAAAATCCTTGAAAGAAATTAATTTAGATTTAGAGGAGAAATCTAAATTTCCTCAATGAAGAGGAGTAGTTGGGAAGAGGTGAGAAAAAGCCGGAAAAGCTGAGGAAAAGCATAAAAGCAAAGCCTTTTAAAGAATCCCCAAGATGGGAAGCCTAGGCTAAACAGAAAGAAAGCATCCCGCTATTCCGGGACGCACATTAGAAACATGCTTTTGGGGAATTATGGAGCTGACAAGTCAAGCCCTGCTGCATCAGAGCTCGATCCTCGCTCTAGTGAGGTGATTCTCGCTCTCTGGGGAGAGTCCCGGGAGACAAAGAGGACTCTAAGGTTGGGAGGTTGGTCGGGCCAGCAATTGTGGTAAGGTCTCCGAAACGCTTTGTTATTTTTTTGCGCATGACAAGATGAATCGCTACATATAAAATCAATTTCATCGGGTATGAGTGATTTGTAGTACTACATTTACCAAACGTAGTCCATCCCAAGGTTTTCACCTTCCCGTACTCCGGTTAGTCAGTAGACCATAAATCCATAGAGAGAAAGCTCCTCTAAGCTCTAAACCAAGGTCAAGCGTTTAAATCGAAGCTACTTAGTCTCTATGGAAAATGAAATATTCTCTCGTTTATGTAGACAACAAGGTGACATTATATGTACATCACTATAGTAGAACAATATTGTGGCAGTAACTCGAGGTAAAGAAAGTAAAGACACTTACATATGAAACTTGAAATTATTCTAGATAATGAACTACTTTCTATTATATATGAGGCTCATGGCATATCTATAGTACTATAGAGTATATGGTATTCATAGCAAGTATAGTAATATATCGCTTTTAAAATTATTATAGCAATGATATTAAAGTCAAGCGAATATACCCCATCGAAGGAAGTATTGCATACATATATAAGCATTTAACATATGTGTATATTAACGAGGTGTCATAGCAAAAGAAATTTTATACATTAATGTTCTCTACTCAAGCGATATATGATATATATATGTATGCATTTAAATAAAAAGAGTGGGTAAGCACCGCAACCTAAAAATAAATAACTTTACAGTACATATATGTCCATAGCATAAAAAAGTACTGAGCCAAGTAGCCAAAATCCAAACTCATTAAAAGCCACGATTATAACAGAAATATGTGCTAAGGGAAATGGGTAAGTGTTCCAGTACTCCCAGGTCGATGCGATTTCGGCGCATGGGGAAACCATGTAAAACCCTCATGACTATGTGATATTCTTATGCAATAGCCACATCAATCTTATATCCCGCATTTTACAACTATTAACGCACACGACCTTTTAGGGTTTATCCATAAACATTTAACCGATATTTTGCGACGCGGTTATGGAATAATTCTATTTCCAAACCCGCATGTACCGGCCAAACCGCCATTGAGAATCGTCATATTCGAGTTTCGTCGTAGTATTAAAACGAGATGGGAACGGAAAATCATGCGTAGTCAAAAACCAACATTAATACGTAACTTTTAATTTACTAGCGGACATCATTATCATAGTTTGATAAAATACCGAAACAAATCATATGCATAAAACGCCTATGAGTTAAGTCGTGATGAACTACGCGTAGTTATGCTTCGGCGATAGCAAGAAAACACTTCCGGGCTGGTAAAAGAACACCGTGCGGCTTCCTCGTAGCATGAAACACCGTCGGCCCTAGAAAACCAAAACAAAGAGTAGGTTAGTTGTCGGCACTTTACCGAGCATGTGATAAATACGTAAAAACATTAAGGAGCGCATATATCATAAACACATCCGCAGCCATGGTAAATACGTTGGAAGTTAGAATACAAGGTCAGAAGGTGCGTACATAAAGTCAAGAGTTATTCGCGTAAATCCCTTAAACTCACATTCTCGTCCCTAAAAGGGAATTACCAATGGGTGGGTCAATATAAACGGTCTCGTCAAATCCCTGGCAGTGTTAAATTCATCACATTGGTTATCGATACAACCTAACCTAGCGCGTACCTCGTCCGAATACAAAAGATAACGATTCCAAAGCCGAGAAGGATATTAACCTCTTTCTAACCAGAGCGAATCCAACGAGGGAGCGCCTCTTCAAACCAAATATCTCTCGCCCTCGACCGGGACGCACCACCTCGAGTTCTTCTATGAAACGAGAGGTAATGGTAAAGGGAGTAACAGAGAAATAAACACAACAAAAAAACAGAGGGAAAAACAACAAACCAACAAAAACGAACATCGTAGCCGAGATTGCTGAAGGAACGCGGCATTTAAAATAATCCGTCGCTTCTTCAATCTCCATATCAACAAGATCCCATTCGCCCGGGTAAATTTCTAACCTCGTAACAATAGGTGACAGAGACCGGCCAAAAAAAGAAGAAAAACGTGATTCAATATCGTAGGGAAGCAATTCCTTGCGGAAGAAAAAAACAATACGAACAAAATAAACAAATGTTTTCACTCGAGCATCGAACCACACCTCGTGTCGTTCGATTTATCGTACTGCACGCTCGGCGTTAACCCGTGCTCCCATTACCATATGTGTCGGGCCACACAGAGAAGTCACGCGTTGAGATAGAAAACAAATGAAAGCGAGATACAAACGAACTAAACCGACGATGAACAACGGCAGTAAACGCAGGGTTAAAAAGGGGAAAAACCGCTGTCCTAGTTCCACGAGTACACCACTCGTGCACGCGGTGGCAGGATACGAGTTGGGCGTGCGCAGCGGAGGCTCTAACCCTAGTGTGCATATCCGAGAGTGCATAAAGAAATCCCGAAGATTTTGATGGATGGGCCGCACAGCACCATCTTATCCCGCCTCGTTTTCGAAATCTTCGGCACGTACGCCTACGTAAATTCGGCTAAAGCTCGCCGTTCGCCTCCGAGTGTGAAATGAGCCGCATCGTGGCCGCACAACTATTGATGACACCTGCACAAAGATGATTGGAAGACGGGCTGGTAATTATGCTATTCAAAACGAAACTTTCGCTCGTGGCCTCAGCCGGCCAACCACACTCGCAAAAAACACTTACAACACGTTAGCAGACGCTACGTACTGGATCGTGTTGAAATGCGCACAGGCGCATATGCAAACTCTAAACCGTAGCCATCACACTAATAGAACATGACAATAAAATAATGGTTATATCAAAATATATATACGATGAGAATTTACACCAGCTTCTATGTTGGTACATATATGGGAACGTAACCCTCATCAAATGTGACCAAAGATAAAAAGTGACATAACGCGCGGCGATAAATCAAACTGTGCCAATTATATATATGTATATCGTAAAGTTCGAAGGCGGAAATCCTACGATGGTCAAACCTATGACCAGCGTATCGCCATGTATTCCATGCGCGTTAACGATTAAATGTATTCGCCAAATTACTATTTACCTCGAGTCTAAACGCCAAATTTTCGATAAATATATAATCGGTTTCTTTCTTCAATAGTAGAATTATACATGGTGAATAATTAATTCAAGTAAGATCTTTAGCACATATGCGCGCGCTCAAAGTGGGGTTCCAAAGTATATGTACACATATGTGTATAGAGAGCAGTATATATATATGGACTTTGGAAATGGAGCATTCGCATCTGCAAGTGCAAATTTATCCAAAGGAGTATATATATATGTGTTATATATATACGATTACTATGTATGTATATTTATGCTTATGTGTGTGTCTGTGTATTTAGATATAGGATTTTATGTATATATATTCGGGGTGAAATGTAGCCATTGAGAATATTAAATGCTATAAAAAAGGGAAGCTATAATACCAGGTGGAAATAACCACTTCATTTCCGTACTTGGTATTCAACCAACATGTCAATAACAATGAAGGATTTCCTCCACACTAGAGGTATTACAAAATGGTACCTGAGCACTAGTTACAACAAATTGGGCCATCGTTTTGGTGCCTTTTCCATCGTTATAACATATGTGGTTGTCAAGTTGAAAAATTTATTTTAAAATTTTTTGGCTAATTTGTGCTAGTGAGTGTAGTGGCCAGTTTGAAATGGTCAAGGCGAAAGTGGACTTATGTGGACCTGCGTGATGAGTTTGCTTACTCCGCATCCCAATGCCCGGATCTTGGCTATGTTGCACAAAGCACGCCAACGAGAATTGGCTGAACTAAGAAGCCAGAATGACATGCTGTCATCAGCCAGTAAGGAGAAGGAAAAGCTCATCAGAGAGCTAACTTCCCGGAATAGCCAGGAAGGCGAAGGTTCTGGAAAAATAAAGATGGATGAGTCTGAGGATGAGGATGCAGCTAGACATCAACATAAGCAGAAAAGAGAATTGCAGGGATAATTTAGAAAGATCAAACCTCCCTCCTATGATGGGGAGAAGGAAGAAGATGCTGAAGCTTGGTTGCTGAACATGATTAAGTATTTCCAAGTTTATGAATATGAAAGCAATCTGAAGGCCAGATTAGCTATGTACCAGCTACAAGGAAAAGCTACACTGTGGTGGGAAGAGACAAAAATGGTGCATGCCATTGATGAAAAGACAGTTACTTGGGAATATTTCCAGGTTAAGTTCAAGAATCGCTACTTGAATGAGCGTTACTATGACGACAAAGCTAAAGAATTCCATGAACTTAGGCTGGGACAACTCACTATCGATGAGTTTGTCACTAAGTTTACCAATTTACTGAGATATGTCCCTTACATTAGGGAAGAAAAGGAAAAGGTACAAAGGTTTTTGAATTGTTTGCCTACTGTGTACAAAGAGAAAATTGAGTTTGACAACCTGAAGACAATGGACGAAGCGGTTAGAAAAGCAAGATTATGCTATCAGCAGTTTAAAGGAAAGGCTGAACAAGGGAAGAGCTGGTTGAACAAGGGTGAGTTCAAGGGGAAAAGACAAAAGCCAGCATATTTAAGGAATTTTGGTAGAGATCATCAAAGGAAAAAATTCAATAAACCAAAAGAAAGCCAAACTGCTCAGTCCCAAGTGGCTTTAAAACAAGTTGAAGGGAACAATAAAAAAAGAAGGGACAGTCAGAATGAAGGAACCTTTGAAGTGTTGGGGCTGTGGAGAACCCCATATGATGAGGGACTGCCCCCATCGAAATATTCATATGATCAGTAGAGAGAGAGAGGAAACAACAGTAAATGACATAGCCAGAAATATACCAACTATCAGTGCAGCATTGGAAAATCGGCAAGCAGAACATCAAGCAACCATGGTGGAAATGGAGGGTAAGATTTCTGACCTACCTGTTACTGTTTTGATTGATCCAGGTGCTTCTTTGAGTTACATTAGTCCTGTAATTATAGAAAAATGTAAAATTAAACCTGAAAAGTTTCAGCAGTCATGGTTGGTACAGCTGGCCACTGGAACTAAGAGAAAAGTCACACATAAATTGCCCAAAACAGCAATACAATTAAATGGCTTTTCAACAGAAGTAAATTTGAACATATTGCCATTAGGATCCTATGATTTGCTGATAGGAATGGATTGGCTAGAAAAGAAGAAAGCTCTGATGAACTGCTGGGATAAAACCCTGCATTGTGTGGATGAAGAAGGGAAACCTTTTACACTAAAAGGGAAACCAAAATCCATTTCAATAAGACAAATATCAGCATTACAATTAAAAAGAACAGCTAGAAAAGGATACCAAGTTTATGCAGTACATGTGGAAGAAGTAGAACAGAGGAAGGAAGAAAATCTGTTGAATGAATTACCGGTGGTAAGGGAATTTAAAGAAGTTTTCCCAGAGGAGATTCCTCATCTCCCCCCCAAAAGAGAGATTGACTTTTCCATAGATCTGGTGCTGGGAGCCACACCTGTTTCTCGAGCCCCCTATCGAATGAGTCCGCCAGAACTTATGGAGCTGAAGATGCAGCTGCAAGAATTACTGGATAAAGGTTACATTAGACCAAGTGTGTCTCCGTGGGGAGCACCTGTTTTATTTGTTAAAAAGAAGGATGGAACTTTTAGGATGTGCATTGATTATCATCAACTGAACAAGTTGACCATTAAGAATAGATATCCACTTCCTAGAATTGATGATATTTTTGATCAAGTGAGAGGGGCCTCAGTCTTTTCAAAGATTGACTTAAGAACTGGTTATCATCAGCTCAGAATTAAAGAAGAAGACATCAACAAAACAGCCTTTCGAACCAGGTATGGACACTACGAATTTGTAGTCCTACCTTTTGGTCTGACAAATGCCCCTGCCACCTTTATGTGCCTGATGAATAGTGTGTTAAATAAGTATTTGGATAAATTTGTTCTAGTGTTCATAGATGATATTTTGGTCTACTCCAAAAACAAAGAGGAACATCAAGAACATTTGCAGATAGTGTTACAAACTCTGAAAGAAAATTAGCTATATGCTAAGTTCAGTAAATGTGAATTTTACAAGGATAAGATTCAATATTTGGGTCATATTATTT
Source organism: Pinus albicaulis (assembly GCA_034641835.2). Taxonomy (NCBI): domain Eukaryota; kingdom Viridiplantae; phylum Streptophyta; class Pinopsida; order Pinales; family Pinaceae; genus Pinus; species Pinus albicaulis. Next base: position 516,266,314 of record CM076584.1, on the reverse strand, counting down.
CCAAAAAAGGCCTTTCAGTTGACCCTGAAGAGATAAAAGCAATTAAAGAATGGCCAGTCCCAACTGATGTTTCAGCAGTAAGGTCATTCATGGGGATAGCAGGCTACTATCGTAGATTTTTGGAAAGACTTTCTGCCATAGCACATCCCATCACTTCATTGCAAAGAAAGGGTGTCAAGTTCGTGTGGACTGAAAAATGTCAAAACAGTTTCGAACAGTTAAAACAAAAACTTATTTCAGCCCCTATATTAAAAATTGTTGATCCTGATAAAGAGTTTGTTGTATGTACAGATGCTTGCAGAGAAGGGCTGGGAGGAGTCCTGTTGCAGGAAAATTCAGTTATTACATATGAATCTAGGAAACTGAAAATACATGAACAAAATTATAGTGCTTATGATTTAGAATTTGCAGCTGTTATCCATGCTCTGAAAATGTGGCGGCACTATCTTCTGGGGAAAAAGTTCACATTGATGACTGATCATATTAGCCTTAAATATTTCTTTTCCCAAACTGACCTGAATGCAAGGCAAGCCAGATGGATGTCCTTTTTAAGTGAATTTGATATGGACATAAAACATATTAAGGGAAAAGAAAATAAAGTTGCTGATGCATTAAGCAGAAATGCCTGTCAAAATTTAAATAGCATTGGGAGTAGTGGTCAGATTGAGGTAGAAGAATTGGTGAGAAAATCAGCAAGCCAAGACCTAAACTATGAAACACTCTTGGTGAAACTACAGAAAAGGGATAAAACTGATTTCACTCAAAATCAAAAAGGGCTACTATATTACAAAAATAGGTTGTATATTCCTAATGTAGAGTCATTAAAAAGAGAAATTTTGGATGAATATCACAAACAGCCTTATGCAGGACATCCAGGATACCAGAAGATGTTAACAGCCTTGAAAAAGAAGTTGTTCTGGCCAGGAATGAAGAGAGATGTGGCAGAGTATCTAAGTAGGTGTATGGAATGTCAACTGGTTAAGGTTGAGCATCAACATCCAGCAGGTCTTTTAAACCCTTTGCCAATTGCAGAATGGAAATGGGACACAGTTTCCATGGATTTTATAACAGGACTACCTAAAACCAAATACCAACATGATTCTGTAATGGTGGTAGTAGACACTTTAACCAAAGCTGCCCACTTTATACCAGTGAAATCTACTTTCGGAACAGCTCAAGTAGCAAATGTTTTCCTAAAGGAGATAGTAAGGCTTCCTGGAGTCCCCAAAGTAATTGCTTCAGATCGAGATGCTATGTTTACAGCAGCATTTTGGAAAGGATTGTTTGGAGGTATGGGTACTAAGCTAAATTTTAGTACTGCCTATCACCCTCAAACTGATGGGAAAACAGAAAGGGTTAATCAAGTATTGGAAGATATGCTGAGAATGTATGTGATGGATAGACCATCAAAATGGGAAGAGTATTTGCATTTAGCTGAATTTGCCTATAATAACAGTTACCAGTCTTCTATCAAGATGAGCCCATTTGAAGCACTGTATGGAAGGAAATGTCGTACTCCTTTGAGCTGGAGCCAACCAGAGGATAAATTAATGCTGGGACCAGATGCCTTACAGGAGATGGAAAGAATTGTTAAACAGATACAGGGAAATATCAAGACAGCACAAGATCACCAGAAAAGCTATGCTGATAAGAAAAGAGTGCACTGAGAATTCAAAGTGGGGGATCATGTGTATTTGCACATCAAACCAAAAAAGAGCACACTTTTTGCTGGAAGTTGTGCAAAACTTGCTCCTAGATATTGTGGGCCTTTTGAAGTTTTAGAAAGGGTGGGACCAGTGGCTTACAAACTGGCCTTACCCCCCCATGTTAGAGTTCATAATGTGTTTCATGTTTCGTTATTAAAAAGATATGTACATGATGCTTCTCACATAGTTGATTGGAATGTTGTACAGGTGGAACCAAAAGGGGAGTTTCTGCCAGAACCGCTTCAAATATTGGAGCGGGAAGAAATTGAATTGAGAAACAGAACAGTGGCAAGAGTAAAGGTGCAGTGGAAGCACTTTACTGCTGAAGAAGCTACCTGGGAACAGGAAGCTGAAATGATGGAAAAATATCCATTTTTGTTTAAGTGAACGCTAATAGTTAAATAACAACACTGAGGACGGTGTTTATTTTGAGAGGGGGAATATGTAACACCCCCAATTTCTGTGTTGAATTTGGAAAAGTAGACATTGAACTTTAAGTCCTGAAGGGAGTGGACCCCAAAGGATAAGTATGGTGTGAATGTATTTGAATATTTAATTTGAGGAAATAAATAAAATAATTGTGCATTTTGACCAAGATGAGAATTAGAGATCACTTGCCAAATCCATGAGATGGATAAGGCAACAAATCCCCACAATCTTTCAAAAATCCTTCAAAGAAATTAATTTAGATTTTGAGGAGGAATCTAAATTTTCCCAATGATGAGGAAAGTAGTTGGGAAGAGGTAAGAAAAGCTGGAAAAGCTGAGGAAAAGCATAACACAGCTTTAAAGAGTCCCAAAATGGGAAGCCTAGGCTAAACAGGAAAGAAAGCATCCTGCTATTCTGGACGCAGAATTAGAAACATGCTTTGGGGAAATATGAGCTTAAATAAGCTGCTCCTAAGCAGATCAGAGGTTGATATGTGATGGAGGTGATCTCAGCTCGGGGGTGAGTTCTGGGAGACAAAGAGGACTCTACGGTTGGGAGGTTGGTCATTTGCAATAATGGTATGTTTCTGAAATTATTGTTATTTTGATTCATTATGGTATGAATTAGCTACATATAAAAGTTATTTAAATGGTATGATTGATTTTAGTACTACATTTAACAAAATCCATTCTAAGGAATTCACCTTCCAGATTCTGTTTAGTTGTAGACCAAAAATCTATAGAGTAGAAACCAACAGAAACTTTAAACCAAGGTCGGTTTAAATCTGAGGGTACTTAGTCTCCATAGATTATTAAATACTAACTTGTTTCATAAATATATATATATAAAGGTGGAAATTGTACACTCATAGGTATACTAGAAAAATATTGTAGCAGAACTGAAATCTACATGGTACATTAAAAGAGAAGCCAAGACATTAGAATAAGTATTTTGAGTTTTTTCTAGATCCAGATGTAATTCCACTCTATAAAAGTGTAATGGCCTTTATAGCCTCTGTAGTGCACAGTTCATTCCTTAATTTACCTTTAAATCTTGAAATAAAAATCGTAGCAACATAATTAAATTAAAATTAAGGTATACTACCAAATTAGTGACATCATACATGTATAGGCACTTAAAACAACATAAAAATAAATAACAATATAAGTGCCGAGAGCTAAACAATAGCTCATTCAAACATCGATTGCAAAACATGTATATGCAAGAACAACAAAAAAAATAACATAAGTACCGAAAGCTAAAAATCATAGCTCACTTTAATATCGATTTCAAAGAAAGTGTTATACGAAAAGATTTCTATACGAACCATATAGGGTTCTGTTGATTTATGGACAAACTATATTTATTATGGAGATACATAAATTAGGTCAAACAAACATAATTTCTCCGGTCAAACAAACATAAATTAGGCCGCGGCATTATCGGGTCCTTTTACACATTAGACAAACAGAACCAAAACTATGAAATAACGCATCAATAGTAATGGTCGACTACATGACTACTCGTTGTGTTTTGAGCTTCATGCAACAGATTTGAATAATTTCTATATGTCAGAAGTATTATATTAAAACTCCAAAGTCAGCGTGACTTGACCTACGCTCGAAAGGAATGCTACCATCATTAAAATAATAGGAATAAGGCGTTGAAATTTCGTTAAGAGATGTGGATGACTGATATAATAGTTCGGTATGCTTCCTTGCAAGAATCATTAGTAATTACCGCCATTAAATCGAAAGGAAGCCTATTGAAATAGTTCGAACTTGACAGGTCAAGCCGCCTTTGAACCTAGCCGACTGAGACAGTTTACCATAAATATACAATCGTAGCCATAGAGTAAGTTTGACAGATAACGATTGATTTCAAATGATATCAGAATTGTGAAAGCACATACCAACAAAAATTGATGCATAAATCGCTGCAACCGGAAGAAAGAAATTAGGGATTTACCTATGAATAGGGTTTCCTTCCCACCCTTGCGTCGTGTCGAAGGTAACCACATTAAAACGAGAAACCCATACGATGTGCAAAGAAATTTGAACGCCGGTTGTGTAGAGACTGTCAAATCTGGGTGCAGAGAAAACTAAGATCCCGCACTCAGACGTAGGAAAAAAATGTATTAGGAAGGGTCTCAGTGTATAGCCATTAGGAATGCCTACAATGGTTTCGGCACATGCAATGTGTGTTGAATGCAGAAATGATAAATCAGTGAACCAGAACTCTCACAAGCTATACGACTAGGGTTTACATCCGAGCAGATTTGCAAAACTATGATAAGAATAAAACAAGGATTCAAACGCACTAAAGGACAGGCTAGATCTCCGCCTCCAGTGAACAGACTGAGACGCCGAAGTCCTGCCCTCTCTGTGCAAACCAATAATAGATGATGAGACACTGTATTATCGAAATAAAATAAAAACGAAGTAAGGATCTCAAAACGTAAGGAAATATAAAAATGAGGGGATTCAGAGAAACATGAAACCTGACGCTAGAACTCTCCAGCAATACCAAACGCCCTCATGATAACTTAGCATCCCTGCACATGATTCACATCGCAACTTAGGTGAAGAAGCCTAAAGGGAGTGAAGCACAATACCAGAGAAAATAAATGGGTAACGATCCTGTATCCCCGAAATAGATAGGAAGGATCGGGTAAATAGATCGACATAAGAGTCTCCAATTAAAAGAACACTCGAAACCCTAATCCCACTGCCCCAGAACTTTAGAAAATCCCGATGTCGATTGAGAAAACCCAGCCACGTCGATAGGAGGGTACCAAGCGATATTAAGGGACGCAGAGGAGGTATGGTATCGTATGCACGTAGGTACTGGGTTAACCCTAGAACTAACAACTGCCAGAGGCAGAGCTCAGCGCACACAGTACTTGGACCAGCCAGAATTGAAAAATAGCAAGCCACACGTCGAGTTCTTACTGGGCAGGGGTCGATGTACGCCACCGCTGGCACTTTCCTCTCACGGGCGAGACGCCGTTCCTGCAAGAAAAACCAGCGAAATATTACAACCAAACTCACACATCAAAACTAGCCGCACAGAGCACTGTGCTATGTGGCTAATACAAACCATAAACATTACGAATATTGAGTACTATACGTATGAAAACAAGATGCGTATGTGCTGGTTCAAATCAAAAAAAAAATTATAGTGATAAACCGTCGCCTGGTGAAATGAATTCGGAGGTTCTATATTCTACGCCAACGTGCAGACGGTCGACATTATTATCTGTGATGGTAGGCATATCATTATAAACTAATAAGGATGTGCCACGTAGCGACAAATCCGATAAATAATGGAACGTGAATAATGTAAAAAGGTTATGATTAAGGTTAGACACGTTTTCGGAAATTTCACAAATTATCGGTGAAAATCGAACGCCAAAATACATATATATCAATAATGCGAACGCCAAAATCGTTACGATGGTACACCTATACAGATATATAGTTCTATATATATATATGGCGTTAATTCACTATATACTATGTATTATATGCCAAATCGATGATTCAATATATTCTCCATATTTACCCTAAGTCTAATTCCTGTTTGGAAGGATGTAATCTCTTTTTCGAAGGATATAGATATAGTTAATGAATATATATTTCATGCAGCGTTTTATATATACGCGCGCCTTCAAGTAGTTTTATCAAAGTATATATATATATATATATATATATATATATATATATGGGATATATATATATATGTTATGTATAGGTGTATGCGCATTCAAATCATTTTATTCAATGATATATAGAGATAGGTGATATATATTTATATATAGGTATTGTATATTTATATATATGTGTTATATATTGATATATAAGTGGTATATGTGTGATCAAAAGAGATAAAGGTACATAGGGGCTATAAGAGGGTGCCTAGGATTTTATATACATGGGTTTAATGTAAACATGGGGAGCATTGAATGTTATTAGTAAGGAATAGTGGACAAGAGATTTAACTTTTAAAAATATATACTGAAGATACATAGAAAGTTATGGAGACAGCAAGGAAGATACAAATACCCAATTTTTGAACTTATATCTGCATTTAATCAGAGTAAATAACAATGGAATCCGCTTATAAGCATGAGATGGTAACAAAAATAAAATTTTCCTCTGAACTGATAGTGTTACAGCTTACAATGTGCTAGAAACGTAATGAGTCATCTACCAGTTTACCTTGTCTTTCATTATTAGTTTTACCTTTGTCTTGGATTTTCGTCGTCGAGCTTTAGATTGTCCGCTCTCTTCTCCCGAAGTTTCTTCGTCTTCCGCCTTCTTCCTGACGGATGAACCTGAAGCATGTCTCTTTTCTCTCTGTGCCAAGTAGGCAGCCTCTTTAGAAGATGAAGGGACTGTCATCTTCTTTTGAAGGAGGAGAAAAAAAACTTTGCTGGAGAATCTCTTTTGAAGGAGAGAAAAAAAAAACACTCTTTGCTGGAAAATATACTCAGTTTAAAAGGATAGAAACATTGCTAAAAATATGAAGACTAAATTTAAAAAGACACAAACTCTTTGCTAAAAAATAAATTATGCACCAAAAAATATGTGTATTTTTTGTTTTGTTTGGAGAAAAATTTGTATGGGAGGTCGATATGGAATGTTATGGGAGGGTGGTATTGTGAAGTGGAAGGGCGGTATTATGAATGTGAAGTGATATGATAGTGGGAGGGAGGTATTGTGAATGGGAAGGGTGTAAGGAGTATTAGAGGAGGGGCGGTGGTTAATACAGTGTTTAATATCAATAGACAGCGTTATATATGGAATGTTGTATTAATATATATGGAACATAAAACATATAAAACATATATATGACAGTGGAATAGCATAAATCATATATATGACAGCGTATTAATACAGCGTATTATGAGCGGTATTGACATAGCATATATGAGCGGTATATGGCACAGTTGACAGCGTATATAACATATATATGAGCGGTATATATGGGCGGTATATGGCACAGTTGACAGCGTATAACAGCGTGGAGGTATTTCAAAGTGGAATCGAGCCAGTGTTGTATTATAAACCAGCGGTGGGAAGCGTTGTATTATAAAACTGTCATATATGGATGGGAGGGGCCGGAAGGGCCATGTCAAACAAGGTGTTGAGGGTGTTACTGTGAGCTGGTGGAGGGGCGTATTGAATATGTAGTGCAGAGATATAATGCAGACATATAATGCAGAGATATAACACAGAGGCGTATTATATAACGCAGAGATATAACGCAGAGATATAACGCAGAGGTCGTATGACAGTTTGGAGGGGAAATACAGTGTTATGATATGATGTTGGGGATAGCGCAGTGGGGATGTTGAATAGTGTGAGGATTATGTGTGATGTGTGAGGTGATGTATAGTGACAGCACTGGAAGGGAGAGAGTATGGTTGATGGGGAAGGCGTTGGGTAGGTGGAAGAATGTAGGGAGAGAGTGAGGGCGTTACAAAAATCTGGAATGGCAGAGTGCAGGGCTGTAGAATTGCAGAGTGGTAGGGACTGCAATTTGCAGAATTTCAGGGTCTGCAAAATTGCAGAATCTTCAGGAGCTGCAAGAGCTGCAAATGTCAGACCTGTGGATAATTTAAGAGAAAAAAAATGTAGAATAATAGTATACCAATTTAGGAGCAGCAAAAAACTATTAATAAAAAACTGACTGAGCAAAGGAGAGGGAGTTACACCACAGGAAAAAATGCCAATAGTGGGGCTGGCTCTGTACCATGTCAAACCAGGAGGTAACTCCTCAAAATCAGAATGTGTATTAGCTGAAGAATGCATATGAATTTATACATGGAGGTGAGGCTATTGGGATTCATCTCCCAATGACTCTTGGCCTTCCTTATTTCCTAATATTAAATAATATACAATATTAAATGTGCACACCCATCCCATAGGATTAGGTGTCAAAAATAACCATATAACTCCTTAATATAACTTAACCCATGTAAAAATTTACCTTTCTCCGATTATGCACATATATCAATGAATAATTTAATATCTCAAAGCCACGTCGTTGATCTCCATAACTGATCCAATGACCAATTCATAATATTGTTCCTCAATTAACTCGGTGGGACCCCTCATATTGAATCCCCATAACAAACCTTATATCCATACTTCATTATCTGCCGTCAGATTGATTTTCTTTCCGATCGGATGGTGTTCGCACTCCAAACCTCTGCAACTTACACGAACGATAATCGTGTGATAAAAGTAGTTTGAGGGTGCGACGTTTCAATTTCTCAACTGTATCGTGTGCCTTTGAAAATTTACCACTCAAGGCACAAAAGCGGTGTGATATGTCACAAATGGTTTTATAAAACCACATACCTTCACTCATCCATTGTGTTAAAATGTTCCCGATTCACCTTCCACACTAAACGAACCATCACATGAACCCCTCTGCACATCTATACACAAATTTTATCAAGCCTTTACATTATGATCGTTGATGTGGTTCAACAAAATTCAGAAGAAATGGGTTATCTGTAGATTTGTATACAATAGTTCGGTCATCCATTATCACTTACAATCAATCAACAAGCAGCAACAATAACCCATATTCCAGCCATTATCAAACATAGTAATTGCACAAAATATTCCAAATATTTCTCGGATTCACAGTAAATAAACCATAAGGTCATACAGATACACGATATGTACAATTCCACACTGTTTTTGGTATTTTTTATATCATATTTACAATCGAAAATACATTCTATTTGACTACTATCAAAACATCCTCTATGATACCTAGCTATTGGTTTTGGACCATCAGCTCTGCCTCTATCTAATCTCTCGCTTTCTCTAAACCCTAACTCTTGCACTCTTCTACCACTCTCTTTCTTTTATGACACTCTTCATTCATTCATCACACTCTTACTCTTTTCAAATCTCTCTCTATTGTTTTTTTTTAATGCTTCAAAAGCTCAAAATTTATAAAAGAAAAGGATTCATGAACCAATTTAGTTCAAATCCAAAAATCTCTCACTTTCTCCTAAATTATCTCTTCATCTCCTCTCTTTAATCAAAAAAGTCCTAGATTAGATTTTTTTTGAATCCCTCAAATCCTCACTATTCTTAGGATTCCTTACTCATCCCTAATATTTTACAACTCATGAGATATTCTCCATAAATCAATTTACAATTTAAATTTCCTCAAACTCAACTAAACTTATGAAAATAAATAAAATGATTAAGGGAACCCACTCCCTTTAGTAAATGAGAAAAAATACTCATGGGTCTTATAAGTTTCGAAGAATGCTCCTACATCAAACTCCCTAGGTTGAAAAAATTCATGGACTCCTATTCATGAGTCACCCAATTGCTTATGCTGTAAACTTCATCAAATTTCATCTTCCAACTAGATGTCTATCCTCTTTCAATTGCAGGTGCATTTGTTGCCTTCTCTCTTTCTCCTGGATTCCAAACTCTATGTTTTGGATGTCCTTTTGCTCTGCTGTCATAACCATATCTTTTGCATAATTTTTGGATGCTAATATCCTGCATAAACAACTTCTCAAACAATATAAATTCATGCTCCGTGGTCTGCTGCAATCTTGCCATTATCTCAATAAAATTGAGTTTCAACTTTATGTATTTTTTCCTGGCCTGTACCTGACTTATCATCTTTGCAATTTCCATCATCCACCTATCCAATAGTTTAGGTAGCATTCTCCCAATCTCAAAAAATTGTTTCTTGTTTGATACAAGAACATATATTCTTTCAACCTCATATTGTCCATCAACTACAATTATTTTAGTTATTGAAATTGGGTCCATATTCGTATTAAATATGACTGATTTGTTCTTCCAAAATTTTAATTTCAAACTCAAGATAGAATCTTGAAATTCAAACCTCATTTGGATTAAAAACAAAATCTATTTGTGGACTGTACTTTCACATCCCCTGTAACCTTCTATCTCTTCTACGTTGACTTGTTTAAGAGCTATGTCAACTCTCCTTCCTTCATCCTGAATTTTTGAGTCAACTAGCTACTTACTATCATCTTCTTGTTTCCATAAGGAAAACTTGATTTCTGCATTTATAGAACACACATACTTCTTTGTGTTTACTTTTGCAAACATATCTCCAAAAATAGTTTGTCTTTCATCCTGAAAAATACATCCAATAGTTAATAATTCAAAATCAGAAAATGCATTATATTCTCCATAAAACCTACTCTGTAGCTTCTCTGATTTGTCATACTCTTGATGTGCATATGACTTATCAAAAGTGTCATATCTTCCTCCATATTTCCATATCTTGAAAAATTCTGCTTTGTTTTCACTTTTCTCTAAATGTTGCCTAATTTCAAAATTTTGTTCTCTGCTCTTTTCTTTAGCCTTCCTTCCTTTCATAATTCCTTTCATTCTTTCTTCTTCTCCCTTAAAAATATGTAAGTTATTAAATTGTCTTTTCCATGCCTCTTCCTTTTCAGTCAAAATCTTCCAATCTATAATTCTCTTTGTTTCTTTACATGAAACAAAATCATATGCAACAACTTTTTCCTTCCATGATAAAGTTTCTTTTACAATGAAAATTACTGTCAATATCATAAATATCACATTCCATTGAAACCATTTGCTACTCTCTGCAAATGCATCATTCATGAAAGCATCCTTGCCTCCATCCTCTCGGATTTCCTGTCTCTTTCTAGTTTGCTGATTATATTCTTCTTTTCTCTTTTTGCAATTTGTACAAATAACATTGTCTCCAAATTTCGGTTGTGCATCAACATTTTCCAAGTGATCCTTATGTTCTTGACTGTCTTCTTTTTCTCTCCTATTTATAGCCTTTTCTAGACTAGCTATACCTCGTTGGACTGAATTATTTTATAAATCCCTGTTCTAGCATCTTCCACAGTATAATCTTTAGTAAGATCATTTTCCATTAATGCTCTATTATGTTATTCCAAGAAAATTTCTTGCCCACTAACTATCAATACAAGTCCATAATTTTTGAGTAAAAAGGAAAGAGATAATCCCATTATCTCAAATGGTTTCACTGTACACATACTTTTGGTTGTTCCTGTCACAAGGCTATCTTCATACCTCTCTTTGTATTCTTCTTTTGCAATCTACAATTTCCTTTTATCTCTAGACTATTTATCCTTCCTTTTCCAAATCTCACTAGATTCATCACCTCTAGCTTTAATGTTAGTTTTCAACATTTGTACATCTATAGTGTCCTTGAACACATGTTCATCCAAAAAATGTTCCATTACAGTCACCTCTTATAACATATTTATTTATTCAGCAACTTATATAAACATATCTTGTAAAGATTGTTCATGACCTGCATATGTACACAAATGATCAGTTCCAAAAATACTAGGTTTTCGTTCTTTGATGTCTCAATCATCACATCTATTTTGATCCGAACTTGTCCAACAGTTCAGAAATTCATCAATGATTCCTTTCTCAGCAAATTAATCTTCTTGCTCAGGTCTATAGTAGTCATCTTACATCTCTAACTCAATTGTTCTGAGTTCCTCTCTTAATATGATATACATTCTTCTGTTTATCTTCTTTTGCAACAACTTCCACTTTATCTTCTTTCTTCTCTTAGTCTAACCATAACTTTGGTCCTTCATACTCTTCTCAAGCAGCATTATTATTACATCAATACTTTCTTTCAATTCTGCAATTTCTCTGTCCAATACTTCTTGACTCATTTTCTTACCTTTGCCATTTTCCTTGGCATATTTCTTTCTTCTATTGTGGCTTCTCTCCAAAATCCTATTATGACTATCAGTAGTCACTTTATCCTCCATATCTATGAGCCCCTAACTCACTATGAGCTACACTGAGCCTCTGCAACAACAAGTCCTCCCTGCTGCCACTTACCTCACCAATCCCCTCTCTAGACTTGGTCTTTTGATAAGCACTGGTTCTCTATTTCTGGAACCTCTTGAGCATTCTTCTTCTGCTCTTCCTAGGCTTATATCGTCAACTTACCTTCTCTTGAGAAAACTTCAGCTGTTCTCCCTATCCAACTTTTAGCTGGAATATTTAGGTTCACTTCCAGTAACATAACTCTTCTCTCTCATTACACAACCTTCTAATATTTGTTGCCGCTATCATTTTATTTCTTATAGAAATAATTCAAATGGAAAAAACATCAAAATATGGCTCATACCTGAGAGATATTCAAATGATTGATCTATTTGAGCTTCCCCTGTCTTGGACAATACACATGTTGCTTTACTTTTAACTGTCTGCACTTCAATTCTTCTGTCAACTAAATTTCCCTTCTTGTTGAGTACATCCATATTCATTTTATTTCCTTACAAAATTTCTGTTGTAATTTCTTCATTCACTAATTTGTAACAACTACATGGTTGAAACTTCTATTTCTTCTTTCATCACATACACATATCATTAAAATTCTATAAAGTGTTTACTTGATCCTGTCTTTCTCAAGTATTTTCCACAATTTGCCTTTGATGAAATGATAAATTTCTAATTGTTGGCAATATTTCATAATTCCTCTTTGCATACAATCTCTTGTGTCTTGTGCTTCCTCTGTATTGGATCCATTACAATGAAAATCATATAAATGCTGAGAATAAAACAATTTTTTTTTAATCAACTCCACAAAGAATTTGTCTAGCTCCGATACCACAAATGATGCGGCGCTAGTGGCTAACCCAACCATCCCGTAAGGTTAGTACTAACCCCGCCCTTACCTAGGACAATACTTTCAATCATGTGATTTAAATTAAGTATCCCAAGGTTTAAATCCCCTTTAATTCTCAAAAGAATCTATAAAGGTTCCTAAAACTTTGGTTTAAAACCAATCATAACCATATAACTTCTTAATATAACTTCACCCATGTAAAAATTTACCTTTCTCTAACTATGCACATATATCAATGAATAATTTAATATCTCAAAGTCGTGCCATTGATCCCCATAACTGATCCAATGACCAATGCATAATATTTTTCCTCAATTAACTTGGTGGGACCCCTCATATTGAATCCCCATAACAAATATTATATCCATACTTCATTCTCTTCCATCAGATTGATTTTGTTTCTGATCGAACAATATTCGCACTCTAACCCTGTGCAACTTACAAAAACGATAACCGTGCGATAAAATTGATTTGATGGTGTGACGTGTTGAATCCTCAATTGTATCACGTGCCTTTGAATATTTACCACTCAAGGCAAAAAAGTGGTGTGATATGTCACAAATGGTTTTATAAAACCACATACCTTCACTCATCCACTGTGTTAAAAGTTTCCCAACTCGCCTTCCACACTAAATGAACCATCACATGAATCAACCCCTCTGCACATCTATACACTGATTTTATCAAGCCTTTAATTTATGATTGTTGATGTGGTTCAGCAAAATTCAAAAGAAATGGGTTATCCGCAGATTTGTATACAATAGTTATGTGATCCGTTATCACTTACAATCAACCAACAAGCGGCAACAATAACCCATATTCCAGCCATTATCAAACACAGAAATTTCACAAAATATTCCAAATATTTCCCAGATTCATAGTAAATAAACCATAAGGTCATACAGATACACGAAATGTACAATTCCACACTATTTTTGGTATTTTCCATATCATATTTACAAGTGAAATTAAATTATATTTGACTACTATCAAAACATCCTCTATGAGACCTAGCTACTGGTTTTGGACCATCAGCTCTGCCTCTATCTAATCTCTCGCTTTCTCTAAACCCTAAATCTTGCACTCTTCTACCACTCTCTTTCTTCCATCACACTCTTCATTCATTCATCACACTCTTACTCTTTTCAAATCTCTCTCTGTTGTTTCTTTTTTAATGCTTCAAAAGCTCACAATTTGTAAAAGAAAAGGATTCATGAACTGATTTACTTCAAATCCAAAAATCTCTCACTGTCTCCTAAATTATCTCTTCAGCTCCTCTCTTTATTCAACAGAATCCTAGATTAGTTTTTTTTTAAATCCCTCAAATCCTCACTATTCTTAGGATTCCTTATTCATCCCTAATATTTTACAACTCACGAGATACTCTCCATAAATAAATTTACAATTTAAATTTCCTCAAAATCAACTAAACTTAGGAAAGTAAATAAAATTATTAAGGGAACCCACTCCCTTTAGTAAATGAGAAATAAGACTAATGGGTATTATAAGTTTCAAAGAATGCTCTTGCATCAACCTATTTCATATACAAGTGTATATCAACCACATTGACAAATATAATTGTGCTAGTCATAATTGAAATGAAAATTACAAAGGAATTGAGACCACATAGAAGATCTCCTACCATCAGAGAAAATTAAAAATGAGACAGAGATGGCATGGTTGTTACACTACCCCTCGCCATGAAATATAGACCATCCAATATCAATAAATAATATAGATCGTCAAATCTAATGATTCGTACAAGGTCCACACATGAGGTAGGTACGCTATTTCAATGGCCTTTCGTCAAATTAAAAGCCATTTTTTTAATCAAAAACTAAACTTCAGTATGATATTAAGTCATTAACCTATCGAGCCAACAATTGGAATGAATGTGTAAAGGTTTTAAAACGCATGACATATTAATTTATATGTGATAAGTAAACCAAATGTAACAAAAATAATTTCACAACGAGCCTTATATAATCAACAATATACTAAGTAGTGTGCCACCGAGAGATTAATTCATATGTGCATTCAAAGGGTGGCTAAGTGCTAGGAAAATTTTGTAAGAGTTCAAGTCCCAAAAGTAGTAACATATCAACATAATTATGTACTTGGATAAGAACACTATAAACAACACTTTTTATAAGTGATACACTTGAATAAATTCAAGTGGAGTATTGTTTAAACCTATATATATATATATCCATGTGAAGGAAGAAATTCTTAGGAATAAACAATGTAGATGATATAGAAACTAAGAGTGATGGGTACCTCTATTTTTGTTTGTAATAATAAGAAATTAAACTATGGCTTAAAAGGATTTAACTAAACACGTGAATCATAACTGAGGTCAAGAGTACAATTAAAAAAAATTAAAAAATAAATTAACTAGTGTATCATATTTCAATATTTTTTAATTTTTATAGTTTCTTTATGAGAAAATTTGGGATGTGACATATGGTATCGAAGCATATGTTTGAGTACTTAGACCTTGATATAATCAAACTTTCAATTAATTTATTAACGTAAGAGGAATATAATAAAAGAAAAAGAATCCTTTGGAATTGCAAAAAAAATTGAACACCAAGGAGGAACCCATGCAGGTGAAGATGAAATTTATGTACACCTCGGACAACCTGCGCAAACACCCACCAAAGAGTTAATGGATATAATGAGGAACCTATAGGTAGAACAAATAAAATTAAGAGCAAGTCATGAGAAACTACCAAGGATTAGTGTAGAACAAGAGCTACTCATTAAAAATTTAATAGAAAATTCAAATTCCAATACAATGTAAATAGTAAGGAAGGAAGAGAATCACAGTGCGACATACAAAAGAAAAACTACTAAAAAAATATAATAAAGTCAAGAGGAAGAGTCAAAAGGTGGAGAGGAACATATTTACTCAAATATTCATACAAAAGTATAGAAGAAGTATAAGGTAGAATTGCATGGAGGGTTTAGGAAGATTCGACCCCTAACTTTTGACATTTAGATAAAAGAGGTTGTTAAAGCTTGCTTACTAAATATTAACATGTATTTCAAGCATATGACTATTCCACTGAGTTACAGGCCAAGTTGGACACCTACAAGCTACAAGGAAAGTCTTTCATTTTTTGTGAAGCAATGAGAATAATTCATAATTTCGAAGGAATGGTAGTGGATTGGGAGGAATTTCAAAGGATACTTAAAGATAAATATTTGACATAATGATATTTTGATAACACGACCAAGGAATTCCATGAGTTCAAACTAGGGAGATTTAGCATGGATGAGTTGGTCAACGTATTTACCTATTTATGACATTATGTACCATATCTTAATGACAAAAAACCAAACATTCAATGTTTCTTGAAGTGTCTTCCATTTTCGCTTAAGGATGGTATTGAGTATGATAACTTCAAAAAAATGGATGAGTTGATTAGGAAATACCATTTATGTTATGAGTAGACCAAGCGCAAGAATCAAAATTTGAAATCTTGGACAATCAAGAAAAACCACTGGATGACTCAAGTAGGAAAACAAGCAAGTATGGGTCATATAAATAACATGGAAAGAATAATCATAGCAAGAACACTAGTCAGGAAACAAAAACCCAAGTTAAACCTAATCCAAGTGGATATTGTTGGCCACCAGCCTATTCCACTTAGACCCCCATCATTGTTTCTTTCAATTTCCTTAATTGTATCACACTTTACTATTTTTAGAATTTTTTCAGGTCTTGAACATCCAGAGCCATTTTGAGGATCTACAAGATGTTTTCTTGGAAAACATGGCAACTCATAAGTTACAGTAGGGGTTTTTAGTCAAAGGTTGTAGTTCTTAGATAAATAATTTTGATGAGGTATAATACACATCAAATAAATATAGTATGCCAAAGTTACGACCCGACGAAGTTGGTGTACCAACTAACTCCAATGGGGCCTAAACATTTTTGGCACTTTATCTCCTAGGGTTAGGCTTTTGGATGTTAGGGGATTCCATTTTCTCTAAATAATAAAAATGCCTATGACCCTCATTGTAAGAAAAATTATAGGAGTGTAGCTGCCACCTCTCTTCTCATATATAAGCTACCATTGCCTAAGCCAATTTATTTTCATTTTGAAACTAAAATATTTTTAGTATTGTTTTATTAATGAATTTTTTTTTTTTTTGTAGCTATATGTTTCTATTTATATATTTATTTCATTTCATTCCTACATAAACCTTGAAGTGGTATGAGTGCAGTCCACCTTTTTTTCTATGCATGTCGCCAACGAATTTGAGGTATTAAGAGTTAGGGATTGAACTAGTTGAACTTTTGCAAGGCTGACCTCGTTGACCCAGATAACCTCCCATGGTGGAAGAAACAAAAGACAATGGAATAGGGTATCCTTAAAAAATATTGCTCGAAGAAGCCCTTGAGCAACAAAGGAACGAGATGATGGACAACTTTTCCCATATCCTTCAGCGGATGCCCACAATCCATGCGTCTTCATCTAGTAGCCACCTTGGAGGCACCACTCCCTTTAAGGTACAAGTAAACTTTGAAAATCCCATATTTGAAGGGAAGATAGATGCAAATGTCATAGATAAATGGTTAAATATGTTGGAACGACATTTTTTGGTTCATGAGTTTTCTAATAGGGAAAATATTACTTTTTCACTCCTCAAAGCCACCCCCAACATTGAGGATTGGTGAGAAACGTACTATGAGTAGAGGGATGAGAGGGAAACCTCACAATTTTAAGCCACACCCACTTGGAATTATTTTGAAGACGCCATCAAGGAACTGTATTACCCTGTTGGGAACTACAAAGATAGGTACATAAAATGGACCACATTGTAGTAGGGAATTAACCAAGACATGTTAGAGCTCACAAATATTTTTCATACCCTTTGCATGAATTGGGGTATCAAGGATTGTGAGAGGAATTTGGTACTCGAGTACCATGAATTTCTGCAAAAATACATACAGGATGATATGGAGTTCCTGGATATCTCCTCACTTGGTGGTGCCTACTAATACCCTGTTAAGATCAAGAAGAAATTTAAAAATAAGAAGCAAGACTTTGGATCTACAAATACGAAGCAAGGGAAAGGTGCCCTCAAACTGCAGAACAAAGGACAAAGCCAAGGTAGGGTGACTCATAACAACCCATCGAAGCCACAAGCAAAGGAAAATACCATGAAGACAAATAAAGACATAGGAAATGGGTGTGAGCTCCATGAGAGCCCCACTCACAACACAAGTAAGTGTCGAGCCAAGCAGTCAGGAGTGGACAATCTCAAGCCTTAAGAGTCATATGCATGTTCTAACTTTGAGTTATAACTTGATAAGGGGAGTAACAAAGGGAAGCATATTGTTGATGTGGAGCCCAGCACCATTGTTTCCACCACTAACATATAGAATATTATGCTTGAAGATCCAGAGGAAGGGGAGAGTCTCTTCCACTCAAATATGTGAGTGAAGGAGTCTCTACTGCAATTCATTATTAACAGAGGGAGGAAAACGAACCTCATCTCAGTAGAGGTGGTTAAGCAGTTGGGCCTACCAGCCACACGACACCCGCAACCATACACCATCGGGAGGATTCACCTTGGATGATATCCCTGAATCAGCTAGAAATTTCATCTTCCCTACAAAATCAAACCGTTTATGGATGAGGTATTGTGTGGCATTTCTCCTCTTTAAGTTTTTTACGTATTATTAGGGCAACCATACTTGTGTAAGTGTCATTTTGTGTATGATTCAAGGCCTCAAATTGCTATTATTACTTTTGTAAGTTATATAGGATACTAGGGGTATCCCTACCTATCACTATCTCTTTGATTTATGCTAAGAAATGTAGTAAGATCATTTCCCATACCGGGAATATTTTTTTCTCTTCAACTCATTCTCAAAGTAAGGGGAATATCGTGGCTACATACATGGCCCCCTTGAAGGGTTCCAACATGCAAGAAATGTAGGTGGATAAGGTTGTGGAAGAATACAGGGACATCTTCTCCTCACCGAGAGGGGTACCTTCACACTATCAGGTCGAGAATATCATTTATCAGACTCCCAAAGCGCCTCTACCCAATGGGATGATAGACCACTACTCTATTACGATAAATGAATAAATCAACAAAGAGATCTAGGATTTATTGCAAAAGTGGCACATACGACCAAGTTCCTCACCTTTTGGGAGCTCGATTATACTTGTACAGAAGAAGGATGGGACCTGGAGACTTTGCATTTATTATGAGACACTAAATAAAATCACTCTCAAGAACAAATATTGAATCCCATGAATTGACGACCTTCTTGACCACCTTAAAGGGGCCAACTATTTGAGCAAGAGAGATTAAAATTTTGGTTATCACCAGGTTCCAATAGAATCCACATATGTATGGAAGACCACCTTCAAATCCAAGGAGGACCTTTTTGAGTGGGTTTCTAGGCCTTTTGTGTTGAAAAATTCCTCTTCAAATTTTATGAGGTGGATGGATTACATTTATTGGCCCTTGACCAGCTCATTCGTGGTTCTATATCTCGAAAACATCATCATCTTTAGCAAGAGTTGGGAAGAGCACTTGAAAAATACTTGACATGTCCTTCAAACCCCACGATAGAACAAACTATGTGCCAATTTGGATAAATGCAGCTTTGACATGACTTAGGTACAACATTTGGGACACATTGTTGGTGAGCAAGGCATGCATGTGGATCTGACTAATATCTAAGTCATTCGGGATTGGCAAGCCCCAACCACTATAACACATCTTCACAACTTTTTTTGGCCTTACTAAATTTTATGAGAAGTTCATGTTGGGATCTTCTCATATCCCTTGACCTTTGAGTAAAGGTACTAAGAGTGAAGAGAAAGAAAAAAAATTTGTTCCAGGTCCCAAAAGATGTTGTTTGTTGATGTTAGTATGAATCTTTCATCGTAAAAGATCACTTTATATATGCATAAAAAATAGCCCTAACATCAATTATGGCTGCAAAATATATTTAATTCTGCAATTAGGTGATCCGAATAATGCTGCACAAATCCAGATCTAAGCATAAAAGACATTAAGTAGATAAAGTAAAATGTGGCTCCATGCATCCAATAGACAAGACAAGAACAATGTATTTGAAAGAATTTTTATATTATATTACAAAGGGGGCACCTGAGAGGAAAACAAGAAAGGTGTTTTCCGGTTCTCCTCAATGGGATGGGTTCTTGAAATTCCTCAGCGTTTCAGATCTAAAATTCCTCTCTCTTGTTGTTGTAGAAAACCCACACAAACATAGAAGTCAATGGGAGCTCATAAGGCAAAAATTGAGAATGTGACCTAGTATAGATCCAGAGTGATCTAATACAATGGAGGTGACTAATGAATGGGGAAAACCCTTCTATTTATAACAAAATATTGGGGTGTTCTAGAACTCGGTGCATGAATAAAATATTATTAATCAAATTCTAGAATCACTCTTTAGGAATATTTTATTATATTTGTTGGAGGGAAAAGGTCTTTTGACTTGGGTCAATTCCTTTATTTATAAACAATAAATAAATAAATGATTTATTTATTATTTTAGGGAGATGGTGGGAATATAATTAAATAAATAATGATTTATTTAATTATTTAAAAATGATTTAGTCAAATTTAGCTAGGAATATCATTTAAATAATGATTTAAATAACTTATTCCTAGGAAATAATCAAATAAATAATGATTTAATTAATTAATTTCCTTTTTTTGGGTTAAATATGACCAGGAAATATAAACAAATGTTATTTCACATGGTGAAAGAAATTTTACTTAGGGTAAAATTGGTCTTACATGGTGTACTTGGGTTCATCTAATGATAATAGGTTAGATGACCAAAAAAATGGTGTAACAGATTGCCCCCCAACGTACGAGTGTTAGGAGCAAATCGTATGACCGAAGTACGTTGTAAGAACTCAATCACTAGACATCAAGAGGGAAGTGAGAGAGAGAAATGTAAGGTAGTCTAATGTGCTAAAGGACTAGACCCTGAGGAGATGATACTTATAGGTGCAAAAAGTCTCTAGTTTATGAAGTGGTACCTGTGCTAAAGGCGGCGGAGGAGGCATACCTATGCCCGCTGAGACAAAGTAAAAAGAATAGGAAGTCTAGTAAACAAGGAACCGAACCATGAAGAATATTCTGGCTTAAATAGAAGCCAAAAAAATAGAATGATGGATCCCACATATATGCTATGCCTGGAATAACCGTCAAGACTTATACAATAAGATTTTAGTACATGAGACACAAATATGCCCAAATGCCCCCTACACATGGGGAAGGGCTCGCAAAGGTTGACTGATACATGCAAATCGAAGAGGCGCTGCAAGCAGTTGAGGCCAAGATCATCAAATGGGAGGAGCTGCATCAAGGGTTGAAATGAAGAATTCGTCTGGGCATGTGGGGGGCTACCTGCAGGGCCGCCCCCTCATGAGGGTTGAGACATCTCACACACACCCGGGAATCGCCAATAGCTGCTACTACATCATTGTACTATCAGGTGTAGAGATCACGATCATGCTGAAAAGAGCTTGAGCCAAGGTACACTGCCCCCTAGACCTGGCTTCTGGAGTAAATGAGCTGATGTCGACAGAAGTAGGTCCGCCATAGGTGAGGTAAGAGGCTAATCTCAACTCAGGCATGGGAGAAAATAGTAGAGAGACTAGCAAACGGACATTGATGATGATAATGAAATGAGGGATACTGAGTAGCGGATGGACAACTTCCCTTGTTAGAGAATAAGGGGTATGAATGGCTTGGTAGCAACTGACACAATATCAGGGAGGATAGGTGACTATGGTATGGAAGGCCATAATGTACAACACGAGAGAGGGACCAAGCGAGGAAGGATGGAGGACTATAGTGGGAGAGAAAGGGGCTAGATATAGACTCCATGATGGATGATGACCCAAATCTGATGCTCTAAACAAGGGCGACTCGATGGTGCTACCACACAGAAAAGGTCCAATGGGGGACCATAAACACATGAGTACAGTATGGTATCTCATGACGAAAATCAACACGAACAAAGCCAAGTAAAGAGGTAAAGTGGTGCCCCAAGTACAAGCATTGTAAGTGAAGAATTCCAATTGGAAGGAGAGATGAAAGGACCTTTCGTGGACAAAAGGTGTCGTGGTGAAGTATCCAAACATGAAAAATTAACAAATACCCATTTGAGTGCTTGGTGACAGATTTCCAACGGTGTAGACGGTGTGTCAAATGGGGCTACGGTTTGGTCACAGCGGGTGAAAGAAAAAACAAGGGTTTTTCTTCTAATAAGGCATTTTCCCTCCAAAATCATTCATTTGCTTATGTAGCTGTGGTGAATGTGGAGAGGAGAGAAGGCCCTAAATCTTGCAGTGATCATAGAGGACAAACTGACCGTTGGAATCGCGATCCGTCAGTTGCAGGTATGAGGCCTAATCCTACTCTTTGTTTTTGATGTATTCAAAGTTAAGAGTGGGGGTTTAAATCTCAGTAACTACTCCTACTTCATCATTACGGTTGGATCACACTTTTTGGGGTAAAAACTGTGACTTGAGACGCAGGCTTGGGCTTGAAAAGTGCGACCTGGCCCAGGATTTGGCCAACAAGTGCGACCTGTTAGATGGGGGTGATTTCAGTGCTGTTATGGGCTGAGATTTAGTTTTGGTGTAAGGAAATGAAGTTTTGTTTATCTGTAGACTGACAAAGATGATGGTTTTGTGCAGATATGGCAGATATATGGATCAAGTGGAGAGAGAGAGACCTAGGCACATTACGGATGGAAATCCAAGAGGATTATGGTGTTCATCGTGCATTGGCAAGGTTTGGGGTTCTGAAATTTGTGGAGAACCCTTTGATGAGGGCTGGTGAGCCCTTGTTGGCCCAGATTATCAGTTATTGGGATCCAGACCATGAGGTGTTTATAGTGTAGGGGCACAAGATTGAGTTGACAATTCAGGATCTGTATTTATTGGCTGGTCTCCTGCCATTAGGGATGGTGGGAAATACACAGCCAGTGTTATCGCGAGGGCGTAACATCATGGAGCTTGTTGAGCGACATTGTCAACCAGGTGTCCGAGTCAAAGGTACTCGGATATCGATTGGGGATCTAGAGAGATTGGAGACCCGGGCAGTTGCAGCAACAGTGTTGTGGATCTTGGGCAGCCAGGCGTTCCATCACATCACTGGAGGGAAGATGATGATTGTAGAGAGTGTGTTGGGTGGGACCTACTATGGGTGGGCCCAAATGATGTTGGTGTCGGTGAAACGACA
Organism: Pinus albicaulis; assembly: GCA_034641835.2. Lineage (NCBI taxonomy): Eukaryota > Viridiplantae > Streptophyta > Pinopsida > Pinales > Pinaceae > Pinus > Pinus albicaulis. The sequence goes on along the minus strand of CM076584.1, from coordinate 516,243,236 downwards.
GATGTCGCTATGTAAGTGGCAATTGAATCATGATTGTGCCTATGGGACGGTATTGTGCTCTTTATTCTTTGAGAAGATCCTGACCTTACGACCTCGTATACAGTTACCTGATGGGGGTCTGAGAGAGCCCCGGATGCGTCGGTGGGGACGACTACTGTGTAGAGGAGGAGGAGGGGTGGTTGGACGGGTGTTCCGACCAGAGTTCTTTGCCCATTGGAATTAGATGCCATTGTACATAGATGACTATCCCTATAGTGGGATGAGTTATTGGGGAGATCCGGACTTTCCGCTTCCGCCTGGTCAAGTATGGGGGCCCGATGGTAAGCGACAAGCAACGAATCTGTTATGTGTATTTAAAGTTTGTGACTAGTATTCATGGTACTAATCCTTATACTTTTTGGAATGTAGATATAGCTCCAGTAAAACCGGCCAGATATATGGGACGACCTGCAGCAGCAGGAGCTACAAGTGCAAGTGGATCAATGATGGCAGATAATAAGGAGATGGCCACTCTGTTGTAGGAAATAAACCATAGATGTGAGGGGTTGTTGACCAGTGTCGGAGCGTGGTTGGCAGGATTTAGATGACCAGTACATAGAGTTATGTATTGGGCTACCCTCGGAATGGTGAGGTATCATGCAACGCATGGCGATGGCTGGTTAGACTGTGCGTGATCTACGAGCTGCGGGAGTAGAGCCGTTGGCTCAGGATCCTCTAGAGAGTGATTAGATGTAGGGCAAGTGGTGCCCCCCAGCATCTATGTAGGGGCAAGTGATGCCCCCCATTTTTGTAGTTTTGTTTGTTGTAACATGTTATGGGCATGTGATATGTTTCAGAGTAGATGGACTCTAAAAACACATGTTATATGATATATATGATTTATATGCATTTTTTTGATGGTGTTAAATGTTATTTTCTTGTGTGTGATGAATGCTAGTCTAGAACATGATTTGCGATTTTATCTATGTAGTGATTTTGACTTCGAGGTATATGGTTGAAAGTAATGAATCTAAATTGACGTATCAAAAGTTTCACTCGTTAATATTGTCTAAACAGGATATGGTTATGCACACGATAAACACCATTGAGTTGTAAGACAAGAAGCAGGGAATCTAAACAAACGTGCAGATGGAGGATGTGATGAGAGACCACGTATTGCATCACATTCGGCCTGATTATTGGTGGCATTAAAAATGCAGACATCATTCGAAATAATGAGGGTATGCAAGGGGGTAAAGATGGCCCATGCGGCTGAAGAGAGATTATGGGAATAGCGACTTGCCCCATCGGCATATCCAATATAATGAGTGGACGAGAGATCCGATGGAATAGTGTCACAAGACAAAAAATGAGAGGAAGAAGAAGAATGAGGGCAGCGTGAGTGTAAGGTAGACGTCAAATGGCTACTGTGGGAGGGAGTAGTCTGGGTAGGATGGCTAGGACTCATGGATCAACTAGAGGGTGATGAATGAGAATGATGGGGGGAAGAGCAGGAACTCATGCTGCAAAGGATATCATAGATACGGATGGTATCATCTTGATTATGGGAGGAAAGGGAAGGGTCAAGGAAACCACATGATGCTGCAAAGCTACCTAAATCATCAGTATGGGAAGAGAGGTGCACATACGGGTCATCATGGGGAATGACAGACGAACAAGTAAAAATATGGTCAAAGCATGAAGAGCCCAGGAATGTTTCTGAAGGGGAAGCAAGCAAAATAGATGGAGTGGATTCACAAGGAATGTACTCCGAGGTTCGTGTGGATGATGATAGGTATAGGAGGAGGGTAGCAGGTTCCGACATCTCAACATCAGGGGGAGGAATGTTAATGGTAGCAGGGGGATCCTCGAGTAGACTTGACGCATATTGAGCAAGGATGGGAGAGGCGAATTGATTTTGTTCAACTTCGTACCCGTGAATGACCTCTAAAGAGGCTTGGTAATGCGTGAGGTGAGGAAAATGGTGATAATAATGGCCATGGACACCACATAGAGCATAGGGTTTATTGTTGCGAAGAGTCTTTGGGTTCTTGGCTGCGGATGAGGAAGAAATAGAGGTTGCAGGGATCGTAGATTTAGGGAACGCGACTTTAACCATGGGTTGGATACGGCGCAACTCAAGACAAGTATGGGTGGGATGACCGATACCATCACACAAGGCACGAGGCTTGGCGGGTGGGGGAGGGGTAGGGTCAGGTGCAGTGGCCTTGTCCTTGGATGCCCCCTTGCGAGTTTTTATTTTCTTTCCTGTAGCTGTCACAGTAGCAGGAGGGTCCCGTGGAGGGGTTAGGGGCATTGTAGCGGTGGAAGGAGTGAAGGGAATTGGTTTCATGGGTGTCACAACAATGTATGGTTTGGGGTGGCCCGGTGGGGTCTCGACTGGAGGAGTAAGATACCATACTAGTATTCCCAAGGTTAAATTAGGGAGGGAAAGGGTGGCCATGACGGGAACCGAATAGACAATGGGGGGGACCAAGGAAAGGTATCTGACCGGCGGGGTAGTGGCTAGGAGGGACGGCTTCCAGATGGTTAAGACTTGGGGGAACCGACCCCGGAGGGTAGAGAGGCTCATGGGTACCAGTTGTAGGGGAAAGGCCAGCAGGAGGAGGTCCAGGTGGCGGTGGCGAAGGGCTAGGAGCAGGTTGGGGTGGGTGAGGTTGAGGTTGTTGACCAGCCAAAGTGGGTTGCGCAAGTTCAGCCCGAGATGATTGCATCATGCAAACGTTCGCCAAGCTAGGATCAGAGACTAGGGGAGGGGAAGGACCCAGGAAGGTAACAAGCAAGGATGAGTCTTTGTAGATGCCAGGGGAAACACTGGTCAAGGAATCAACAGTTTGCTTATTGGTGACAACAGAAATGGTGGACTCAGGGGAGGTCTGAGATTTTAGTTCATGGTAAGTCAACTGGTCAATAGTGAAAATCTTGTCATTATGAGGGAAAAACATCTTATGGTGGACTACGGATGGGACGGAAGACATGGCATAGGTGTAACTACGCCCCAAAAGAATGTTGTAATCAAGAGGGGCGTCGATAAATTCAACGTCGACACAAACATTCTTACCCGCAAGGGTGATAGGATAGTTACGGAAAAGGCCAATGGGCTGGGAGGTATGGCCATCCCACGCATGAAAGGTGATTGTGGAAGGGGCTAGCTCAAGAGATCCAATTTGTTTCCAAACCGAAGCAGACATCACACAGGTAGATGCCCCCTTATCAATAATACACCGAGCGACGTTGGAATTTCGGATTTTGACTACGATTTGGAAAGCAACGGAAGCAGGAAGAGGGGGATGGTCTGACTGACGGGCATTGAAAACAATCAATTGGTCATTAGCAGGATCTACAGCACCGACGACAGATAGTAGAGCCTTCTTTTGAGAAGGACACGACTGGAGGAGTTCCATTGTTGAAATGGCAACAAGAGATCGTGCCAGATCATCTGCTATGTTGTATGAATGGGCAGCCCGACCAGAGGCAGGATTTCAGCGTAATGGGCCCTTAGGAATTTTGGTATGAGCCTTAGATTTTGGCGGAGGTATTTTCAAAGGACCATTGGGTGTCGACAGAGGCTCTATAGGACCTGAAGATGGGGACTCGGAGGTAGACGGAACGGGAGGCGTGGAGTACTGACGAGACTGATTTTGAAGGTTAAGGTCGACAGTGAGAGGTTGGTCAGAGGCCATCATGAGAATCTGGTAATCAGAGGAACTAGAAGGGGAAGGTTGAGTGGTTACCGGGGCATGAGGTGGTTGAGTAGCCACGAATCCTTGTCGAGGGAAAGGATTGGTAAACACAGTGGGTTGAGAAGTGGCCATATTGGGAGGGACAGTAGGGGAGGAGTGTTGTCCCCGCATGGTGGCCTGAGACTCCCACATCTGCCACATTTGTGGTAATAAGGGACAATCGTGAGTATAATGACCATAAACACCGCAGCACAAACATGGCGTATTGGTGCGAAGTGGCCTGTTTGGCTTGGGCTGAGACCCCTGTGGCTGGTTGGAAGTGGTAGAGTCAATACTTAAAGGATTGGATCCATGATTACCAGAAGCGAATTGATTTCCTTTCCTCTTTCTTTGAGAAGGAAGAAGATTAGGTGCCCCCTGCTGCGCAAATACTAGCCCTGGAGGGGTTAGTAATTGCAGTTGCGGGGGTGGAGAAGGCAAGGGAGTGGGAGGTCCAAACACTAGAGGAGCTGGGACACCAGGCTGTGGGTATGAATAAGGTGTAGGATGGGCAACATTGAGGTAAGTAGGACTGTGGGCAAAAGGAGGAGGCATGTCGTATCCTGGATACATGCTACCTGGAGGGGGGAAAGTGTCGGAGGGGATGGCCCCTCCTGGAGGGAAACCATAGCCCAGAAGAGGTTGACCAAAGGTATGTGACAGAGCTACAATGATAGCGTCAGCAGAGTGAGATGCCCCCGAGGTGTTAGGGCGACCAGGCTTGGGAAGGTCAGGAAGGACGGTATAAACATAACCCAATTGAGCATAGATAAGGTCATAATTCAAGGATATTTGGAGGGCGGCTTCTTCGGTTTGGGGAAAATGGGATGCGACATCTTTGCCAATGGGAGGTAAAAGAGAGCGAAGGAACCAGTCCATATAAACCCAATCTTCAAAGGGGGAAGCGCGACATAAGCTCCGTCTTCGTCGCCATTCCTAGACATGAGTGGAAAGGTGGGTCGAAGAGGATTGATGAAAAGAATTCAAGAGTTCAGTGCCAGTGTCGTATTGGAGAGGGAGCTGGAAATAAGATAAAAAGTCTTGGGCAATGGTCGTAAAGGTGGTATGGGAAGAGGTGGCTTGATCAACATACCATTTAGAAGCTTCACCGGTAAGCATGCATTGGAACAATCAAAGACGGATGGAGTCATCGGTCATGGAATTGGAAGAACACCACATGTGGAAAGATCGGATATGGTTGGAGGGATCTTCACTAGCAAGGCCTTCAAACTTGGGAATGTTGGAGGGGAGCTTGGTTGGCATAGCAGGCCAACTAACATCGTGGCAGATAGGATCATTGATTAGCTGATTGAAATCGGGGGAGACTAAGGCCGGCCATATAAGGGAGCAATGGGGCATTTGAGGTAGTTCCCGTAGTGGTTCCGCTGGAAACGGACCCAGTAGTAGAACTGGGGTTGCTGCTGACGGTAGGCCCTGAACTAGACATGGTGAAGGTAACAGAGGGAGAACCAGGAGTAGGGGGAGAACCTGAACAATCAGAAGAAGAGTCGGAGTTCGGACTCGGGGGAGGAATTACTCAATGAGGACAGGAAGGAGGAAGTCGACCAACCGTAAACTGAGGGTGAAGGCCAAGAAGTCTCCAGGAGAAGTGCCTTGGGGGTGCAATGATGATGGGAAGAAGAAAAACTGACAAGGGTAGGGAGGGACAAAATCAAGTGAGGTCAAGGGCAGAGAGGTGCAGTGACAATTGATTTTAAAGTCTTTTCCAAGCAGTGTTAACCAGGCTCTTCTTCACTTAGGGTCAATGTGTGGCGTGCGTTAATTTTAATTGTTTAAACCCATAAGTTTTGAGAGTAAAATAAAAAGTGTGTTGCGTAACTGAAAATAAATCTGCAGTAAATAATACTGAAAGAACAGAAAATTAATAGCTAACAATGCATCAATCTAACCCAAGAAGGCGGGTCTCTCAAAACTAGTCTATAAGAGGGAAAAAAATAAGAAAAGCACATGAAAAAGAGGTCAATAGATCTAAGGTCAGGAGGGACGGGGATCTAAAGGAGAAATCTGCTAAAAATAGGCGCAGAGAACAACAAAGAGGCAAAGGCAAGGTTGCTGCTAAAAAGGAGGAGATCAACTAAAAATAGAAGGGACAAGGAGGCGGCCCTAGAAATGAACCCAAACAAAACTATATGAGGTGATTTGAAAGGGAGAAGAGCTAATCTAAAGGGATCTGAAAATGAGGTATCAGATCTGAAAGCAATAAGGCTGAAACCCTGGAAATTCAGACTTCTGAAACAACAAAAACTCTCCCACAAAAAGTGGAGGGTACTAGAACCTTAAGGGGCAATATTCCCACTTAGTTGAGTGAAACAGATTAGAAATAGGTCTAAACGGGCGGAGACAGAGGCTGGAAAACCCTGACAGAAGCTTTAGACAAACCCAAAAAAAGTGTTAGAAAATTACAGAAGAAAGTGCAGGTCACAGGTTCTAACCTTTTTTCAGTCCAGGTTGTAGATTTGGGGCAGAAGAGTGTGACCTTAAGGCCAGGTCACATTTTTTGGGCTGATAAGTGCGACCTACAGATCCGGGTCTCTCGGTGGCAGATTTCAGAAAAATTTGTCGTTTCAGCTGCGGTTGATGTCTGTCACCTGCGCAATAAGGCCAAAAACACACGAAAGTTAAAAATTTGAATGTTTGAGGGTTTTAGAGGTGAAAAGCACCATAAAAATAGGAAAAACAGAAAATTGAAGAGAAACCCTACGGTCTGAAATATCTGGATATGCAGGAATATATAAAATGACAGCGGTCACAAAATAAAACCCGTGTGGAGTCGCCAATTGTTAGTATGAATCTTTCATCGTAAAAGATCACTTTAGCTACGCATAAAAAATATCCCTAACATGGATTATGGCTACCAAATATCTTTAATTCTGCAATTAGGTGATCCAAATAATGCTACACAAATCCATATCTAAGCATAAAAGACATTAAGCAGATAAAGTAAAATGTGGCTCCATACATCCAATAGACAAGATAAGAACAATGTATTTGAAAGAAATTTTATATTATATTACAAAGGGGGCACCTGAGAGGAAAACAAGAAAGGTGTTTTCCGATTCTCTTCAATGGGATGGGTTCTTGAAAATCCTCGGCGTTTCAGATCTAAAATTCCTCTCTCTTTTTGTTGTAGAAAACCCATACAAACATAGAACTCAGTGGGAGCTCACAAGACAAAAATGGAGAATGTGACCTAGTATAGATCCAGAGTGATCTAATGCAATGGAGGTGAATAATGAATGGGGAAAACCCTTCTATTTATAGCAAAATATTAGGCTTATCTAGAACTTGGTGCATGAATAAAATTTTATTAATCAAATTCTAGAACCACCCTTTAGGAATATTTTATTATATTTTTTGGAGAGAAAAGGTCTTTTGACTTGGGTCAATTCCTTTATTTATAAACAATAAGTAAATAAATGATTTATTTATTATTTTAGGGAGATGGTGGGAATATAATTAAATAAATAATGATTTATTCAATTATTTAAAAATGATTTAGTCAAATTTAACTAGGAATATTATTTAAATAATGATTTGAATAACTTATTCCTAGGAAATAATGAAATAAATAATGATTTATTTAATTAATTTCCTTGTTTTGAGTTAAATATGACTGGTAAATATAAACAAATGTTATTTCACATGGTGAAAGCAATTTTACTTAGGGTAAAATTGGTCTTACATGGTGTACTTGGGTTCATCTAATGATAATAGGTTAGATGACCAAAAAAATGGTGTAACAGTTGAGTTGAAACACTACCTTTTTTCTACACAAGTACTAACATTTATAGACCTACAATAAATAGTTTAAATTGAGACAGACGCATATGACTATTCTATTGGTGCAATTCTCACCTAGAAAGGGAATTTAGTGGCCTATCACAGTGATACACTTTCACATAAAATTTGGAAATACCCCAGCTATGATAAGGAGATGTATTCTATGGTGGAGGCTTGCCAATAATGGAAAAATTATATTTTTTGGAAGGAAACGGTCATCGACATATATCACTAGCCCCTACAGTTTATGAAAACCCATGTGAAGTTCCAGAAAGGTCAACATTGGAATTTATCCACATATCTTCAAAAATTTAATTTGAATATTAAATACAGGAAGGGAATCACCAATCATGTTGTAGATTTCCTCAGTCGGCCTTGGGTTGCAACACTGACCACTTTTCTCAACCCTTAAGGCCACGAGACCTCTAGATGGTTGCAACTATATGAAAATGATCCAGAGTTTTCCACATCATACCATATTCTAGTGGATGGACAGAAAGTTCTATAATTCCACCTCCAAGATAGATTGTTATGGTACATGGGCCACCTTTGTGTTCCTTGAAGCTAGTGTGCCAAGTTAATTTGGGAGGTGCAATATAGTCAGGTCATTGCACACTTTTGTGTGGAGACAAATATGAAAATATTACATAAGTATTTTTGTTGGGAAAATCTTTGACAAGATGCTAGAAAGTACATCAAATCCTACACTCTATATTTCATTTTCAAGCACACCATTAGTAGGTAAGGCTTGCATACTCTTCTTCCTACTCCTATTCATCCCTTGGAATCCATCTCCATGTACTCTATGTCTATCCTTCCTTCTACTAAGAATGGAAATAAATGTGTATTTGTGGTCGTTGATAGATTTTCTAAGATGGTCATATTGGTAGGTTGTAAGAAGAGTATCGCAGCAGAGACCATTATATCATATCAGAACAACAAGTTCCTAGTCATGTTTTTTTCGAGCCTTTAGTCATTTTTTCACACGAAGGTCACCAAGTCGTTTGCATTCCACACCCAGACCAATGGCCTAACAAAGGTATTTAACAGGATGATTGTGCATATACAATGTATGTACAACTATAAGCATCTATGTACATGGGATGAGAGTCTTCCCTATGTGCAAAAAATATATAATAGTGCTCTTCATAGCTCAAGTAGCAACAACCCCTTTGAAGTAGGCCTGGTCTTTTAACCATTATGTCTCCTTGATGTTGCACTGCCTTTTGCAACTACAGTGGAAGAATATTCTCATGTTCAATATAAAGTTGATAAAGCCACCAGGTGTATTGAGCTTATTCAACACATCCACGAGTAAGTTCATGAAATCCTGTAGAAATCTACTACCAAATTTAAAAAAACCATGATCAACATTGGATGCCCAATATGTTTTGGGAAGGTGAAAAAGTTTGGTTACATATAAAAAAAGAGCACCTTGAGGGAGCCCGTGATATTATTATACCACTCCTATATGAACCTTACACCATCACCAAGTTTGTGGGATACAAATATTTCGATCTTAGTATCCCCCCATTCCTTGGCTAGCACCCTATTCTCAATGTGAACTTCCTTTGGCCATAATTTTCATCATTTCTCGACACATTAGACATTTCTCAGCAGTTGAGACCAACAAAGCTCAACCCATACTACATTGATCAGGCCACAACTAATCAGATCATGTACACATATATCGGGAACACTCGCAAACAAAGTATCCAACTATATTGAGTTGTAAAAGCTAGCCAACCCTTGCACAAAGGCAAGTGGCTCACCACATACCAATTTCAATAGAAATTCCCCAATCTCATGAAGGCACTCAATGCAATGGGTACCATTTCTTCGTAAGGGGGGAGGACTGATCTAGGTGGATATTGGTGTCCATCAACCTATTCCACTTGGACCCCCATAATTATTTCTTTGAATTCCTTAATTGTAAAAAAATTTACTATTTTTGGTAGTTTTTCAGGTCGTGAACTTCCGGAGCCATTTTGAGGCCCTAGATTATGTTTTTTTGGAAAATGGGAAAACCAATAGCTTGTGATAAGAGTTTGTAGTCAAAATTTATTGTCCTCAGATAGATATTTCTGACAGGTGTTGGAACAGGGTTCCCTAAGCTACATTTTGTATATAATTTTGTAGTAATTGGTCTTGCATAGGGGCTTTAGGGCGAGTGATAGCCCAATTTTTTTTGTAATGGGTCAAAGGGTAGACCTAGAGTCCGCAAACCATGGTTTGCAGGCCATAGGATAGCAAAGGCTACGATGATATAAATAGATATATACTTGGGTCTAGAAATTAAGAAGTAAGTAAGATTGATGTTGCGGACGAACTGTTGAGATCTATGCTAGGTTGTTTTGGGTAAATACTCCTACTGGCTATGTGTGTGGAGATCCTCAGTCTGCTATGTGTGGACCCCGCTGTCTGTGTGTGCGGGCTATATCTTTGGTTTGTAACTCGGTTTTTGGACATTAATGAATGCAGAATATATTTGAAGTATCTTTATGATATTTGGATTGGTCGTGTTTATTACAGAAGTACCTCTCTATTATTTAAATAAATTGTGATTGTGTCTGTGATATATGAATTAGTTATGATTTTAATGTCCTATGTTGATAGTTGTTGATGCGCACATGGATGATGATTAGATCTGTTAATGATAGTAGCTTTGTTTATGGTTACATGCTGATTATATTGTTAAAGTCTTGATAATAGGCTTGTTTCTGTGCAAACCTGACAGATTCATTGAATATCTACCTTGATTACCTACTCTCTCCTAGGGTGTGGAAACTTGGTTCCAGCACCCACCCATAATACTTCGAGTGAGACCTTGTCCTACGAAAGTAGTTCATTGCCAAAAGGTCCAGTAGTATAGGGGTTTGTTGGAGAACCTTAAATCCGAACCTGGGTAAGGACCCCTACATCCAACAAATGGTTCCGTTGTCGGGACTGGGAGCATTGTGAGAGAGAGATCGGGTAATGCCATGATGTCGTTGGAGACTTGAGAAATTGGAGCTCGAAGACTGATTCGAAAGATAGATTTAGGAATTTTTTGTGAATCAAAATCGCAGCACGAAGCTGACCACTAAGAAGTGGAAGAAAAAATATATTTTCACTGAAGTATATGAAATTTTTTTTGTAACTTTTTCACACGAGCTCCAGGAGTGGCTAGCAAGGCTAGTAAAATTCTAGAAGTGTTGGAAGGACGATCAGGTTACGCGGTGGACTTCAGAATTGATTCAACAGTTGGAGAAGACCTACAACACAATCACCCGCATGGTAGATCAATGGGTAGATAGTGTGCTAGGAGTATTTGTAATAGAATTCGCAGTCGATCAGTTTTTATCCTACTCTAAGGTGGAGCAGAGGTTCTTTAAAGGATTCTGAGGTAAGTTCTTGCGAACATTTCCATTTCTACTTAAAATATTACTGTGCAAAAAGGGAATTTTGTGCAGCCACACCGAATGAATGACATCTGATCAGAGTGAGTGTACAACACAAAGTGGTAAGTACTACTGAGCCAACTGAGAAGGGGATAGATCCATCTAGAGCTCGGTAAGGGAGTCAGTTGCGCACGTAGGAACTAGCCCTTTGGCTATGCAACCTTCGAGTTAGCACAAGGGCAAGAACTCCCCCACACCTCTGCCACCATTAGAAGCAGATATGGCCGCACACATGAAGCTGCCCACATTCAAGGGTGTAGGAGACGAAGATATGGACCGATTTTGGTTCGTAACGGAATTAGTATGGAGTTCACAAACGTGGCTAGCGATGTTGTAAATAGGGCATAACTATCCCTCACCTTTGAAGGAAGGGCCCTAAATTGATGCATGGGGTACGTAGGATAGCATGTGGATCCATCAATTTAAGAGATTAAGAATGCTTTAAAACGATAGTTCTAGAAGCCTGAGTTCTATGCTCAGCTCATGGTTTACCTCAAAGACTTTAGATAAGGACCCACTGAGTCGGTATGGGAGGTTGATCAATGACGGAAGAAGGTTATCAAGGATGGGGAATTTTAGTATGATGATAGACAGTATAAGGAATGGTTCATCATCATTATATTACCACACTTCTGCGGACCTATGGGTCAGCAAGAAATTGAGACGCAAGAGAAAGCCTTGGAGATTTCTATGAAGCTAGAAGTTGTGCCAAGATACGATGCCCAGTTCGGGGTACAAAAAATCTAGGTGCAGCTAGTGGAAATTTACCTCGAAATCCGGAATCTACAGAAAGAGCGAGGAAAAGAAGCTAGCCTAGATGTATGGTGCATAAGATGCAGGGTGTCCGGCCACACCAAGGATCAGTGCCCTGTACTGGCAGGCTACATGTAGGCTGGTGGGCCAACACATTGCATCCTAAAGAGGCTGTGGGACCAAGCGGTCTGATGTTATGGTGCGCTAACTATCGCGTAGCTAGACTACATCATACCAATCACTTCCCCCATCTTGGTGCTTATGTTCTAGAGTTGAAGCAAAAATGGTGTTGATTCTTCTCATCTGTGGGACATGACTAACATAATTATCGAACATATGAAATAATGATAGACTGAGGAAACCTATACATAGTACGGGCGGACCCTTCTTCACCACTATCTCCCTCAGGTAGAGGAGGCTCCCTAGCCAGAGGTAGGGGAGGGGGAAGAGGTCGAGGCGCATGTCGGGGAAGAGAGAAATTGATCTGTTACAACTATGGAGAAATAGGGCACTTCGCAAGGGACTATCCGAACCCTGCATGAAAATCTTGTCGATATTGTAGATAATTGGATCAGGTGATCCAAGATTTCCCAATACTGATAGAAAAAATGCAAAAAAAATAGCAGACACCAACGCAAAATGTGTAGACGGTTAAGGTGGAACTGTGTGATGAGGGAAAAAGTATTAATTTCATAACACGCAGCAGCATGGCTACAGGAGGAGCTAAGGAGAAAGCTATAGCTGAACCCCTTATCTGAAAAGATGCTATCAAACAGGAAAGCTTGGACCTATAGAATGAGAAATAAACCTTCATCGAAGATCGCAGAAACTTTAGCAGGGATGAGGCATCTACTTCCAAGGCTTCAACAAAATTAAGGGCAGATGATGAAGTTAAACCATTCCTCCAGGCATGTATGAAGTTGCTATGCAATCAAAATGCAATACAAAATCTTCAAGTACTGATAGACGAATACGTAGACAGAACAGACCCTCCCACACAAGTTAAAGATGTTCACAAACTATACAAATGTAAGAAATGCACCGGTCAGGAGATGTGACTAACATCATAGATCGATGATTATGAAATGGATGAGCTCATCCTTGACCTGGGATCCAACACAAATGTCTTGCCCAAACAGACATAGCAAAGGATGGGAGAACCTAAGCTGGAATGGTCTACTATACAGATGTGCATGGCTAACCAACAGAAGATCATACCATTGGGGAGACTATCAAATATTATGGTAGATATCGCAGCGGTTAAGGTACGCGTGGACTTTGAGGTAATTCATATTGTAGAAGATGCGAACCCTTATCCTGCACTCCTGTGACTAGACCTAGCAGAAGGAGAGCGATATACAGAACCTGTGCGTGAAGAAGATGATGTGGATCATATCTATAAAATAACTTCCCGGGACGGGGATTGGATTAATCCTACATCTGATGGTGTGCTTTTCTGGGAGAAATATAGTGAATGCCTCTTTGAATTCGACGGGGAGATAAGAAATTGGCAGAATCAGCTACATGATGCATCTGCACTACGATGTCTTAGGATCACGAAGAGCTTCCGGTGTATCTCCTCAGAGGTAAGAGAGTTGCCTTATTTTGATGTTTCTAGTAGTATTAGGGATATTTTGATAACATTTGAAGCATAATTACTAAGGGAGTGAAGAATGTGGGCACTTAAACTATCCATCTTTGCAACCCATGCACGATGGTGGGAAACTCATAAGGGGACGTTCCAGGATTGGGAGGAATGTCACGAGATGATGATCCTATGCTTTGAACCTCTGGTTCACCTACGCATGGAGACTTTCCTTGGCCAAGTAGACCCGCGTAAGCACATGGACGCATGGATGGCGGTGTAGTGCGAAAGGACCATGGACGAATGGGTCCACTTGCTCATTCATGCTTTGGGGCCAATCCGCACTTTATGGTATTTGGATGCATAGCTACATCAACATACCCATCACTATGAAACCATGAAGGAAGATTTTTTGGGGACATTCGGGTTGATAGGTGGAACTGAGGCGTTAGACGAAGCCTTGCAGGATATAGCTGCCTTCGTATTTGATGAATCACACCCTCGTGTGGAGTACAGGCCACCAATGTGAGATACACTAATGCAGGATATTGTTAACTACCACAATATATCAATGGAGGAATGTGACGAGGACCCACGAAATATCACTATCCCAGAAATGGTGGGTGAACGCACAGTTGCGAGACCCCCACTACAGACCATTGATGTGACCAAGCCTCTTAATCTAAGGGAAGTTAGCATTGGAAAAAAATAAAAATTGAAGCTAGCTAAGATTGGGAGCTACTAGGAATACCAGGACCTGTTTCCTACGAAATTCTCAGAACTCAAGGGTATTACAGGGGACCTCGGGGTCATGCGCGTCACTTTAAAACTAGATGTGTGCCCTATTAAGCAGTGAACTTACCGATTGAAACCCATGTATTAGCAGAAAGTAAGAGAATAAATTGACAAAATGATAGCCGCAGGTATCATCGAACCGGTAGAACAGTCTGATTCAGTCAGCCCTATGGTGTTCTAGGAGAAAAATACTAAAGGAGAAATAAGAATCTTTGTTGACCTATGTAAACTAAATGAGGCCTGTGTACATCATACCTTCCCTACGCCATTCTCTGATGAAATTCTCGGTAGTGTGGGAGGACAGGAAGCATACTCATTCACTGATGTGTTTTCGGGCTACCATCAGATCAAGATCACACCTGAAGATCGCAGCAAAACTACGTTCACCACTGAATGGGGATCCTTCCAGTACACTGTCATTTGGGCTAAAGAATGTCCCTGTGATATTTTCGCAGGTAGTGGTCGCAGTATTCAAGGATTTCATGCACAAGTTTTTGGAGGTATATTTTGATGATTGGAGGGTATTTGGTTTGGTAAAAAAGCACGTCTCAAACCTGTGTATGATGTTGGACGCCTATAGAAAGCACCAGATTTAACTAAATATTAAGAAGTGCATATTTTGCATACCTTTCGGGATCTTGTTAGGCCACATCATCTGTCAGCAGGGACTAATGGTTGACCCCTCCAAGGTAGCAGTTATCATCAACCTGGTAGTCCCTACAACCGAGAAAGAGTTTTGCTCCATCCTCAGGCACAGGAGCTACTACAGGAATCTCATTCACAGGTACACACTGATCATGGCACCCATGGAGAAGTTGCTAAAGAAGGAAATTTCATTTTTTTGGGACACAGAGTGTCAGAAGAGCTTTGAGCTACTCAAGGAAAAGATCGTCTCTGCACCTATCCTCATATTTCCTGATTGGGCAAAGGTTTTCCATGTCCATCTAGATTCTTCAGGGATTGCCTTGGGAGCTATCCTTTCGTAGCCTAGGGAAGGGGACATTGACCACCCAGTTGTGTTTGCTAGTAGAAAACTCTCTAGTGCGAAGAGTAACTACTCCACTAATAAGCACGAGGGGCTGGCCACGGTATATGCCCTGGAGAAATACCGGCATTATCTGTTGGGGGGGGGGCTTCAAGATGCTCACGGATCACTCAGATTCGAAGTACCTAGTGAATAAGCCTATGTTGGGAGGAAATATTTTCTGATGGCTAATGCTATTTCAAGAATATAATTTTGAGATCATCATGAAGCCATGGAAACTAAATGCTGGGCCGGACCACTTGTCCAAATTGAGAGTGGTGAAGAACTGACAAACTTAGAATAAGGATTGTTTGATGCGCACTTCTCTGATATCATTAACTTCTTAACTATGGGGATGGATCTTGCATAATATTCGGTACAACAGATAAAAGAGTTGGTAACCCACACAGCTGACTTTACCATCATAGCGGGCCACTTTTATAAGCTAGGAGCTAATGAGATACTGCAAAGATACGTTCTAGAGTATGAAAGACAAGCCATATTAGTAGAGGCCCATCGAGGCATAGCAGGAGGTCACTACGTAGGGAAAGCGATGATGCAAAAGATCTGAAGAGCTGGGATATGGTGGCCCACACTACATAGTGACTCTTATGACTATTGCAAAGCCTTCGAAACACGCCAAAGGACAAGAAGACCATCACGTAGGGACGAAATGCCCTTGCAACCACAAATGGCTCTGCAAGCATTCAAAAAATGAGCCATAGACTTCATTGGGCCCATCAACCCATGAGGGAAGAAGATAGGTGCCCGCTACATCATCACTACAACTGATTATGTGACCAAATGGGTTGAAGCCCAAGCTGCAAAGGATTTTACTACAGACACTTCTGTGCACTTTATTTTTGAACATATTCTAACTAGGTTTGGTTTTCCAAAGATCTTGATGAGCGATATAGGTACAAATTTCATTAATGGAACAATAGAAGCATTGACTGAAGAATTTCAAATCCACCCTGCAAAAAGTACCCCATATCACCTGCAGGAAAATGGAACCATGGAAGCTTTTAATAAAATTATTCAATAGGTGCTCACCAAGATCTGCAATGTCAATCGAAGCGGTTGGGACATGTGCATCCTATCGGTCCTTTGGGCCAATCGAACCATATGCAAGAAATTTACTGTGAAAACACCGTTTTGAATGGTTTATGCAAAGGAGGCCATCATGCCCATGGAATATATTATTCCTAGCCTGCACATCACAACCTTTACAGACATGGTGGATCCTGATATCTTGGAGGAACGATTAGCATAGCTAATCACCTTGGAGGAAGATCGATTCATTGCTAACTTTCATCAGCAAGTTCAGAAGGTCCAGGAAAAATCATGGCACGATAGACACATTCTGCAGAAGGTTTTTTCAGAAGGAGGTTTGGTCCTTCTACACGATATCCAGTTTGCGAAACATCCATGGAAGTTCTGTTAGCCCTAGCTAGGTCCCTATATGGTTAAGGAAATCAATGATGGAGGAGCGGTCTGGTTAGCTACGTTGAGTGGTGATATTATCCCAGGATATGTTAATGGCAGTCGACTCAAATCGTACTGGAACAAATGAATATATGTCTGGAGTAGCTTCATTGGGAATAATATGCGCAGGCAAGAGGAAAAACGCAGGCCAACTTGTTATACATGCAGGGGTCGCCCACAGCTCCAGAAGCTGGGGAAGGTGTGCTGGGAGAACAGGGGTCGATCACAGGTCTGGAAGCCAGGGGAGGTGCGCTGGGAGTGCAGGGGTAATCCACAGCTGCTCAGTACATCCGAGCAGATAATCGTTGAAAAAACTGCTGAGGTGTCTTAGGCGCAGGCTTTGTGCACCCATGCAGCTGCGTAGCAGACCGAGTTGGAACGTCTAATCAACAGGCTATGTGTAGATGTGACTGCAGATATCCCGGCCTCTACTACCACCGAGGCCAAGATTGAGGGACTCATTGTAGCCTTGAAGGCTTCTAGGACCGAGATTCTGAATTTAAAGACCGAGATGGAGCAGCAGATTGCTGCATTACAGGCCAAATTGCAGCTGAAAACTCCACCTGAGGTGCGAGCCCAGCTCGCTATGCTGGTCACTAAAGCCACAAATATCATTACAAATCATATCGATCAAGGCACAAAATTTATTGAGATAGTTATGCGGCTATGTTCTAAGGTGCATCAAGACCCTCTCTTGCAGGCATTTACTCAACAACAGTGCCAGAAGAAAGAAGAGTTCGAGCAACTAGAAGCTACAATTACCACTCTGATCCCAGCTCAACGCCTGGAACATCTCCATGCCAGCCATGCACTCAGAGATGACCTGGAAGAAATCTGCTACAAGAAGAAGGTTCTAAGTGACCACCTTAAGTTGTGGGCTGATGAAGCCCTCAATGTATCTTAGGACGTCGATGTTGTAGTAGAATAGTTGAACCAAACCTTGGAAAGTGTCACTGTTTCCACTAAGGGTCCAACTTCATAGAAGTTGGTAGACATTCTGCAGAATGCTTCTGTGTAGAGAGAAGGAGTTCTGCCACCTCTAGTTGATGTAGTCAAGAAGTTTCAGGCGAAGTTGCAAACCCCACGGCCACTGTGGCTCGGGACGAGTCACAAGATTCTGTTAGGGGCCTATTGGAACGGGGTTCCCTAAGCTGCGTTTTTTATATAATTTTGTAGTAAATGGTCTTGTGTAGGGGCTTTGGGGTTGGTCAAAGCCCCCAATGTTTTGTAATGGGTAAAAGGGTAGACCGAGAGTCCTCAAACCACGGTTTGCAAACCACAGGATAGAAAAGTCTACAATGATATAAATAGATAGATAGTTGGGTCTAGAAACT
Organism: Pinus albicaulis; assembly: GCA_034641835.2. Classification (NCBI taxonomy): domain Eukaryota; kingdom Viridiplantae; phylum Streptophyta; class Pinopsida; order Pinales; family Pinaceae; genus Pinus; species Pinus albicaulis. The sequence goes on along the minus strand of CM076584.1, from coordinate 516,225,297 downwards.
AAGAAGTAAGTAAGATCGATGCTGCAGACAAACTCTTCAGATATTTATTGGGTTGTTTTGGGTAAGTACTCTTGCTGGACGTGTCTGTGGAGATCCTCAGTCCTGCCATGTACGAACCTCACTAGTTATGTGTGCGGGCTATGTCTTAGGTTTGTAATTGGGTTTTTGGATATTTAATGAATGCAAAATCTATTTGAAGTATCTTTATGATATCTCGATTGGTCGTGTTTATTACTAAAGCGCCTCTATGTTATTTAAATAAACTGCAATCGTGTCTATGATATATGAATTAGCTGCGATTATAATGTCCCGTGGTGGTAATTCTTGATGCATACATGGATGTGAATATATTGATCATATATGTTAATGATAGTAGCTTTTTTTATGGTTACCTGTTGATTATACTGTTAAAGGCACGATAATATGCTTGATTCTGTGAAAAGCTGATAGATTCAACGAAGATCTGCCTTGATTACCTAATCTCTCCCAAGGTGCAGAAACCTAGTTCCAACACCCACCCATACTACTTCGGGTGAGACCTTGGCCTACAAAACTAGGTCATTACTGAAAGGTCCAGTAGTATAGGGGTTTGTTGGTGAACCTTAACTTTGAACTTGGGTTAGGACCCTTGAATCCAACATAATTTATTGTACGCATCAAACAAATATTGTATTCCAAAGTAACAACCCCTAGAATTTGGTGTACCAACTAATCGCAACAAGGCCCACAAAAAATTGGTGCTTCATCTCCTAAGGTTAGGTTTTTCAATGTTTTGGGTTTTTATGTTAGTTATAAATAATAGAAATTCCTATGAGCCTTGTTGTAACATAGTTCAGAGGCATGTAGAAAACACATCCCTTTTTATAAATAAGCTACCATCACCTAAGCTAGTTTATTTCCATTCTGCATGTAAAAAAAAAAATTGTTATTAATAAATTGAAATTGAATTTTCATTATATCTGTGTGTTTTTGTTTAAATTTGTATTTCATTTCATTCCTGCATAAACATGGATCAAAACCCTTAGCTGGGTCAAAACAAGCTGAATTTAGTAAAGGAGGAAATGGCAAGCAGAGGGAACCCCTAATTCATTGGTATTGCGAAGAACCCCATTTACTCCGGAATTATCCCTACAAAAATCGGTCTATACAAATTTTACAACAAATACAATATGCTTCTATATTCAATGACGTATCTAGGAACATGTTGATGGTGATGGACCCACCAACATTCAGGGGTTCTACCCAATATGAAGTCCCAAGTAGACCTCACACCATTTGGAGTAGGAGACCCATCCATAATAGTGAACCAGTTGCCAAAGTAGTGGGGGTTAGTGTTATGTCCTCGCTATGATAACTCACATAATGATGTATTCGTGACTTTGGTGAAAGAAGTGTATAACTCTGCAGAGAGTCAAGTGCAATGTATGAAAGGTTCTAACATGAAAAAGGGGGAAATCAGAAGCACCTTACAATCTTGTGATAGTACGTAGCTTCAAAGGAAGACACGAGCATAAGGGAAATCATAAGTTACCTGAAAAATAGTTCACCAAATAATTATGATTAAAATACATAACAAATGCATCCAACAAGTTTCACACAATGCAAACGAAATATTTTATAAGAATTAACATAAATGAAACAACATATATTGCAGACATAAGAAGAATAGTCCTACTACATTCACAACATGTCCATGAAAAATTGTCAGCTCTAAGCTTTTATTAAATTGAAAGAACCAAGCATACATATATGAGGTTCAATCCTAGAGAAAGGGATTTATTAATGCATCAGTTCACATGTTTCGAACAAATAATTTGGTGTCCTTCCATAATAGGCATATGTTGAGATCATTAAATTGTCCAATTGCATGATGTATTGCTGTGAATTCAAGGCATTTATAAATCAATGGTATCGATGATGATCAACTGGACCGTGACGTTTTATTTTGTCGTGGCCAACGTGTCATGTTGACATGTAATTTGTGGGTCAAAGCTAGTTTGGTGAATGGTGCACTTGGGTATGTGCAGGAAATATTTTATATGCTTACCTCTAAGCCACGTGAGCTTCCAATGTTCACAATTGTTGTTTTTGATAAGTATGTTGGTGTTTAGTTTGATGTAAGAAATCCAAACATTATACCTATCACACCAGTGGTAAGAGGAAATTAAAAAAAAATCCTTTAAAGATGGCATGGGCTCTTACAATCCACAAGTCATAGGGTTTGACTTTAGAACGAGCATCGATTGATATCAAGAATAAAGATCATGAAGGCCTCACCTTCACGGACATATCAAAAGTGGAATAAATATATTGTTTATGCATTGCACCACCTTTCTCTTTTCAGCCTTATGCCAAGATGAAAGATAGTGCATATGTTACATATCCATGGAAGAAAGAAGAGGAGCGATTAAAGTCCATATCGTTATGACATGCAACTATTAATACTTTTAGCTCTTTATAGAATGTTTTTTTAATTTCTTTTATTGTCCTTTCTATTTACTTTTAATATAATAATGATTTTGATATACTAATGAGATGAATACATTCGTCAAATTCATAGTAATATTTTGGAAAGTTGTTTACATCGTTTTTCATGTTGTTTAATTTTCTTAATTTTTTAAAGTGGTTTTTGTTATTTTTCTTACAATGAACCATTCAGAGAATAGAAAACCAGTTATATGAACCAATTATTAAAAATAAAGATGGAATTCCATATCACTATGACATGCAACTAATAGTATTGTGACATATTTAAGGAATGTTTTTTAATTGTTTTTATTGTCCTCTCTATTTGCATAATTTTAGTATAACAATTATTTTCATGTATTAATAAAATGAATACATTCATCAAATATAATATAGTAGTATCTCAGAAAGTTCTTACATCGTTTTTCATGTTGTTCAATTTACCTCCTTTTTCTAAGTCACTACTGTTCTTTTGTTTACAATGAACCATTTAGACATATACAACCAATTATATGAGACAATCATTAAAAATCAAGATTGAAGTACATATCCCTATGACATGCAACAAACAATATTTATCAATGTGTTTGCTAAATATGTTGTGGTTTGGTTCAATAACAACATTTTTATATTTGATATTAATATTAAACTAAAATTAATATATACATTAACATTAATTTAAATACAAATATAGACTTAATAATATTATTAATATTTGATTTTAAACATTAAGTTTAAAAATTTGTGATTTCTTGTTGATTATTGTAATAAGGGTCATATAACTCATTTAATTTTATCACTCATTTCATGTGTACAATATGTATTTCTAATGAGGTTTATATTTGTAGAAATTTTATCATTTAGTTCATGTAGTCTTAGGTTATTTTATAACATGATGTTTTTAAGATTAAGTTTTTTAACAAAAATACAAATGGGGTGTTCGTATATGTGTGTGTGTGTGTGTGCCTAGATGTTTCTATCTCTTTATGTATTAATTTTTATTTTGTTGTTTTTCCTTTCAAATGGAGATATAGATAATAATGATGGAATCCATTATAATCAAGCGGTGGCAAATATTTCTAGACTCATCAGTTTTCTTTCGTATCTTCAAAACAAGTTCAATAGAAAACATTGCCTCCATCCTGCTTTTATTGATGAGAATTTTCGTGTGCTAGATGAAATGAAAATTAATGTAAAATACTTGATTCATGTGCACATGAGGGAGGGTGGGAGAAAAACAAGAAGGGATTGGTTGGAAAGTGTTAAGTATCATGATCATTATCCTGTTGATTTGAATTGGTGTTCCTTTTGTGGTTGGTATGGTTGTGTTCTCGAAGAGTCTATTTGATAAACGACCTTTGATGGAGAGTTTTGAGTCCATTTTTGTAATAAGATTTATTTACATAAAGACAAAAAAAAAAACATATGTTACATTGAATGTTATTTTTTGGGTTTCACTCATGGTGGAATTGAATATCACTTTAGTTTATTAATTCATGCAATTTATAATATTAACAATCAGTAAGGTTGATTGATCACTTGCGGTTTATAATAATAATAATCGTGTGACTTTAAATTCCTCTATGTTTAAAATATTGGGTCGTATGCTTTATTAAGCTCTTATGTTTTTAATATTGTTCCCTTGGCCTTATTGGTCCCTTAGGTTACTAATATTTTCCCCTTCGGTTCACCAATTCCTTTGGTTTATAATATTAAACCTTTGGGTTTACTAGTTCTTTTAGTTTATAATACGAATAATCCCTTGGGCTAATTCTTAGTGTTTATTAATTTCTTTGGTTTTGATATTTTTTTATTAATTTTTATTGATCCCTCGACTTTATTAATCACATGAGTTTATTAATAATTTGTATTTCTAATACTAACTTGTTGGGTTTATAATGTTAATAATCCCTTCGGTTTATTGATGTTTTCTGTTTATAATATTAATAATCCATTTTATTTCTTGCTGTTTTATTTTTACAATATTAATATTTCCCTATATTTTTTGATCCATTGGGTTTATAACATTGATCCCTTAATTTTTCGAATTATTTTGGTTCGTAATATTATTCCCTTCAGTTTATTAAATCCAAATATTGAGGTTTAAATATTATTCCGATAGTTTAATACTAATGCATGGTCCAATGTTACATTATGAAAAACATTGACTTAATATGAAAATCAACCATTGGAAACCATTTTTAATAAGCGTTAGCCATAGTCGATCAATTTCATCCATGGTCAAATGTCACATTCTCACAAATATTGTCTCAATATGAAAATCAACCATGGCAAAAAATGGTCATAGTTTGTCCAATGTCGCATTGTGACAATAATTGTCTCAATGTTTAAATCAAACATGGTAAACCATAATTATTCCCCGTGGTTTATAATATTAATAATCATTTGACTTTATCAATCATTTTTATTTAAAAATTTGATTCCTAATATTTATTAATATCTTTATTAATCATGTGACTTTCTCATTCATTTGTATTTAAAATATTTATTCCTAGCCTTTACTAATATTTTTTTTTTATATAGATCCCTTGGCCTTGTTGATCTCTTGCGTTTTTAATATTTTTCCATTGGGTCCCCAATTCCTTTGGTTTATAATATTTATAATATCTTGTGTTTATGAATTAGTTGATTCTAAAATATTGATTCTTATGGTTTATTAATTTCTTAGGTTTTTGAGTTTAAAATATTTATTCTTAGGGTTTGTTAATCTCTTGCGTTTTTAAATATTGATCCCTTGGCCTTATTGATCCTTTAAGTTTTTAATATTTTTCCCTTGGGTTCGGCAATTCCTTTGGTTTATAATATTAAACCCTTGGGTTTATTATTTCTTTTTGTTTCTATTATTAATAATCCCTTGGGTTTATTAATCTCCTGAGTTTAAAATATTAAATAATATGGTTTATTAAATTATTAGGTTTTGGGTTTAAACTATTATTTCTTAGGGTATATTAATCTCTTGAGTTTAAAATATTATTTCTTAGGGTTTATTAATTTCTTGGTTTATAATATTAATATTTATCCCTTAGGTTTATAACATTTTTCCGTTGGGTTTACTAATTTCTTGGGTTTATAATATTAAATCTTTGTGTTTATTTGTTCCTTACCTTTACAATTTTAATAATTCTTTTGGTTTATAATATTACTTATTTTGGTCTACAACATTAATAATGATTTCATTTTATTAATCTCTTGCGTTTAAAATATTAATTCTTAGGGCTTATTAATTTCTTAGGATTTTTTTTTCAAATATTAATTCTTAGGGTTTATTAATCTCTTGTGTTTTTAATATTGATCCGTTGGCCTTATTGCACTCTTAAATTTTTAATATTTATCATTGGGCTCCCAAACTCCTTTAATTTATAATATTAAACCCTTGGGTTTACTAGTTCTTTTGTTTTATAATATTAATAATCCTTTGGGTTTATTAGTGTATTGAGTTTAAAATATTAATTATTCGGTTCTATTAATCTATATTGTTTTTAATATTGATCCCTTGGCCTTATTGATCCTTTAGGTTTTTAATATTTATCGCTTGGGTTCATTGATTCCTTTGGTTTGTAATATTAAACCCTTGGGTTTATTAGTTCTTTTGGTTTATAATGTTAATCACCCCTTGGGTTTATTAATCTCTCGAGTTTAAAATATTAATTCTTAGGCTTTATTACAGTTTTTTCAGTTTAAAATATTAATTCGTAGGGTTTATTTATCTCTATTTTTTTTAATATTGATTGCTTGTCCTTATTGATCCCTTAAGTTTATAATATGTATCCCTTGGGTTCGCTCATTCCTTTGGTTTATAATATTAAACCCCTGGGTTTATTATTTCTTTTGATTTATAATGTTAATAATCTTGTTGGTTTATTAATATCTTAAGTTTGAAATATTGATTCTTATGGTTTATTAATTTATTAGGTTTTTTAGTTTAAAATATCAATTTTTAGGGTTTATTAATCTCTTGTGTTTTTAATATTGATCCATTTGCCCTATTGAACCCTTATGTTTTTAATATTTATCCCTTGGGTTCACGAATTCCTTTGGTTTATAATATTTAAACCTTTGGTTTATTACTTATTTTTATTTGTATTATTAATAATCTCTTGGTTTTATTAATCTCTTGAGTTTAAAATATTAATTGTTAGGGTTTATTAATTTCTTAGCTTTTTGAGTTTTAAACATTATTTCATATGCTTTATTAATATCTTGTGTTTAATATATTAAATGTTAGAGTTTATTACTTTCTTAGGCTTTTGGCTTTTAAATATTATTTTTCAGGGTTTTTTTAAGCTCTTCATATTAAATTATTTATTCTGAGGGATTTTTTATTTCTTAGTTTATAATATTAATATTTATTTTTTGCTTCACCAATTACTTGAGTTTATAATATTAAACCCTTAGATTTATTAAGTATTTTGGTTTAAAATATTAATAATCCCTTGAGATATTGGTAAGAGATATACAATTATTATAAATATTAATAAAATATTATTATTATGTTATTTTTGAATCATATTATAGTTTAATATATTGAAATAATTTAATAATATATTTTATTATTGAATAATATAATATTATATATTTTAATATATTATATTCATATATATATATATATATATATATATATATATATATATATATATAAACATATTTTAGGTTAATATATAGTATACATATAATTAGTATTATTAATATATTATAAGTAACTATATAAAATATATTGGTAATTATATTCAGAAACATATAATATTTATTTTGGTGAAATATATGTAGTGGGTCTTGGATATAGGCTTATTCAAGTATATCAACCACATTGATAAATGTAATTGTGTTAATCGTAATTGAAATAAGCATTAAAATAAATTCAAGTCACATAAACGATCTCCCAAACTGCCAAACTGCCATTAGAGAATATGAAAAATGAAAAATGAGAATAAGAGGGTAGTTACACTACCCGTCGCCATGAAATCTAATGCGTCGAATATCAATAAATCCATTTCAATGGCCTTTTGTCAAATTAAAAACCAACGTCAAATTAAAATCTTGTTGTAGACAACTAGACTTAAGTATGATATTAAGTCATTAACCTATCAAGCCAACGATGGGAATGAACGTGTAAAGGTTTTAAAACGCATGACATATTAATTTATACGTGATAAGTAAACCAGATGTAACAAGAATAATTTCAGAACGAGCGTTATATAATCAACAATATACTAAGTATTGCGCTACCGACACAGTAATTCGTATGTGCATTCAAAGGTTGGCTATGCGCTATGAAAATTTCATAAGAGTTCAAGTCCCAAAAGTAGTAACATATCAACTAATTATGTACTTGGATAAGAGCACTATACTCAACCCTTTTTTATAAGTGAGACACTTGAATAAATTCAAGTGGAGTATTGTTGAAACCAATATGTATATCCATGGGAAGGAAGAAAGTCTTCGGAATAAACAATTTAGATGATATAGAAAATAAGAGTGATAGGTACTTCTATTTGTATTTGTAATAATAAGAAATTAAATTATGGCTTAAAAGGAGTTAACTAAATAGGTGACTCATAATCGAGGTCAAGAGTATAATTAAAAAAAATTAAAAAAAAAATTAAGTAGTGTATGATATTTCAATCTTCTTCTTTTTTTATAGTTTCTTTATGAGAAAAATTTGGGATGTGATATATGGTATTGGAGGATATGTTTGAGTAGTTAGACCTTGAGATAATCATACTTTCAATTAGTTTATTAATGTAAGAAGAAAATAATAAAAGAAAAAGAATACTTTGGAATTGCAAAAAATGTTGAACATCAAGGAGGAACCCATATAGGTGAAGATGAAATTTATGTACACCTCAGACAACCTACGCAAACACCCACCAAAAAGTTAATGGATATAATGAGGAACCTATAGGTAGAACAAATAAAATTAAGAGCAAGTACCTAGGATTAGTGCATAACAAGAGCTACTCATTAAAAATTTAATAGAAAATTCAAATTCCAAGACAATGTAAATAGTCAGGAATAAAGAGAATCAGGGTGAGACATACAAAAGAAAAACTACTAAAAAAGTAGAATAAAGTCAAGAGGAAGAGTCAAAAGGTGGAGAGGAACATATTTACTCAAAGATTCAGACAAAAGCACAGAAGAAGCACAAGGTAGAATTGCATGGAGGGTTTAGGAAGATTCAACCCCCAACTTTTGACACTAAGAAAAAATAGGTTGTTGAAGCTTGATTACTGAATATTAACATGCATTTTCAAGAATATGAATATTCCACTGAGTTACAGGCCAAGTTGCACACCTACAAGCTACAAGGAAATTCTTTCCTTTGTTGGGAAGAAAATTCATAATCTCGAAGGAATGGTAGTGGATTGGGAGGAATTTCAAAGGATATTTAAAGATAAATATTTAACATAACAATATCTTGATGACATGTCCAAGGAATTCCATGAGTTCAAACAAGGGAAATTTACCAAGGCTGAGTTCGTCAACATATTTACCTATTTATTACATTATGTACCATATCTTAATGACAAAAAACCATACATACAATGTTTCTTTATGTGTCTTCCACTTTCATTTAAGGATGGTATTGAGTATGATAACCTAAAAAAATCAATGAGTTTATTAGGAAATACCATTTGTGCTATCATTAGGCCAAGCATAAGAATCAAAATTTGAAATCTTGGTCAAGCAAGAAAAAACACTCGATAACTCAAGGAGGAAAACTAGCAAGTCTGGGTCATATAAATAATGTGGAAAGAATAATCATAGCAACAACACTAGTCGGGAAACAAAAACCCAAGGTAAACATAATCCAGGAGGACATTTTTGGCCACCAGCCTATTCCACTTGGATCCCCATCATTGTTTCCTTCAATTTCCTTAATTTTATCACAATTTACTATTTTTAGAATTTTTTCGGGTCCTGAACATCTAGAGCTATTTTGAGGATCTACAAGACATTTTTTTGGAAAACATGGCAACTCATAAGTTACACTAGGTGTTTGCAGTCAAAGGTTGTAGTTCTGAGATAAATACTTCTGATGAGGTATAATACACATTAAATAAAGATCGTATGCCAAAGTTATGACACCATGAAGTTGGTGTACCAACTAACTCCAATGGGGTCCAAACATTTTTGACACTTTATTTCCTAGGTTTAGGCTTTTGGATGTTAGGGGCTTCCCTTGTTTCTAAATAATGAAAAGGCCTATGATCCTCATTGTAACACAATTTAGAGGAGTGTATCCACCACCTCTCTTCTCATATATAAGCTACCATTGCCTAAGCTAGTTTATTTTCATTTGTGACTAAATGATTTTTAGTATTTTTTTATTAATGAATAGAAGATTAGTTTTTTTGTAGCTCTATGTTTCTATTTAAATATTTATTTAATTTCATTCCTGAATAAAACTTGGAGTGGTATCAGTGCAGTCCTCTTTTCTTTTTCTATGCATGTCACCAACGAAGTTGAGGTATTAAGAGTTAGGGATCGAACTAGTTGAACTTTTCCAAGGTCGGCCTCGTTGACCCCGACAACCTCCCATGGTGGAAGAAAATAAAGACAATGGAATAGGGGATCCTTACAAAATATTGCTCGAAGAAGCCTTTGAGAAAAAAATTAACCTGATGATGGACAAATTTCCCAAATCCTTCAGCAGATGCCCACAATCAGTGCATATTCATATAGCAGCCACCTTGGAGGCACCACTCCCTTTAAGGTACAAGTAAAATTTGACAACCCCATATTTGAAGCGCAGATAGATGAAAATGTCGTAGATAAATGGTTAAATATGTTGGAAGGATATTTTTCGGTTCATGAATTTTCTAATAGGGAAAATATTACTTTTTCACTCCTCAAAGCCACCCCCAACATTAAGGATAGGTGGGAAATATAGTATGAGTAGAGGGATGAGAAGGAAACCTCACAATTTTAAGCCACACCCACTTGGAATTATTTCTGAGACACCATCAAGGAACCGTATTGCCCTGTTCGGAACTACAAATATAGGTACATAAAATGGACCACATTGTTGCAGGGAATTGACCAATACATGTTAAAGTTCACCTATATTTTTCATACACTTCGTATGAATTTGGGTATCAAGGATTGTGAGCAGAATATGGTCCTCAAGTACCACGAATGTCTGCACAAATACATCCAGGATGATATGGAGTTCTTGGATATCTCCTCGCTTGGTGGCGCTTACTAGTACCCTGTTATGATCAAGAAGAAATTTAAAAATAAGAAGCAAGAATTTGGATCTGCAAATATGAAGCAAGGGAAAGGTGCCCTCAAACCACAGAACAAAGGACAAAGCCAAGGTAGGGTTCCCATAACAACCCATCGAAGCCATAAGAAAAGGAAAATATCATGAAGACAAATAATGACATAGGAAATGGATGTGAGCTCCATAAAAGCCCCACTCACAACACAAGTGAGTGTCGAGCCAAGCAGTTAGGGGTGGACAATCTCAAGGCTTGAGAGTCAGATACATGTTCTAACTCTGAGTTAGAACTTGACAAGGGGAGTAAACAAGGGAAGCATATTTTTGATGCGGAGTCCAACACCATTGTTTCCACCACTAACATATAGAAGTTTAAGCTCGAACATCTAGAGGAAGGGGAGAGTATCCTCCACTCACATATGTGGGTGAAGGAGTTTCTGTTGCAATTCATTATGGATAGATGGAGGCAAAATAACCTCATCTCAATAGAGGTTGCTAAGCAATTGGGCCTACCAGCCACACCACACCCGTAACCATACACCATCGGGAGGCTTCATCTTGGATGATCTCTCTGCATTAGCTAGTAGTGTCATCTTCCCTACAACATCAAACTCTTCATGGATGAGATATTGTGTGGCATTTCTCCTCTTTAAGTTTTTGACGTATTATTAGGCAAACCATACTTGTGGAAGTTTAATTTTATGTATGATTCAAGGCCCCACATTATTATTATTACTTTGGTAAGTTATATAGGATACCAAAGGTGTCCCTCCCTACCACTATCTCTTTGATTTATGCTAAGAAATGTAGTAAGATCATTTCCCATACCAGGATTTTTTTTTTCTTTTTGACTCATTCTCAAAGTAAGGGTAATATCATGGCCACATACATGGCCCCCTTGAAGAGTTACAACATGCAACAAATGCAGGTGGATAAGGTTTTGGAAGAATACGAGGACATCTTCTCCTCACCTAGAGGGGTACCTTCACACTGTCAGGTCAAGAATGTGATCTACCAGGCTCCCAAAGCACCTCTACCCAATGTGATGATATACCACTGCTATATTATGGTAAATGAAGAAATCAACAAAGAGATCTAGGAGTTACTGCAAAAACGGCACATTCGACCAAGTTCCTCACCTTTTGGGAGCTTGATTATACTGGTACAGAAGAAGGATGGGGCCTGGAGACTTTGCATTTATTATGAGACACTAAATAAAATCATTTTCAAGAACAAGTATTGAATCCCATGAATTGACGACCTTATTGGCAACCTTAAAGGGGCCAAGTATCTCCACAAGAGGGATTAAAATTCTGGTTATCACCAGGTTCCAATAGAGTCCACATATGTATGGAAGACCACCTTCAAATCCAAGGAGGGCCTTTTTGAGTGGTTTTCAATGAATTTCCTATTGACAAATTTCTCTTCAAATTTTATGAGGCTGATGGATTACATTTATTGGCCACTTACAAACTCATTTGTGGTTCTATATTTGGAAAACATCATCATCTTTAACAAAAGTTGGGAAGAGCACTTGAAAAGTATTCAACATGTCCTTCAAACCCCACAGTAGCACAAACTATGTGCCCACTTGGATATATGCACCTTTGACATGACTTAGGTCCAAAATTTGGGTTACATCAATGATGAGCAAGGCATGCATGTGGATCTGACTTGTATCAAAGTCATTCGAGATTAGCAAGCCCCAACCACTCTAACATATCTTCACAAATTTTTTGGCCTTAGTAAATTTTATGAGAAGTTCATGTTGGGATTTCGTCATATCCCTTGACCTTTGAGTAAAGGTACTAAGAGTGAAGAGAAAGAATTTTTTTTTGTTCCAAGTCCCAAAAGATGGTGTTTGTTGAGTTGAAGCACTACCTTTTTTCTACACAAGTACTCACATTTACAGACCTACAACAAACATTTTAAATTGAGACAGACACATATGACTATTCTATTGGTGCAGTTCTCACCTAGCAAGGGAATTCAGTGGCCTATCATAGTGAGACACTTTCACAAAAAATTTGGAAATACCCCACCTATGATAAGGAGATCTATTCTATGGTGCAGGCTTTCCAATAATGGAAAAATTACATTTTTTGGAAGGAGACGGTCATCCACATAGATCACTGACCCCTACAGTTTATACAAACCCATGGGAAGTTCCAAAAAGATCGGCATTAGAATTGATCCACATATCTGCAAAAAATTCATTTGAATATTAAATACAGGAAGGGAAGCACCAATCATGTTGTAGATTTCCTCAGTCGGCCTTGGGTTGCAACACTGACCAATTTTCTCAACTCTTCTGGCCACGAGACCTCTAGATGGTTGCAACTATACGAAACTAATACAGATTTTTCCACATGATACCATAATCTAGTGGATGGACAGAAAGTTCTATAATTCCACCTCCAAGATGGATTATTATGGTACATGGGCCACCTTTGGGCTCCTTGAAGCTAGTGTGCCAAGCTAATTTGGGAGGTGAAATATAGTCGGGTCATTGGACACTTTGGTGTGGATAAAAATATGACCATATTACATAAGTATTTTTTTTGGCCAAATCTCTAACAAGATGCTAGAAAATACATCAAATCCTGCACTCTATATGCCATTTGCAAGCACACCATTAGGAATTAAGTCTTGCATACTCTTCTTCCTACTCCTATTCATCCCTCGGAATCCATCTCCATGGACTTTATGGATAGCCTTCCTTGTACTAAGAATGGAAATGAATGTGTATTTTTGGTTGTTGATAGATTTTCTAAGATGGTCATATTGGTAGCTTGTAACAAGTGTATCGCAGCACATACCATTATATCATATCGGAACAACAAGTTCCTAATCATGTTTTTTTCGAGCCTTTAGTCATTTTTGGACACGAAGGTGACCAAGTCGTCTGCATTCCACACCCAGATTGATGGCCTAAAAAAGGTCTTTAATAGGATGATTGTGCATATACTATGCATGTACAACTATAAGAATCTGCATACATGGGATGAGAGTCTTCCCTATGTGAAAAGAATATATAATAGAGCTCTTCATAGCTTGACTAGAAACGACCCCTTTGAAGTAGGCCTGGTATTTTAACCATTATATCCCCTTGATGTTGCACTGTCTTTTGCAACTACAGAGGAAGAATATTCGCATGTTCAATATGAAGTTGATAAAGCCACTAGATGTATTGATCTTATTCATCACATCCACGAGTAGGTTCATGAAACCTTGTAGAAAGCTACTGCCAAATTTTAAAAAAACCATGATCAACATTGGGTGCCCAATAAGTTTTGGGAAGGTGAGAAAGTTTCATGACATATGAAAAAAGAGCGCCTCAGGGGAGCCCATGATATTAATATAACACTCTTATACAAGCCTTACACTATCACCAAGGTTGTGGGATACAAAATCTTAGTATCCCTCCATTCCTTGGCTTGCACCCTATTCTCAATGTGGACTTCCTTTGGCCATAATTTCCATCATTGCTTGAAAAATTAGGCATTGCTAAGCATTTGAGACCAACAAATCTCAACCCATACTACATTGAACAGGCCACAACTGATTTGATCATGTACACACAGATGAGGAACACTCGTAAACAAAGTATACAACTATATTGAGTTGTCAAAGCTAGCCAACTCTTGCACCAAGGCAAGTGGCTCACCACAAACCAAGTTCATTAGAGCTTCCCCAATCTCAAGGAGGCACTCAATGCAATGGGGAGCACTTCTTCATAAGGGGGGAGGACTTATCTAGGTGGATATTGGTGTCCATATGCCTATTCCACTTGGAACCCCATCATTATTTCTTTCAATTCCTTAATTTTAATAGAATTTACTATTTCTGGAAGTTTTTCAAGTCGTGAACTTCTGGATCCATTTTGAGGCCCTAAATTATGTTTTTTGGAAAATGGGAAAACAAATAGCTTGTGATAAGAGTTTGTAGCCAAAATTTATTGTCCTCAGATAGATATTTCTGACAAGGTGTTGGAACGGGGTTCCCTAAGCTGTGTTTTTGATATAATTTTGTAGTAATTGGTCTTGTGTAGGGCCTTTGGGGTGGTTCAAAGCCCCCAATGTTTTGTAATGGGTCAAAGGATAGAACTAGAGTCCGCAAACCATAGTTTGCAGACCATAGGATAGCAAAGGCTATGATGATATAAATAGATAGATAGTTGGGTCTAGAAATTAAGAAGTAAGTAAGATTGATGTTGCGAATGAACTATTGAGATATGTCTTGGGTTGTTTTGGGTAAGGAATCCTATTAGTTGTGTGCACGGAGATCCTTAGTTCTATTGTGTGTGGACCCCGCTGTCTGTGTGAACAGGCTATGTCTTGGGATTGTAACTAGGTTTTTGGATATTAATGAATACAGAATCTATTTGAAGTATCTTTATGATATATGGATTGGCCATGTTTATTACTGAAGTGCCTCCATGTTATTTAAATAAACTGCGATTGTGTGTGTGATATATGAATTAGTTGCGATTATAATGTCATGTGGTGATAATTGCTTATGCACACATGGATGCGAATGTATTGATTAGATCTGTTAATGATAGTAGCTTTTTTTATGGTTACATGCTGATTATACTTTTAGAGGCTCGATAATAGGCTTTTTCTGTGTGAACCTGATAGATTCAATGAATATTTGCCTTGATTACCTACACTCTCCCAGGGTGTAGAAACTTGGTTCCAGCACCCACCCATACTACTTCGGGTGAGACCTTGGCCTAGGAAAGTAGGTAGTTGCCAAAAGGGCCATTTGTATACGGGTTTGTTGGAAAACCTTAACTCTGAACCTGGGTCAGGAACCATGAAGCCAACAAATGGTTCTGTTTCCAGGACTAGGAGCATTGTGAGAGAGAGATCGAGTAATTCCACGAGGCCATTGGAGACCTGAGAAATTGCAGCTCAATGACTGGTTCGAAAGGCAGATTTAGGAATTTTCTATGAAGAAAAATCGCAGCACGACGTTGACCTCTCAGAAGTGGAAGAACAAATATATTTTCACTGAAGTATATGAAATTTTCTTTGTAAATTTTGCGCACGAGCTCCAAGAGTGGCTAGCGAGGCTAGTAGAATTCCAGACCTATTTGAAAGATGATTAGGTTACACAATGGACTCCTAAATTGATTCAAGAGTTGGAGAAGATTGATAACACAATCACCCACACGGTAGATAATTGGGTAGATAGTGTGCTAGGAGGATTTGTAATAGAATTCGTAGTCGATCAGTTTGTATCCTACTATGAGGAGGAGTGGAGGTTCTTCGAAGGATTCTAAGGTAAGTTCTTGTGAACATTGCCATTGCTAATTAAAATATTATTGTGCGAAAAGGGAATTTTGTGCAGCCACACTGAATGAATGACCTCCGACAAGAGTGAGAGTACAACACAAAGTGGTAAGTACTACTGAGCCAACTGAGAAGGGGATAGATCTATTTGCAGCACGGTAAGAGAGTCGACTGCGCACATAGGAACTAACCCTCCAGCTAAACCACCTTCGACTCAACACAAGGGCAAGAACTCCCCCATACATCTGCCACCACCAGAAGCAGATATGGTCACACACATGAAGGTACCCACCTTCAAGGGTGTAGGAGACGAAGATATGGACCGATTTTGGTTCATAGCAAAATCAATATAGACTACACAGAACATGGCTAGTGATGTTGTAAAGAGGGCACAACTATCCCTCCGCTTTGAAGGAAGGGTCTTGGATTGGTACATGGGGTACGTAGGTTAGCATGTGGATCCATCTATTCAAAAGGATAAGAATTCTTTAAAACAACAGTTTCGAAAGCCTAAGTCCTACGCTCAGCTAGTGGTTGACTTGAAAGACTTTAGATAAGGACTCACTGAGTCATTATGGGAGGCTAATCAGTGGCTGAAGAAGGTTATCAAGGATGGGGAATTTTAGTATGATGATACACAGCACAAGGAATGGTTCATTTCCATTTTATTACCTCACCTACGCAGACCTATGGGTCAGCAAGTGATTGAGACACAAGAGAAAGCCTTGGAGATTTATATGAAGCTAGAAGTTGAGCCAAGAGATGATGCCTAGTTTGGGGTACAACAGATCCAGGGACAGCTGGCAGTAATGCAACTCAAAATCTCGAATCTGCAGAAAGAGTGAGGAAAAGAAGCTAGCCGAGACGTATGGTGCATAAGATGCAGGGTGTCCGGCCACACCAAGGATCAGTGCCCTCTGCTGGCGGACTACATGCAAGCTCGGGGGCCAGCCCATTGCGTCCTAAAGAGGCTGCGAGACCAAGCAGTCCGATGTTATGGTGCTCTGACTATCACATAGCTGGAATAAATGATACCAACCATTGCCCCCTTCTTCGTTCTTATGTTCCATAGTTGAATCAATAATGGTTTTGATTCTACTCATATGTGGGGCATGCTAAACATAACTCTCGAACATATGTCTTAATGATAGACCAAGATAAACTATACAGAGTACAGGCTGACCATTCTTCACCACTATCTCCCCCAAGCAGAGAAGGCTCCCCAACCAGACGCAGGGGAGGGGGAAGAGGTGGAGGCGCAGGTCGGGGAAGAGGGCAATTGATCTGTTACAACTGTGGAGAAATAGGGTACTTTGCAAGGGACTTTCTGAACACTGCACGACAATATTGCCGATATTGTATGTAATTAGATCATGTGATCAAATATTTCCCAGTACTGATAGAAAAAATGTAGAAAAAATAGCAGACACCAACACAGAATGTAGGAACCGTGTGATAAGGGACCAAGTATTAATGTCATAACATGCAGTGGCATGGCTACTGGACGAGCTGAGGAGAAAGTTACAGTTGAAACCCTTATTTGAAAAGATGCTATCAAATAAGAAATATTGGACCCACAGAAGGAGAAAGAAACCTTCATTGAAGCTCGCAGAGACTTTACCAAGTGTTTGATCCAGGTGGATATCGGTGGCCACCCACCTATTCCATTTGGACCAGCACCATCAATTCTTGCAGATTTTCACATTCAGCACAACTTACTATTTTTAGCAGGTTTTCGGGTCCTCCACTCTCGGAGCCGTTTTTGGGGCTTAATGATCCAGGTGGATATTGGTGGCCACCCACCTATTCCATTTGAACCCCCATCTTCAATTCTTTCAATTTTCAAGTTGCAACAAAACTTACTATTTTTAGCAGTTTTTCGGGTCCTGAACTTCCGGAGCCGTTTTGAGGCCCTAAACGACATTTTTTGGGAAAACAGAGAGCAACATGGGTCCATGGACCGATGTTGCTCGTTCAAAAATTGAAGTCCTTAGATAGATCTTTCTAACGAGCTATTGAACGCGTCAAACGGAGATCGGGTGCCAAAGTTATGCCCCCGGGAAGTTGAACCACCAATTTACCCAAACGAAAGCCACATTTTTGTGCTCCATCTCTACGAGACCGGTTTTTTGGCATTTGTTTTTACCAGATTCTACATTGTTTCTCAACAATAAATAGGCCCTCGAGCCTCATTGTAACATAGTTGAGAGGTGTAGCCATCACATCTCTTCTCGAGAGATTCGCTACGACACCTAACGCTATTTTATTTCCATTATGCCTGTAAGAATATTTTTGTTATTTGATATTAATGAAATGAAACATTATTTCCACTACATCTCTATGTTCATGGTTAATTACGTGTCAGCTCAACCATTGCAGCTGTAAAATGCTGGATCGAGGGTGGACATGAGAGTAGGTGCTCTTTCTTTGTTTTTCTTTGCATGTCCCCAACGCGGTCAGGGTATAAGGAGTTAGGGCTTGATCTGGTTGAACCCTTGCAAGATCAGCCTCGCAAACCCCGATGACCTCCCATGGTGGAAGAAAAGAAAGACGAGGGAGCAAGAGATCCTATCAAAATACTGCTCGAGGAGGCCCTCGAGAAACAAAGGAACGCGATGATGGATAGCTTTGCTCAAATCCTTCAACGACTGCCCACATATGGCGCATCTGCGTCCAACAGCCACTCTAGAGGCGCCACTCCCTTCAAGGTACAGGTAAACTTTGACATTCCTATATTTGAAGGAAAAATAGATGCAGACGCTGTAGACAGATGGTTAAATTTATTGGAAGGGTATTTCTCGGTCCATGACTTCTCTGACCGAGAAAAGATTATTTTTGCACTCCTCAAAGCCGCCCCCCATGTCAAAGACTGGTGGGAAACCTACCATGAGCAAGAGGGCGAAGGGGAACCCTCTCTGTTCTCGGCCACACCCACTTGGAATTCGTTCCGAGACGGCATCAAGGAACAATATTACCCTGTGGGGAGCTATGAGGACAAATAAATCCAATGGACCACGCTGCGGCAACAAAAGGATCAAGATGTGCACGAACTGACGAATCTGTTCCATACCCTACGCACAAAGTTGGGTATTAAAGATTCAGGGAGACATTTGGTGCTCAAGTACCGCGGCTGTCTGCACAAACACATTCAGGAGGAAATGGAGTTCCTCGACATTACATCGCTTGGCACGGCATATCGCTATGCTGCCAAGATCGAGCAGAAATTTAAGCAGAAGAAGCGAGACTTTGGATCTACGAATCCGAAAGGTGCCCCCGAATCGAAGAACAAGGGGCAAGGCCAAAGCAATGCGACTCAGAACAACACCACAAATCCAAAGAAGGACACAGGGAAGTGGTGTGAATTTCATAACAGCCCCACTCATAGCACAAACGAGTGTCGGGCCAAACAGTGTTTGGTGGCTGAACTAAAGGCACCCGAATCAAATGCATTTTCTGATCCTGAGTTAGAACCAGACAAAGGCAATGACAAAGGGAAGCAAATCATTGATGTGGATCCCAGTGCCATTGTTTCCACCACCAAGATCCAGAAGGAGGGTCCAGAGGATCCAGAGGAGGGGGAGCGCCTCTTCCAGTCGCAGATGTGGGTGAAGGGTTCTCCGCTGCAGTTTCTTGTCGATAGCGGAAGCCAAAAGAACCTCATTTCAGCAGACGTCGTGAAGCGGCTCGGCCTACCAACCATAGCACACCCACAGCCGTATACCATCGGGTGGCTCCACCCAGGGAGAGATCTCCGCATCCGCCAGCAGTGCCGACTTCCATACAGTATCAAGCCATTCACGGATGAGGTATTGTGTGGTGTTGCTCCTCTTGATGTAGCTGATGTATTATTGGGCCAACCATACTTATGGAGGCGACATGCTGTGTATGAGTCTAGGCCTCGTGCTGTTATTATTACTTTGGGAAATAACTTGTACAGGATACCGGAGGTAGTACCGCCTCCTGCCATCTCTTTGACTACTGCAAAACAACGCAGTAAGAATGTTTCCCAGACCAGGAAATTCATTTTCCTTACGACTCGCTCACAGGGAAAGAAGAATATTGTGGCCACAACCTCGAAACATGGCTCCCTTTCACGGCTGCAGCAGATGGACAAAGTCATGGAGGAATACGATGACAATTTCTCCTCACTCATAGAGGTTCCTCTACACTGTCAGGACAAGCACTCCATTGATCTGACTCCCAATGCACCACCACCCGATGTTGCCATACATCCTGCAACTACACATACAGAATCCAAACATGTACTGTATGAGGCTGATAAAGAAACCAAATTTACTAAACGCATCCAGCATGTCCACCCGCAGGTCCATGACATCTTCAACACATCTAATACATAGTTCAACAGAATTTGCCTCATCTCATGGAGGATCTCAACGCAATGGGGACCATTGCTTCCTAAGGAGGGAGGAATGATCGAGGTGGATATCGGTGGCCACCCACCTCTTCCATTTGGACCAGCACCATCAATTCTTGCAGCTTTTCACATTCAGCACAACTTACTATTTTTAGCAGGTTTTCGGGTCCTCCACTCTCGGAGCCGTTTTGGGGGCTTAATGATCCAGGTGGATATTGGTGGACACCCACCTATTCCATTTGAACCCCCATCTTCAGTTCTTTCAATTTTCAAGTTGCAACAAAACTTACTATTTTTAGCAGTTTTTCGGGTCCTGAACTTCCGGAGCCATTTTGAGGCCCTAAACGACATTTTTTGGGAAAATGGAGAGCAACATGGGTCCATGGACCGATGTTGCTCATTCAAAAATTGAAGTCCTCGGATAGATCTTTCTAACGAGCTATTGAACGCGTCAAACGGAGATCGGGTGCCAAAGTTATGCCCCCGGGAAGTTGAACCACCAATTTACCCAAACGGGCGCCCACAGTTTTGGTGCCTCATCTCCTACGGTTAGGTTTTTGGACGTTTCAGATTCTACATTGTTTCTCAACAATAAATAGGCCCTCAAGCCTCATTGTAACACAGTTCAGAGGTCCGTAGCCATCACATCTCTTCTCAGAGATTCGCTACCAGCACCCTAGCTATTTTATTTCCATTATGCCTGTAAGCATATTTCTGTTATTTGATATTAATGAAATGAAGCATTATTTCCACTGCATCTCTCTGTTCATGGTTATTTCTGTATTCTGTTGCGTTCCTGCATAAAATCCGGATCAGTGTTACACCATTGTTTTTGGTCATCTAACCTATTATTATTAGATGAACCCAAGTACACCATGTAAGACCAATTTTAGCCTAAGTAAAATTGCTTTCACCATATAAAATAACTTATTTGGTCATATTTAACCCAAAACAAGAAAATTAATTAAATAAATCCTTATTTATTTAATTATTTCCTAAGAACAACTTATTTAAATCATTATTTAAATAATATTCTTAGTTAAATTTGACTAAATC